>OX439232.1:39417284-39877284 GCA_949319165.1 Sialis lutaria | reverse complement strand
GTTAGGTTAGGTTAGGTTAGGTTAGTGGGGGGAGGGAGGACGTACGCGTAGATGACATTTGAGGGAGTGGGCGGTTTGGTTAGGTTAGGTTAGGTTAGGTTAGGTTAGGTTAGTGGGAGAGGGGAGGACGTTCGCGTAGATGACATTTGAGGTAGGGGGCTGTTTGGTTAGGTTAGGTTAGGTTAGGTTAGGTTAGGTTAGGTTAGTGGGAGGGGGAGGACGTTCGCGTAGATGACATTTGAGGTAGGGGGCTGTTTGGTTAGGTTAGGTTAGGTTAGGTTAGGTTAGGTTAGTGGGAGGGGGGAGGACGTTCGCGTAGATGACATTTGAGGTATGGAGCTGTTTGGTTAGGTTAGGTTAGGTTAGGTTAGTCGGAGGGGGGAGGACGTTCGCGTAGATGACATTTGAGGTATGGGGCTGTTTGGTTAGGTTAGGTTAGGTTAGGTTTGGTTAGGTTAGGTTAGGTTAGGTTAGGTTAGGTTAGGTTAGGTTAGGTTAGGTTAGGTTAGGTTAGGTTAGGTTAGGTTAGGTTAGTGGGAGGGGGGAGGACGTTCGCGTAGATGACATCATTTGAGGGAGGGGGCGGTTTGGTGAGGTTAGGTTATGCTCGCATGCTAACTTAGGTTATGCTCGCATGCTAACTTAGGTTATGCTCGCATGCTAACTTAGGTTATTCTCGCATGCTAACTTAGATTATGCTCGCATGCTAACAGGTTATGCTCGCATGCTAACTTAGGTTATGCTCGCATGCTAACTTAGGTTATGCTCGCTTAGGTCACGCTCGCATGCTAACTTAGGTTATGCTCGCTTAGGTTATGCTCGCATGCTAACTTAGGTTATGCTCGCATGCTAACTTAGGTTATGCTCGCATGCTAACTTAGGTTATGCTCGCATGCTAACTTAGGTTATGCTCGCATGCTAACTTAGGTTATGCTCGCTTAGGTTATGTTCGCTTAGGTTATGCTCGCATGCTAACTTAGGTTATGCTCGCATGCTAACTTAGGTTATGCTCGCATGCTAACTTAGGTTATTCTCGCATGCTAACTTAGGTTATGTTCGCATGCTAACTTAGGTTATGCTCGCATGCTAACTTAGGTAATGCTCGCATGCTAACTTAGGTTATGCTCGCATGCTAACTTAGGTTATGTTCGCATGCTAACTTAGGTTATGCTCGCATGCTAACTTAGGTTATGCTCGCATGCTAACTTAGGTTATGCTCGCATGCTAACTTAGGTTATGCTCGCTTAGGTCACGCTCGCATGCTAACTTAGGTTATGCTCGCATGCTAACTTAGGTTATGCTCGCTAAGGTTATGCTCGCATACTAACTTAGGTTATGCTCGCTTAGGTTATGCTCGCTTAAGTCACGCTCGCATGCTAACTTCGGTTATGCTCGCTTAGGTTATGCTCGCATGCTAACTTAGGTTATTCTCGCATGCTAATTAAGGTTATGCTCGCATGCTAACTTAGGTTATGCTCGCTTAGGTCACGCTCGCATGCTAACTTAGGTTATGCTCGCATGCTAACTTAGGTTATGCTCCCATGCTAACTTAGGTTATGCTCGCATGCTAACTTAGGTTATGCTCGCATGCTAACTTAGGTTATGCTCGCATGCTAACTTAGGTTATGCTCGCTTAGGTTATGTTCGCTTAGGTTATGCTCGCATGCTAACTAAGGTTATGCTCGCATGCTAACTTAGGTTATGCTCGCATGCTAACTTAGGTTATGCTCGCATGCTAACTTAGGTTATGTTCGCATGCTAACTTAGGTTATGCTCGCATGCTAACTTAGGTTATGCTCGCATGCTAACTTAGGTTATGCTTGCATGCTAACTTAGGTTATGCTCGCATGCTAACTTAGATTATGCTCGCTTAGGTCACGCTCGCATGCTAACTTAGGTTATGCTCGCATGCTAACTTAGGTTATGCTCGCTAAGGTTATGCTCACATACTAACTTAGGTTATGCTCGCTTAGGTTATGCTCGCTTAGGTCACGCTCGCATGCTAACTTAGGTTATGCTCGCTTAGGTTATGCTCGCATGCTAACTTAGGTTAGTGGGAGGGGGGAGGACGTTCGCGTAGATGACATCATTTGAGGGAGGGGGCGGTTTGGTGAGGTTAGGTTATGCTCGCATGCTAACTTAGGTTATGCTCGCATGCTAACTTAGGTTATTCTCGCATGTTAACTTAGGTTATGCTCGCATGCTAACTTAGGTTATGCTCGCATGCTAACTTAGGTTATGCTCGCTTAGGTCACGCTCGCATGTTAACTTAGGTTATGCTCGCTTAGGTTATGCTCGCATGCTAACTTAGGTTATGCTCGCATGCTAACTTAGGTTATGCTCGCATGCTAACTTAGGTTATGCTCGCATGCTAACTTAGGTTATGCTCGCTTAGGTCACGCTCGCATGCTAACTTAGGTTATGCTCGCATGCTAACTTAGGTTATGCTCGCTAAGGTTATGCTCGCATACTAACTTAGGTTATGCTCGCTTAGGTTATGCTCGCTTAGGTTATGCTCGCATGCTAACTTAGGTTAGTGGGAGGTGGGAGGACGTTCGCGTAGATGACATCATTTGAGGGAGGGGGCGGTTTGGTGAGGTAAGGTTATGCTCGCATGCTAACTTAGGTTATGCTCGCATGCTAACTTAGGTTATTCTCGCATGCTAACTTAGGTAATGCTCGCATGCTAACTTAGGTTATGCTCGCATGCTAACTTAGGTTATGCTCGCATGCTAACTTAGGTTATGCTCGCATGCTAACTTAGGTTATTCTCGCATGCTTACTTAGGTTATGCTCGCTTAGGTCACAGTCGCATGCTAACTTAGGTTATGCTCGCTTAGGTCACGCTCGCATGCTAACTTAGGTTATGCTCGCATGCTAACTTAGGTTATGCTCGCATGCTAACTTAGGTTATGCTCGCATGCTAACTTAGGTTTGCTCGCATGCTAACTTAGGTAATGCTCGCATGCTAACTTAGGTTATGCTCGCTTAGGTCACGCTCGCATGCTAACTTAGGTTATGCTCGCTTAGGTTATGCTCGCATGCTAACTTAGGTTATGCTCGCATGCTAACTTAGGTTATGCTCGTTTAGGTCACGCTCGCATGCTAACTTAGGTTATGCTCGCATGCTAACTTAGGTTATGCTCGTTTAGGTCACGCTCGCATGCTAACTTAGGTTATGCTCGCATGCTAACTTAGGTTATGCTCGCATGCTAACTTAGGTTATGCTTGCATGCTAACTTAGGTTATTCTCGCATGCTTACTTAGGTTATGCTCGCTTAGGTCACGCTCGCATGCTAACTTAGGTTATGCTCGCATGCTAACTTAGGTTATTCTCGCATGCTAACTTAGGTAATGCTCGCATGCTAACTTAGGTTATGCTCGCATGCTAACTTAGGTTATGCTCGCATGCTAACTTAGGTTATGCTCGCATGCTAACTTAGGTTATGCTCGCATGCTAACTTAGGTTATTCTCGCATGCTAACTTAGGTTATGCTTGCATGCTAACTTAGGTTATTCTCGCATGCTTACTTAGGTTATGCTCGCTTAGGTCACAGTCGCATGCTAACTTAGGTTATGCTCGCTTAGGTTATGCTCGCATGCTAACTTAGGTTATGCTCGCATGCTAACTTAGGTTTGCTCGCATGCTAACTTAGGTTATGCTCGCATGCTAACTTAGGTTATGCTCGCATGCTAACTTAGGTTATTCTCGCATGCTAACTTAGGTTATGCTTGCATGCTAACTTAGGTTATTCTCGCATGCTTACTTAGGTTATGCTCGCTTAGGTCACGCTCGCATGCTAACTTAGGTTATGCTCGCTTAGGTTATGCTCGCATGCTAACTTAGGTTATGCTCGCATGCTAACTTAGGTTATGCTCGTTTAGGTCACGCTCGCATGCTAACTTAGGTTATGCTCGCTTAGGTTATGCTCGCATGCTAACTTAAGTTATGCTCGCATGCTAACTTAGGATATGCTCGCATGCTAACTTAGGTTATGCTCGCATGCTAACTTAAGTTATGCTCGCATGCTAACTTAGGTTATGCTCGCATGCTAACTTAGGTTTGCTCGCATGCTAACTTAGGTAATGCTCGCATGCTAACTTAGGTTATGCTCGCTTAGGTTATGCTCGCTTAGGTCACGCTCGCATGCTAACTTAGGTTATGCTCGCTAAGGTTACGCTCGCATGCTAACTTAGGTTATGCTCGCATGCTAACTTAGGTTATGCTCGCATGCTAACTTAGGTTATTCTCGCATGCTTACTTAGGTTATGCTCGCTTAGGTCACGCTCGCATGCTAACTTAGGTTATGCTCGCATGCTAACTTAGGTTATGCTCGCATGCTAACTTAGGTTATGCTCGCATGCTAACTTAGGTTATGCTCGTTTAGGTCACGCTCGCATGCTAACTTAGGTTATGCTCGCTTAGGTTATGCTCGCATGCTAACTTAGGTTATGCTCGCATGCTAACTTAGGTTATGCTCGCATGCTTACTTAGGTTATGCTCGCATGCTAACTTAGGTTATGCTCGCATGCTAACTTAGGTTATGCTCGCTTAGGTTATGCTCGCATGCTAACTTAGGTTATGCTCGCATGCTAACTTAGGTTATGCTCGCATGCTAACTTAGGTTATTCTCGCATGCTAACTTAGGTTATGTTCGCATGCTAACTTAGGTTATGCTCGCATGCTAACTTAGGTTATGCTCGCATGCTAACTTAGGTTATGCTCGCATGCTAACTTAGGTTATGCTCGCATGCTAACTTAGGTTATGCTCGCATGCTAACTTAGGTTTGCTCGCATGCTAACTTAGGTAATGCTCGCATGCTAACTTAGGCTATGCTCGCTTAGGTTATGTTCGCTTAGGTTATGCTCGCATGCTAACTAAGGTTATGCTCGCATGCTAACTTAGGTTATGCTCGCATGCTAACTTAGGTTATGCTCGCATGCTAACTTAGGTTATGTTCGCATGCTAACTTAGGTTATGCTCGCATGCTAACTTAGGTTATGCTCGCATGCTAACTTAGGTTATGCTCGCATGCTAACTTAGGTTATGCTCGCATGCTAACTTAGGTTATGCTCGCTTAGGTCACGCTCGCATGCTAACTTAGGTTATGCTCGCATGCTAACTTAGGTTATGCTCGCTAAGGTTATGCTCGCATACTAACTTAGGTTATGCTCGCTTAGGTTATGCTCGCATGCTAACTTAGGTTATGCTCGCATGCTAACTTAGGTTATGCTCGTTTAGGTCACGCTCGCATGCTAACTTAGGTTATGCTCGCATGCTAACTTAGGTTATGCTCGCATGCTAACTTAGGTTATGCTCGCTTAGGTTATGTTCGCTTAGGTTATGCTCGCATGCTAACTAAGGTTATGCTCGCATGCTAACTTAGGTTATGCTCGCATGCTAACTTAGGTTATGCTCGCATGCTAACTTAGGTTATGTTCGCATGCTAACTTAGGTTATGCTCGCATGCTAACTTAGGTTATGCTCGCATGCTAACTTAGGTTGTGCTCGCATGCTAACTTAGGTTATGCTCGCATGCTAACTTAGGTTATGCTCGCTTAGGTCACGCTCGCATGCTAACTTAGGTTATGCTCGCATGCTAACTTAGGTTATGCTCGCTAAGGTTATGCTCGCATACTAACTTAGGTTATGCTCGCATGCTAACTTAGGTTATGCTCGTTTAGGTCACGCTCGCATGCTAACTTAGGTTATGATCGCTTAGGTTATGCTCGCATGCTAACTTAGGTTATGCTCGCATGCTAACTTAGGTTATGCTCGCTTAGGTCACGCTCACATGCTAACTTAGGTTATGCTCGCATGCTAACTTAGGTTATGCTCGCTAAGGTTATGCTCGCATACTAACTTAGGTTATGCTCGCTTAGGTTATGATCGCTTAGGTCACGCTCGCATGCTAACTTAGGTTATGCTCGCTTAGGTTATGCTCGCATGCTAACTTAATGCAAATCTTTGCGTGGCCCCAAAATACTCCCTACGATATAACTTCTACCAAATAAGTGAACAGTGGGAGCATTCAGAAAGTAACCGGTTACCGGTCACTAACCAGTGTTTTGATTGGTTGATTTGTGGAATTTCCGGTGGAATGTACCAAAAATTTAAAGAATGTCCATTTAGTAACACGGAGAGTGTTAAAGAAGTAACCAGAAAGAGATAGAATTTTACTGAACGGTTTCTTTCTCCGGTTAGACCATGAAGTTAGACGTTTTAACCGGACATACAGGTACCAACTGCTGCCTGTTGAAAAAACATCATAAAAACATCGCATGCTAACTTAGGTTATGCTCGCATGCTAACTTAGGTTTGCTCACATGTTAACTTAGGTAATGCTCGCATGCTAACTTAGGTTATGCTCGCTTAGGTTATGCTCGCTTAGGTCACGCTCGCATGCTAACTTAGGTTATGCTCGCTAAGGTTATGCTCGCATGCTAACTTAGGTTATGCTCGCATGCTAACTTAGGTTATGTTCGCATGCTAACTTAGGTTATGCTCGCATGCTAACTTAGGTTATGCTCGCATGCTAACTTAGGTTATGCTCGCATGCTAACTTAGGTTATGCTCGCATGCTAACTTAGGTTATGCTCGCATGCTAACTTAGGTTTGCTCGCATGCTAACTTAGGTAATGCTCGCATGCTAACTTAGGCTATGCTCGCTTAGGTTATGTTCGCTTAGGTTATGCTCGCATGCTAACTAAGGTTATGCTCGCATGCTAACTTAGGTTATGCTCGCATGCTAACTTAGGTTATGCTCGCATGCTAACTTAGGTTATGTTCGCATGCTAACTTAGGTTATGCTCGCATGCTAACTTAGGTTATGCTCGCATGCTAACTTAGGTTATGCTCGCATGCTAACTTAGGTTATGCTCGCATGCTAACTTAGGTTATGCTCGCTTAGGTCACGCTCGCATGCTAACTTAGGTTATGCTCGCATGCTAACTTAGGTTATGCTCGCTAAGGTTATGCTCGCATACTAACTTAGGTTATGCTCGCTTAGGTTATGCTCGCATGCTAACTTAGGTTATGCTCGCATGCTAACTTAGGTTATGTTCGTTTAGGTCACGCTCGCATGCTAACTTAGGTTATGCTCGCATGCTAACTTAGGTTATGCTCGCATGCTAACTTAGGTTATGCTCGCTTAGGTTATGTTCGCTTAGGTTATGCTCGCATGCTAACTAAGGTTATGCTCGCATGCTAACTTAGGTTATGCTCGCATGCTAACTTAGGTTATGCTCGCATGCTAACTTAGGTTATGTTCGCATGCTAACTTAGGTTATGCTCGCATGCTAACTTAGGTTATGCTCGCATGCTAACTTAGGTTATGCTCGCATGCTAACTTAGGTTTTGCTCGCATGCTAACTTAGGTTATGCTCGCTTAGGTCACGCTCGCATGCTAACTTAGGTTATGCTCGCATGCTAACTTAGGTTATGCTCGCATGCTAACTTAGGTTATGCTCGCATGCTAACTTAGGTTATGCTCGCATGCTAACTTAGGTTATGCTCGCATGCTAACTTAGGTTTGCTCGCATGCTAACTTAGGTAATGCTCGCATGCTAACTTAGGTTATGCTCGCTTAGGTTATGCTCGCTTAGGTCACGCTCGCATGCTAACTTAGGTTATGCTCGCTAAGGTTATGCTCGCATGCTAACTTAGGTTATGCTCGCATGCTAACTTAGGTTATGCTCGCATGCTAACTTAGGTTATTCTCGCATGCTTACTTAGGTTATGCTCGCTTAGGTCACGCTCGCATGCTAACTTAGGTTATGCTCGCATGCTAACTTAGGTTATGCTCGCATGCTAACTTAGGTTATGCTCGCATGCTAACTTAGGTTATGCTCGCATGCTAACTTAGGTTATGCTCGTTTAGGTCACGCTCGCATGCTAACTTAGGTTATGCTCGCTTAGGTTATGCTCGCATGCTAACTTAGGTTATGCTCGCATGCTAACTTAGGTTATGCTCGCATGCTTACTTAGGTTATGCTCGCATGCTAACTTAGGTTATGCTCGCATGCTAACTTAGGTTATGCTCGCTTAGGTTATGCTCGCATGCTAACTTATGTTATGCTCGCATGCTAACTTAGGTTATGCTCGCATGCTAACTTAGGTTATTCTCGCATGCTAACTTAGGTTATGTTCGCATGCTAACTTAGGTTATGCTCGCATGCTAACTTAGGTTATGCTCGCATGCTAACTTAGGTTATGCTCGCATGCTAACTTAGGTTATGCTCGCATGCTAACTTAGGTTATGCTCGCATGCTAACTTAGGTTATGCTCGCTTAGGTCACGCTCACATGCTAACTTAGGTTATGCTCGCATGCTAACTTAGGTTATGCTCGCTAAGGTTATGCTCGCATACTAACTTAGGTTATGCTCGCTTAGGTTATGATCGCTTAGGTCACGCTCGCATGCTAACTTAGGTTATGCTCGCTTAGGTTATGCTCGCATGCTAACTTAATGCAAATCTTTGCGTGGCCCCAAAATACTCCCTACGATATAACTTCTACCAAATAAGTGAACAGTGGGAGCATTCAGAAAGTAACCGGTTACCGGTCACTAACCAGTGTTTTGATTGGTTGATTTGTGGAATTTCCGGTGGAATGTACCAAAAATTTAAAGAATGTCCATTTAGTAACACGGAGAGTGTTAAAGAAGTAACCAGAAAGAGATAGAATTTTACTGAACGGTTTCTTTCTCCGGTTAGACCATGAAGTTAGACGTTTTAACCGGACATACAGGTACCAACTGCTGCCTGTTGAAAAAACATCATAAAAACATCGCATGCTAACTTAGGTTATGCTCGCATGCTAACTTAGGTTTGCTCGCATGTTAACTTAGGTAATGCTCGCATGCTAACTTAGGTTATGCTCGCTTAGGTTATGCTCGCTTAGGTCACGCTCGCATGCTAACTTAGGTTATGCTCGCTAAGGTTATGCTCGCATGCTAACTTAGGTTATGCTCGCATGCTAACTTAGGTTATGCTCGCATGCTAACTTAGGTTATGCTCGCATGCTAACCGGTCACTCCCCTGAACGCAACCACTGGTTGCGTTCAGGGGAGTGACCGGTGACCGGTTATCGGTTACTGACCGTGACGTCATAAGAGTGTGAAGACAGCGACAGCACAACTGTCAAGTTGACGTTTGTATGTATGTACATATTTAACGAAAATTGAAATAGTTTTTAATAAAATTCTATTATTTTTGTCTTAAACATAATTTTATAATATGATTAGAAACAATTAATTCTGTATAAGTATGAATAAATAAGATATTGCACAAAAAAAATGCATGAATTTAGCCTTAAAGATATTTCTAAACATGAAATTGTTTTAATTTTCTTTGAATTGCAGCTTACACATAAGAGGTTGGACCAATTAAATGATAATAACTTCAAAAAATAACTAATAAATATATAAACAAGAAGTGTGCATTTGTAGACAAAGTGGAACTTACAAAGCAGTTAAATTTAATTTTGGGGGTTATGCTATTTGCCTTATTAATTGATACGATGTTTCGATTGTATTTTGTACATATTATATACTTATATTGAAGAGGTGTGCACGGTAATGATATCCATTGAAAGTATTATTTATTGGTGGTTATTAATTTAAGATATTATCGTTCTTAATAGAATTGATATACATATTCGATGATTGCTGTGAACCGCACGTGCTGGATAGACACGCGCTTGGGTTATTGACTGTTAATTGTCATATCATATCATTTCCACGATGACAATTTGTTTCCCAAGCGCGCGTAAAAATACTTATTTAGGATAATTGTCGACTATATAATCGTGCAGCAAAGAAATGACAAATCAGTGATTTTGGAAGTAATTAGTGACCGACGTTTGTATATTTTGAATATAATAAATCAAGGGTATTTTTTATTAAACTTGTTATATTTATTTTTGCACTTTTCTACATCATCAAGCTTCCTGGCCAACGTAGACACAAGAACCAAACACCAAATTATTTAGTTGACTTTTGGCAACTAGGTCACAACATGATGCCGAAGTCATCCACAACCGCAGGGCCTATAATGTAAAATTTTTGTAATATTAAAAGTATTTTTAGTATCTTTTAGTGCTAATAACATAGAAAAGGCACTGTGGTAACAGTAGAATAGTTTAATTAAATATTAGTTTATTATACTTTGTCAATTGAGCTGTATATCATACATAAATGTAATCTCATGTTTAGAAAATTATCTATCATGAGTATAAATTATTCGTAAATAATTGTTAACGTGTCAATGTAATTATTAAAAATATATGTATCCATTTTAAAGCAAGTGTTAACATTTCTTAGGTCAGGTTTATTTCTCCAATGCAGCCCGATTCAATTGCAATCAGTAATTTTTGTCAGTACCTTTGTTTCTGCTCCTGGTTAGAAAATACAGCAGTTAACTTTTGCATCTTGTTCTGCATTTATAGATATATGGCCAGCAAATATAAACATGTACATTATCATAATTCATATGTTATAAGATGTAGCCGCCATATAATAATAGTTCGCTGTACTATTATTTATATTACACTGTACTCAAATTACTCGACTGAATTAATAACTGAATACATAGGTACCAGAGCTTATTATTTAATTAATAAAATAATTTTAATTAATAATTTACTTATATTAAAAAGTAGGTAGGTACACAAAAAAAAAACAAAGTAATCACAAGAGCAAAATTTATTAATAATAAAATACATCAAATAAAATAATCTCACAGCAATACTCAAATATAAAGGATTATAATATAATATATAAAAAAATACAAATATTACGAAAATATAGAACACAAAATTGCTTGACGTTCAAGAAAAATTTGTTTTTATGATGTTTTTTCAACAGGCAGCAGTTGGTACCTGTATGTCCGGTTAAAACGTCTAACTTCATGGTCTAACCGGAGAAAGAGACCGGTCAGTAAAATTCTATCTCTTTCTGGTTACTTCTTTCACACTCTCCGTGTTACTAAATGGACATTCTTTAAATTTTTGGTACATTCCACCGGAAATTCCACAAATCAACCAATCAAAACACTGGTTAGTAAAGTAACCGGTTACTTTCTGAATGCTCCCATTAATCTGAATTATACGAAAAAAAAAACGTTTCTATAAAAAATAGAAAACGGTATTTTAATGTGGAATATTGCGTTGTTTTCTATAAAATGATGCGTAAAAATGAAACAAATTTCATTAGAGTTAACTATTTTGAAGGAAATCATTGAAAATATAAAAATTTTATGCATAGAAATAATGTACGTAGAGGAGAAATGCCATCCGAACAACCCGAACTAGTACATATCTTCTATGTATATTATCTCAGTGGATTTGGCGAACCAATCCACAAATCACACATAATATAGATAAGCAGCTCTTATGGCAATCATTTGCAACTCCTGTAAATACGAGTGGGGCAAGGGAAGTTCACGCTTTAGTAATTTTCATCATCTATGTTGGTTAACCTGTCTGTATTTGTTCAGAGGTTATTTTGTTTATTAGCCAGTCACAGCAGAATTAGCCAGTTTTGTATGTTAGAAATATGTATCTGTTTATTTATATTATGTGTTATTTATTTATTATTATGTGGTTATAAGTAACTATGTAGTGTCTGTCTAGTGTTTGTAAGCTTTACAGCTATTTTACTTGTGCTGTGTTTTATATTTTAAACATTTTAAAGACATTATGTGTTTTGAAAGACATTATTTTCGAAGACTTATTATTTGTGTTAGTGTGATTTAAAGAGTGTATATTTTAATGAATATGTTATAATTTGTAATTGTTATTATAAAATTCGAAATAATATAAATATATCAATAACTTTGTTAAAGTTGGTTATTATTGTCTTTTTTTCCCTTTATGGCCTTTATGTATTTGAAATTGAAAAATAAAACCGTTAATATGTATAGTAGGCAACACGCATAACAAACCTTTTCATCCCCCCATTGGTATGTTGACCCCCTCGCCTATGTTCAAACTAGGGAGTGTACATTATATGGTAGCTTACTATCTATATTATGTGTGATTTGTGAACCAATCAGATGCTGAGTACGCGCGCATGCTCTGTTCTAGTTATTTTAGAAAACATAACCTTTTTAAATCTCGAAAGAAATGTTTTGTGATTGTTTTAATTTATTAATTCGGAAGTGCTGATTTTTTAGATCAGTACAGATTTATATAAAATAAATTTAAAAAGTATGTATTATTATTTACCAACTTATATTAACATTCAGTTGTCTATAAAAACTTTCATCACGAACATATTAGACGATTTCTTCGTAAACCCAATATAAAAGAAGTATCTGAAGAGTTCACCCACCTAGGTATCCGATGCAAAAACATAAACCTAAATTCACATGCAGGATTATGTTGGATAACTTCAGCACGATGCGATCCCTCACTATAACTGACGTAGTAAAATCAATGAGTATTAACTCGCTGCCAAGTTACTTGTAATTGTTTAATGTAAAAAGAACTACCGGTTTTGTTGTTACTTACTAGTTTATAGACTCAAGAGCATTTCACTTTATTCTGTTTATCAGCTGTCATTGTTGACCCAATTCACTGCAAGGAGCGTGTCAAGTAAGATCTTGTGCTAAACAGGGGACCGTTTGACACGTCGTATTTTATGTTTGTTGTTGTACTCACTGTTCATCGTTATCCTACAAATAAATTATTTTATACTGTAATTTACATTGACATAAGCTATATTTACCTCAAGTATATTTGTATCATCTTGTCGTGAGTTGAGTATACTTTCTGTAATATCTTTATTATTAAAAAAAGGAGATTTTTGATATACCATTTATACAAAAAATGTAACACTTTGACATTTGGAGACAAAAATGGCTGTCATATTAGTCATAGAAATAGTGGAGATAGAAGAGGTGTGGCATCTAAAAATGTAAAAAAATCGAACATTCAATAGAAAAAGAAAATAAATAAACTTTTTAATATATAGGTAATTGTATAATAAGTTAAATAATATGAGTAAATTATTTTTCTTTAATTATTTCAATGCAGCTTCTGTTCAGAACAAAGTATTATGAAAACTTCCTCTATGTTGTATATATCTCTATTGTACCACGTGTTTATTACAGGAATCTGTATTACCATTTTTACAGAAATCTGTAAATCAATGCAGATTCCTGTGATAAGAACTAAATATAGATTCCTGTAATAAAACGGTAATACAGATATCTGTAAAAACTACTTCATATATAGATCCCTGTAATTAACGTATTGTTTCACTAATAAGATCTGGAACATGAAGTATATAAGAATAACATTTTTACAAAAAAACAACTGACACTAACGAAATTAGATAATTAAAAAAAGAATTAAAACATTGTTGTAATTTCTCTCACGGGTCAGTTAGGTAGGTTGCAGATCATGTATACAATGGATACACACATATGTTATGTAACGTCCTTGGTGTCGTTACTCGTGTTACATGCTTGCTGCCCGCTAGATACTTACGCGTATATTGTCTTATGGTGACAACAGCGTAATTATAGCTTCAGGTATTGTGTCGTTATTTATCTACAAAAATGTTATCTTAATCTTATAAATTGTGTTTGTATACTATATATTATCCATGTCCATTTGTCCATATCAGGGCTTGATACACCGAACTACTGGAACCAATCTTGGTCGATTTAAGAGCAAGGTACATATACCTATACTGTTGGGATTCTGATGAACTCAAATTACTAATAAAAAAATACATCTTCGTTAAATCAATTTAATTACTAAAGTCCGCAAATACATATATATGTACTATTATAACCTTTTTTAGGATAGCCTCTAAGCCTCTAGTAATGGACAAGGTAAAACCAGTAATGGGCACCCTGTGATGAACATTTGCTAATGATAAGTATTTACAAATTTATTTCTAATTTATTAAACAAGATTGGAGCCAGTATATTATTTATTTATTTAATATACAGGCTGCCCAGAGATTTCATCATTGTTGTTTCTTTTTAAAACTAGATTATTATTTCAGATTTTTTTACTTAAAAAAAAATAAATAATATATAGCTATTGCTATATGTTCACAATAATTTTCATAATATAACTACACTGTTACCGTTATACCGTTAATTTTAAGTTAATGCGCGTGCGGAGATCTTGTCAAATACTATCAGGTAGGTGGGTTTGATTAAACGTAGACCTATCCTATTAATTAAGGGGTTACATACAGTCAGAAGGTAAAAAATAAGTTTTTTCAAGAATTTTTTGAAAAGAAGACTTAAATTTATTAATGTAAAAATTTGTACACATATTATGATAACTTTTAATTGTATTTTAACATTTTTTATTTGTAAAAAAAATAATTTCGAAAGCAGCTACAGCTGATCTCCAGGAGGTCCTCTCAAAAAGGCGCCTTGCGGTGACCACGATATCTCTGGACTGGATCATCTAAAAAAAAAACGGATTTCGTTATAGTAATGTATAATCTTGTACTTAATCGAAGATAAGCAAAATAAATTTTTTTGACAAAATGGCGGCTTCTCAAAAAAAAAAATTTTGACAAAAATTTTGACCTTAAATTGTTTACATAAAAAAATATTTATCGGTGACAAAAAAAACCTTCGATTAATTACCTAAAAAATATACTTAAGAAACTTGTGTTAAAATTTGAGACTGATCGGTTCAGCCGTTTCCGAGAAATCTTGGTCACTGACTTTAAAACGCTCTAAGACGTCTTTACAAATATGCGTGTAACTTCGAAAATAATGGTCGGATTGACTTGAAATTTTCTGTGTGTGTACTTAAATATATGTACATTACGAAAATGAAATTTAAAAAAAAATCGATTTTTTTTTAAATTCTAACTTTAAAATTTGGTCATAGCGGAAGCCTCAAGTGCAAATTTTGATAATAAAGTAATTAAACATAATATCCCACATTTTAGTATGGTTTGTTTTTAAGTTAACTTTGGTGTTGAAAACAACATGCATACAGATACACAAATTAATAAGATATAAAATATTTGAAATGAAAACAAGTGTCACAGCATTTACCATATTTGTACAATTTATTTGTTAACGTGTTGTTTGGCGGATCAACAGATTATGATAGTCTTGTTTATAAATTTCTTTATAGTACCTATATACTGATGAAATCACTAATAAATTATGCATCAAAGTAGGTGTATAGTAGTAAACGCTTGTTTATGGTTTCTTTTCAAGTTAGGTTTATTGTTAAATTTTACAAAAACATCATAAGTTAGTTATTTTTATTATTATGTTTCATAGTACATTTTTAGCACCATCACATCAGTGACATTTTATTGTTTGTTTTTAACGCAACAGATTCATTATACCTACTCACAATCAGTATCGTATCCGAAAATGTGTTTGTTTTTATAAATTATTACCTATACATAATGTATTTTGAACAAAATACATATATTTAATAATATATCTACTTATTACGCTACTGATCATATAAATTATAAACTTTGAAATTATTTGTAATTGTATTTGTTTTCATATAGTATATATAGAGTTTTAGTTTTATGATGCATTTTAGTATCATTCTCTAACATTTGATTCATTAGTATGTTAAACTTTTTATTAATAATAAAATAATTAAATTCTTAGTGGCGCCGTTTCTGCCCACTCAAAATGTATTAGACGTATCACATAAATTCTATGCGTATATCTAAAATCTAAATAATTATACACCTATTTGAAAACCACCTACATTTTCTGGAAAAATGTATCATCATTTTTCTTATCGCATAAAAATGATGTTTTCAAAATACTTAATAATTTGACAAGAAAATCTATTTAATTTTTTATTCACGTTTTACGTAGTATTATTTATTGAATATAATTAAACTACATTTTAATTTAATATCTATTATTTTTCATTCATATATAATTATCTTAATTTATTGAAAATAATAATTTTATCGCTAATTATATAATTTATTCAATATGTCATCTTAATATAATTATATATACACATAAATAATGTATGGCTAACACGACAACTACTTTTTGATTAATTGAAATCATTAAAAATTACATATTAAATCATCTTTATCATTCAACATAGACAGTTGGAAAATAATATCCACGTAATAAATCATGAATTTATTAATTGATAATTGTATATTAATAATCAATATATATGTATATATAATAAAAAACTAATTGAAGGGTCTGCAGCAACAGGGAGTTATCTCCAGGTTTTATAGTTTGTGGGATAATAGAAAAAAACTGTTTAAAAAATTGAGAATGTATTTAAATCGCCTTTGTCTTCGTCCAATTATTATTTGTCACCGACCACATGTTTTGGCCAAATTCCATTGAGAAAAATTCGTCAACTTCACAATTCTAGAGTTAATTTTATTCTGGAGTTAACTCCTTTTTGGCCCAAATAGTTGAAAATTATTTTCTTTTTAAAGTAAGGAAGCATTGAATAAGAACAATTTTCAAGAAAATTAGTTTATTTTAAGAAAGAACACAGTAACGAGTGTACTAACTAAATTCTAAGCCCAAAAACAAAGAGTCAGCTCCTGGAGTTAACTCCATTTTGACTCAAGTGAATGAAGCAGCTAACTCATTCTAGCGGATACCTTGAGAACTATCAACGGTATAGGTAACTCTTTGTTGAACCAAACGAAAGAATGATTTTTTCCCCCAAGAAACGGTTGTTAACTCTGTTTGGCCTAAAAATGGAGTTAACTCGTTGTTGCTGCAAACCCCTCAATTGTGAATATTATAATCAGTGGTACGTTACACAGTAAGCACTTTAGGAAATTGTCTAGGGCTCAGTATTAAGGGGGGAGGGGATACTTTACTATATATATATACCATATGTAAAGTTTACAATAACAAAATATACTAATTTTGTGTATATTTAAAATACATAATAAGCAGCGCCAAATCTGTGTATTTCACGTATAAGTAAGTATTCATTAATATAATATGGTACAAACATATGTATAGGTACCAACCTATAAATCTATTCCGGTAAAACTAATATCATCCGATTCAAATCATTTGTTTTAAAATATCAACATCCATTTCAAATATATGTATATATCAAAAAAAAACTTTTAAAATATTTGTTTTGGCATCTGAATATACGCATTTCACACTGATAATAGTTGTGTA
Source organism: Sialis lutaria (assembly GCA_949319165.1). Taxonomy (NCBI): domain Eukaryota; kingdom Metazoa; phylum Arthropoda; class Insecta; order Megaloptera; family Sialidae; genus Sialis; species Sialis lutaria. Next base: position 39,860,139 of record OX439232.1, on the reverse strand, counting down.
ATAGTATAAAAAATACATACAAATCAATCTCTTGCCAATTCGTCTATTCAAATCTCTTAAATATCACTGATTATTTTCTGTGTTAAAAAAAACTGTAATAAATAAAGCGTTTGGTAATTGGCGAGTCACACGTGTCTTAATTAATAATTAATAAAAATAAATCCTACATACTTGCATAAACGATCTAACATACCAGTGGCGTAGTTAGAAAAAAAATAGGTGGGGGGGTAATACTTTTCGGGGGGGGGGGGGATATATACATCTGTGTTAAATTTTTGATGGTATTTTGAACTGATGTTTCATTAAAACATATGTTTTTTTAGAACTCTAAACATTTCGGGGGGGGGGTCCACCTCCCCCCCCCCCCGTTACTACGCCACTGTACCATACACACACTACTAAGATTTGTCTGACCTTGACTCTTAAACAGAATGAAACCTAATTTATTTTCTTCATTGATCACTTTAACACCTACACAAGAATTATTTTTGGCACTGATCCACGAAAATACGCTATAGTTATCTTGTTTACGCTATAGGTGCAAGCGTTCTTTAATTCACCAATGGAGATTTAATCATTAGTCAACATAAGGCCAGCAGACTGGCTGCACCCCAGTGTTGAACACTGATTAGTACTGCAATTACTGATTCATATAATCTATATAGAGAGTTTCTTAAACTAAAAATACACCTTAACCACAAAAGTATATATATAGGTTCTGACCAAGACTGTATCAGTCTGGAATCGTTAGGCTCCTGATGAGGACTTCTTGTGAAGTCGAAACACGTGTCGAGTGACATAAATTTTGTGGTTAAGGTGTATTTTTAGTTTAAGTGACTAAGAAACCACAGTTTCTCCGTTTTTCAAGTAAGAATATAGAGAGTTTACTGTCTTACAGCTTAATTTGATAACAATCGGCCAATAGGTGTTAAAATGGTGGACATTTACCTCAACAAAATAATTAACGATTAGTTAATCGGTTGTTTTTAATCTATGATTAATATTTTTTCTAAACTTATTCTCAATTTCAATTTGTAAATGAACAATTTACTAATTGTTTAATAACCGTGATTGTTTTTTTAGAATTGACGTAATAATGCTTTGAAAACAACTGATTAACTAATTGTCAATTATTTTGCTTTGTGCAAGTAAAGTAATCTAATAATTATTATTTTATTATAGCATCTGATTTACATTGGTTACAATTTTACCATTATTTATTTTATAACTTTTGTATCGTATCACTTGTCATTATTAGTACATACATCATGATCCAATAATACAAGGTCTGTTTGACAGTTCATTTATTCTTACTGTGACGTCATCGTCACTAAATTTTTCTTTGTGAAAAACGAAATGTAAATAAATAAACGATAGAAACTGTTTACCTAATAGTTTTTTTAAATTTTTTAGTAAGTATGTACTATGTATTTTGAAGCACAACACACATATGTAAATTTCTAGTTGATGTAATACGGCGGTATTATGTAAAATGGCGGCTGTCAAAATAATCACAACAGACCTTGTGTTATTGGATCATGTACATACATATTTCATTACTGGTTTAACCCTTTGTAGCCCCATGTGACATTTCTGTAACAAACCTCAATAATCCCGCTAATATACGTACTAAATATATTGTTATATGTGTAACACTACTGTAACATGTGTATATATACCTATATGTAACACTCAATAACTTAGTATCAAGTAAAATTCACAGATAGCATAACCTATTTACTTACGTATTATTTAGGTAGAAAAAAGAATACGTTGTAAGTTTCCCCAGTGTATGGCGTTTCACAAACAAATTGCGAAAAATGCAGTGTAGCATTATGCTACAACAAACTAAATAATTGTTTCAAATCCTGCATTACGACATAAGTGTTTTTTTTACGATTAACTCACAATATGTCAATTCCAAAAAAGTCGAATAAATAATTAAAAATAAATATTGTTAAATTTCTGAAAAATACGTGTTTTTTATATGCCTATATAAACGTGTCTCTATCAACATAATTTAAATTTTTAAGATCTTGAGCTATAAAGGATTAACTTTGTACACTACAGGCGAAAAAACATAAACAAAATAAAATAAAAGACAATAATTAAAAAAAATAAATAAACTATATCTGTAGACTTTGATAGTTAAATTATTTAATAAAATATGTATAGTAAAATCTTGCTCTTGAAACGGTCAAGACTAGTGCCAGCACCTTACATACATATATAAATTTCCCCCCTGTCGAAAAAACAAACAGCTAAAACTATTTTTGCTTTTCTTTCTACATTTTTTGTCTATTTCTTACTCATTTTGCAACAATTTGACTCAATCTTAAATCAACTCAAGAACCCATGTATTACTTAAATCATAAATGACTGAATTGAAAGAAACTATTTAGATAATACAGGCATTCATAGAGCAAGTGTCACGGAATGAATCGGCGCGTGTTTCGCCTACGCATTTTCCTCACGCACTAATCACTGTAGACATTTCATGAAATACAGATTAACGAAAAAGGAAAAAACCGGTAGGTACCCTCTTCCACAAATCTCTCTGTATGAGATATTATACTTGATTACGTTATATTCATAAATAGTACCTACTTAAATAGTGTTTATAGTGACGGTTAAATTTCACATTGCTTATTACTTTTTTATTTATAAATATTTCAGAGTATACACTCGACAAATTAATTAAGGGGACACCTAAAAAATAGCAAGTTTTCAAATGCTTGTAACTTGGTCAAAAATTAACTTTTTTCTAAACTTTTTTATTATTAAATTGAGCAAATTTACTCTACTTTATGATGGTCTAATTCGTTCCTCAACATCTTTTAATTTTTTAACTTTTTTATGTAATTATATAAATTAAAAAAAAAACTGCATATTTTGACACTTGATGTAGAGTGCATTTATGTAGAAAATGAAATTTTGAAATAACCTTTTTGTAGAGAATTTTAATACCTTCAAATTTATTATGGTGCGAAAAAAATGTGACAAAAATTCGCAAAAGTATTACAGTTTTAGTGAAAATCAGGAAAAAATAATTCAAATGAATATAGCCGGAGTAATTTTGGTGGTACAGAAAATAAATAAAAATAAAAATGAAGCTCAAAGTATCACCTTTCAGATTATGCAATGTAATGAAAGATTTTTTTATGAATTACAAAAAATATTCAAACTTTAAACAGAATAGAAAATATGAGTAATTAGACAGTAAAATTAAAACAAAGAATACATACCCTAAACATTACATTTTAGGTGGCCCGAGCTAGAGGTCTCATTAACAATACATGTTCTTTATAATTCATTTTTATTTTTTTAAATAGGACCATATTACGCGAAGATATTCAACTTTGATGTCTCAACATCAGAAAACCCAAAAAAATTACAAATTGCAAAAATTTTAAATTTTTTTTGTAAAATAAAGCAGGTCATGGAATGTTTACGAAGTCAAAAAATACTTATTTTTACTAAATATTTATTTTTACATGAACAAATGAATGTATACAGTAAGCACACATATTTAGGTACAATTTTAAAACCATATGGATCATTTTGGGTTATTATTTCAGTAAAATAATGCATTTTTTGACTTCTTAAAATTTTTCATAAGCTGCTTTATTTCGAGAAAAATTTCAATAAATTTCAATTTGTAATTTTTTTGGGTTTTCTGATGTTGAGACATCAAAGTTGAATATCTTCGCGTAATATGGTCCTATTTAAAAAAATAAAAATGAATTATAAAGAACATGTATTGTTAATGAGACCTCTAGCTCGGGCCACCTAAAATGTAATGTTTATGGTATGTATTCTTTGTTTTAATTTTACTGTCTTATTACTCATATTTTCTATTATGTTTAAAGTTTGAATATTTTTTGTAATTCATAAAAAAATCTTTCATTACATTGCATAATCTGAAAGGTGATACTTTGAGCTTCATTTTTATTTTTATTTATTTTCTGTACCACCAAAATTACTCCGGCTATATTCATTTGAATTATTTTTTCCTGATTTTCACTAAAACTGTAATACTTTTGCGAATTTTTGTCACATTTTTTTCGCACCATAATAAATTTGAAGGTATTAAAATTCTCTACAAAAAGGTTATTTCAAAATTTCATTTTCTACATAAATGCACTCTACATCAAGTGTCAAAATATGCAGTTTTTTTTTTAATTTATATAATTACATAAAAAAGTTAAAAAATTAAAAGATGTTGAGGAACGAATTAGACCATCATAAAGTAGAGTAAATTTGTTCAATTTAATAATAAAAAAGTTTAGAAAAAAGTTAATTTTTGACCAAGTTACAAGCATTTGAAAACTTGCTATTTTTTAGGTGTCCCCTTAATTAATTTGTCGAGTGTATATTATTAAAAGGAAATATTTGCCACAGTGCTTCCTCATGCTAAATTCACTAAAATTAGTTTATTAACAAAGAATTTTAATAAACACCTGCTATTGGTTAATCATTTAATTTTTATATAAGTAATTTTATTTAAAAATATTCATTCGAATTTTTTCCCAATACGCACCTGATTTTTTTCGTTTATTTTAAAATTTTTAACAATTTCAATTTAAAAACTAAATTGAAATAAGGAAATATTTTACTATAAAGTCGTTGTGACCTATTTTATAGAAAATTGAATGATCTATAAAATTTTACGTAATATGAGTCGTTCTTGAGATATCTTGAAAAAATAACTATTTTGGGATGTCACGTCTTCCCTTAACACATAATCCAATCAACAAACCAAGTTTCATTAATATCAGTGTAAGTTATACTTGTGACAAGGATTCAAGGGACAACACGCGGGTTAAACGTGCAAAGCTCTCGTATTTATTAATAATAATTATTCGAGCAATATGTTTTTGTTAAAACTTGAAATACACAGAGTGTGGTAGGTATTTCTGAGTTGACGTTGTCGTTGTTATTTCTACATATATCAAACTCACAACAAATCTACACTGATTATTTCTTTGATGTTGACATTTAGTTATAGTTAATGTTGACATCTAAACAGAAAACTCTCATCTGGTGATAACATTAATAAAAGTATCAATTTACAAAATTGTAAATTGATTCACATTTAAATTATAGTTATATTTATAATTAATATAAATGCACATGACATTATACACTTTTATAATATCCGACCTTGTCAATACGATATAAGTATAAGTAAAGGTAAATAACCTACATATATAACATGTATGGTAATCACAACGTTAAGTATCATTTTAAAATAGTTTAATTAGTTCTAGTTGATTAATACATCAATAAATTGTTAATAGGTACACAAATATGCAGTAGTCGCTTTTTCCTGTATCTCCAAATACAGATCAAACTATTGATGGATTATTATATATGTATTATTCAATAAACACTTACATAATTACTTTTAACAGTTATTTATTTTTAATCTACATGGTTTTAAAAGAGAAATACTTACATTAATTTAATTGTATGAAATTTAAATCATTCAAAAACGTAATTTTTTAGTGTTTCGTGAAAACAAAACATTAATTGAATCAATTCTGTATCCGTATGTCCGTCTGTCTGTCACAGGCAATTTTCTCTTAAACTATTCAACATAAAAATTTGAAATTTAACACAAAGATATGCATAAATAATTAACTTATACATATTATGCAGTTCTAACAAAAATAATATATTAATTTTTGTTTTAGATATTTTTATTTCATTTCATAAATAAACTTATCGACTAATAAAATATAGTAGGTATAAGTACGTATAGTTTACTATCACCGGTGATATTGTGGGTAATTATTGTACACCCACTTGCAATTGAATCGCAACCCTACATATAATAATTCAATGCAGTAATAATTATAAATTAAGTATCTATTAAATGTTATTTTTGTGACAACATAGTTTAGTAGATGATGTTTATAATTATTCTAAAATATGTTTTGATTTATTTGTACATATATTAACCTTTATCCCCTGCACTGTCGTCGTCATAACAATGTAGGTATTCACTTGATACAAATAATCGTAACTTGGTAAAAGACATGTTTAATATGTATTTACCAACTAAACTATATAAGTATGTATAAATAAAGGCAATACATATAAGTTAATATTGTTAAATCTATGACGTTTTTTAATATTTATAGATGTGTATAGTAAATATTGTATTGTTATTTGTAGCCACTTTAAATGAGCCGTTTTGTATAAATTATGGTAGTGTTATGTAAATACTATACTCGTATGTATGTGACTGTCAATGGATACTGTATAAGTACTAAGTTACTCAGATTTATTATTATTTATTAATATATACATATTGTCGTTGCGCGTGTAAACCCAGCTAAACGTTATTAGAGAACAAGTACACTGCTATGTTGTATCTATACTGTTAATGCTTCCCAAAGACTATACAGACAGTATAATAATTGAAGGGTACCTAAGCAGCAACAAGGAGTTAATAACTCCAGTTTTTATAATTTGTGGGAAAATAGAGAATGTATTTAAATGTATTATTAATTTGTCTTCGCCCAATTATTATTAGTCACCGATCACATGTTTTGGCCAAATTTCATTGAGAAATTCGTCAAATTTGCAATTCTAGAGTCAATTTTATTCTGGAGTTAAAACATTTTTGGCCTAAATAGTTGAAAATTGTTCTTTTTAAAGTTAGGAAGCATTGAATAAGAACAATTTTCAAGATAAAAGTTTATTTCAAAAAAAAGAACACAGTAACGAGTGTACTAACTAAATTCTAAGCCCAAAAACAAAGAGTTAACTCCATTTTTACCCAAGCGAATGAAGCAGCTAACTCATTCTAGCGGATACCTTGAGAACTATCAACAACGGTAGGTAACTCTTTGTTGAACAAAATGAAAGAATGATTTTTTCCCCAAGAAACGGTTGTTAACTCTGTTTGACCTAAAAATGGAGTTAACTCGTTGTTGCTGCAAACCCTTCAATTGCAAAATTAGTTAATTGTAAGTAATATGTATCAAAGTACCTAATATTATTAGAAACTGTTATTGTCTCCTGAAATATTATACATATACGTCAGTGATGTAGCAAATAATTATTTGCAATAATTACACATGTTATACTTTGATTTCACAATCAGTGAAAATATAGCTAAGTAGATATTGGAAAAATATGCACATAATATAATATCTTTTTTTCAATCCCGAAAAACTTGTAGATACATTTCGTATAACATTTTGTAAACAAGGCTTTTAAGGGTATTTCGGCAATGGCGTCAAATATGGCGTTTAAACATAATTTTCTTGTTTGTCTGGTTTTCAAAATGTTTCATAAGAAAATTACAGAAAATATATAGATAAAATAAAATTTAACGTAAATTCAGTATGATTTGAAGTTAGACTACCTACCTACACTACGTAAATCGTAAATAAAGGTAAATGTAGCAAATAAAAATGCAACGTACATATGTAAGTATTTTTAAAGAACGAGCCAAAATACGTGTTACTATATCTACATATTTTTATTTAATTTGTAAATCTGCCAACTACATACATACATATTATGTATACCTACGTCTGTTACACTACTTTTACTCATGATATGTAATCATTATCTATAGGTACCTACATAGTGTTTTACTTTATTAAAAATAGTCACATAAATTATTTGACTACTTGTATATATTTTTTTTTCTATGTACATTAAATTGGTTATCTGAGATTTCATATTAAGTAATGTACCTATATGGTAACAACATAATAGTGAGATATTTTTATATTTGAAATAATATGTTATTAGTTTTCAAATGCAAAAGTTAATGGTAATTTTAACGAAGTTTTAGAGCTGCAAAAAATATGTTATAGATAAAATAGGCGATGATTATTATATTGAGTTTGATTAAAGACTTGGCATTCAAAACTGAAATACATATAGCTGATGTATAATATACTCTTAAACTACGCAACAATATATTAAATAGTAATACATTAATTAAATACAATAAAAGATCTACCAAATATCTGCATATTTGACCTTTGAGGTTATGGGAGTTTGACTTTCTCACCTCTAATTCTACATAAGTTAAGTAGGTACCTATTATGTATGTGTAGATATTTATATGAATGTATCAGTTAATTGCTATCAATATTCATTGATTATTATTATTTATTAATTTAATTAATTTATTAGATATTTTTATCTAATCATAAATTAGATATTTAACCTCTTACTCAGAATGCTGATTGATGTTTGTCTTTATTATAATAATTGAATTCATACCAGTGAGCTGTTGGAAAAGGAATACTTATGTTACCTACTTGCTTAGGTACTCGTACTCGTACCTACATACTACGAAAAAGTAAAGAAATGGAGTTTTGATTATTATTAGTACCAATAATACAGTACCTAGTAGGTAGTGACTGCAGTTTTAATAAATAATAAACAGTTAGTTGTGTATAATAACAATTGATGGGTATGCAGCAACAAGGAGTTAATGCCAGTTTTTATAATTTGTGGGAAAATAGAAAAAACTGTTTAAAAAATGAAGAATGTATTTAAATCGTCTTTGTCTTCCTCCAATTATTATTTGTCATCGGCCATATGTTTTGGCCAAATTCCATTGAGAAATTCGTCAAATTCGCAATTCTAGAGTCAAGTTAACTCCTTTTTGGCCCAAATAGTTGAAAATTATTTTCTTTTTAAAGTAAGGAAGCATTGAATAAGAACAATTTTCAAGATAATTAGTTTATTTCAAGAAAGAACACAGTAACGAGTGTACTAACTAAATTCTAAGCCCAAAAACAAAGAGTCAGCTTCTGGAGTTAACTACTTGTTGACCCAAGCGAATGAAGCAGCTAACTCATTCTAGCGGATACCTTGAGAACTATTAACGGTAAGTAACTCTTTGTTGAACCAAACGAAAGAATGATTTTTTTCCTCCAAGAAACGGTTATTAACTCTGTTTGGCCTAAAAATGGAGTTAATTCGTTGTTGCTGCAAACCCCTCAATTCATAAAACTGATGATTTATTGCATCAATATCAATATAATACGTTTTTTTATCTACTCTACAATATGAAGTATAATTTTAATTAGGTAGTGAAGTTCTTTTCATAATTATCTATATTCCGGAGATGTAGGTACCATTGTAAATACGTACTATATAGAGTATATAGAGGAAGAACAAACCGTTGTTAGTACACATAACAGTTAACATATATATAACGCGCGTTGTGTCGTGAGGTCATGTGATTGTCACACACAGTTTGCTTTAGAAGCACAATGATATCAGTGACCATTTGCATTGTTCTCCGGAGTACCTAACTAAGCACAATCTCACCATTCTCCTTGACACATTATTGGCCTTTCGTATATGTTTACATTTTGTATATTATTTGTGCATGTACGGCGGATTTAATTAATTAATGAATATTGATTTTATTTATACCTACAACATACATACATACCATAATAGTTCATTAATTCTATGATTATATGTTAATATCAATTTTATTTTAAATAAAATACAGCAACAAGTATTTTTAAATAGACTTCGTTTTAAAATATTATTTTATATTTATACATTCAGTTCGAAATTAAAAACTATCAATTTATTTTTTAGTATTGTTGTAACAGTTTGGGTTTTATTTATGTTAGTACTCTATTTTCCCTTTAATCGGGTAAGCAGAATAAACAAATGACCAGAAACGTACGGATATACTCAGTGGCGTAGATAGGGGGGGGGGGGGGATTGATCCCCTTAATCCTTTCTATCACTCAATAACTTTATATTTTATGATGGTACTCACGACTGACACATTTTTATTTTCTTGGATGTATTCTAACGAGTATTGCGTAATGTCCCTTTTTCCAAAATTCTTATAAACACCGGAATTACGCAATACTAATTGCCATCGCTTACAAATTTTAAAATGTAGTGTTATGAATAACACTACATTCTATATTTATTAATTTTTACTCTCCTTTCTGGAATTATTCTTGAATTAAAAACTAAAAACGATATTATTGTTTTCTATTAAAATAGCTGACAAAAGTTAGTATAGGTAAGTTAAGTAGATGTTACAGCTGTCCCAGACTCTCTTATATACATAAACATAAATACATAAATGTCACAGAAAAATAAAACTCCCTTTGTTATAATTCCTATTATAGCCATTAGTGTCAATGTTAAACAAAATAAACAGTGACATTTAAATATACATATATAAGCGCGGTATATAAAGACAGACAGACAGACAGACTAGACTCATCTTCCTTCAGGTGATATTTACCTATTGCAATACCTAGCTTATGATGTAATTGTATTGTTTATGACAACAGTATGGAGGTGGTATTTTACTGTGGTGCTAATTTAGATTTAACCCTTTATGGTATGACGTGACAGACTCAAACAACATCGTTATTATAAATGTTTATTTGATAGAAAATATTATTTTTAATATTTTCATGTTGAAAAAAAGATAAATATTTTTTTAAAACATAAAAAAATAGATTTATTTTCTACAGATACATATTTACAGTGTAATTGAAATGCTGAACAATTCGATGTTATATTAAATTATTATAATATTTATATATAACAGCACTTAAACATCTGTGGTACCAGATCTTGATATTTAAGAAACTTGTGATAGTTTTTAAAACACCTGTGCAGGTGTCGTTTGTTTAACATTTATGGTTTTCGTTTAAGAAAAATAACTGGTTGTGGTTGAATAAAAACTATTTATATGTTAAAGAAATGGTCAGTTCATATTATTGTAATGCGCGGGGTAAATCAAGCGAAATAAAATACATAAATATGATATTCAGAAGCTAAAGAGCTCAAATCTATATTACCATACACTAATTCTGTTTTTACACGGTTTTGATTTAACACGGTCTAGAAAAAAAATGATTCCGTTTTTACACGATTTCATTCCATTTAGCACGATTAAAAAAGCTATTTGATTTAAATTTTAAACAAAAATATTTTTACTAACCGTAATCTTCTAGGAATTATTTTTTCTATCTGTTATTTATAAAATATATAGTTAGGGAATTTCCTTTTCTAATTTATTTTCATAGCAGCTTAAGTATATATTTTAGTCTCGTACGAGTTTTCAGTTCCTAAACTTGTGATAATTTTATTGAATGCACATAAAAATTAAATTTATAATTTTTTGTTTTGTATGAATCATTTCATTTTAGCTATTTTTTTTACAGGGTTGAAGGATATGGAACTAATCCCTTTTTTCTATGTATACTTCATGTATTTTTTTACACGGTTTTTAGGGTTCCGTAGAAAACTAGGAACCCTTATAGTTTCTCCATGTCCGTCCGTCCGTCTTCAAAAATTTTGAGATAATAAGATGAAATTTGGTATACGGTCGTAGATTGATGACCCAAAAACAGAAATAATATGATTTTTGAAAATAAAAATTTTTTAGACCCCCCTTTCATAAAATGAAAAGTGTTTTCAAAAAAAAATTTGCACCTACACCATTGAGTGGGGTATCGTTAGAAAGGTCTCCTAAAATGCAAAAAAAAATGTATTAGAACTTTTTGATTTTAACCCTTTAATCACGATGTTTTTGCTCTCCAAAGTCGTTAAAAAAGCGTCCCCCCCCCCTCTATTTTCTAAACTATCAATTTAAAAAATCTGAAAAAATTCCAGAATGTAGCTTTTCATTAGTACTTTCACTGAAAATTATAACGAACATTGTCAAAAATATTTTGGACCCCCCTTCTATAGACTGAAAAGTGAACTCTCATTTTTTTCCCCACTTACCCCATTGAGTGGGGCGTAATTTAATAGGTCTCCTAAAATGCAATAAAAAATGTCAGGTAACTTTTTGATTTCAACCCTTCAGTCACGAAATATTTGCTTTTTAATGTCGCTGTCAGAGCGTCCCCCCCCCTCTATTTTCTAAACTATCGATTCAAAAAATCTGAAAAAAATTCAGAATGTAGCTCTTAATTAGTACTTTTACTGAAAATTATAACGAACATTGTCAAAAATATTTTGGGCCCCCCTATCATAGATTGAAAAGTGAAGTAACATTTTTTTCATTTATCCCATTGAGTGGGGTGTCATTTGATAGGTCTCGTAAAATGAAATAATAAAAGCCAAATGACTTTTTGATTTTAACCCTTCGGTCACGAAAATTTTGTAAAAAAACTCTTTTTTTATAAATCGTAGTGAGAATGACTACGGAACCCTATCATGTGCGTGCCCAACAAGCACTTGTCCGTTTTATTTCTGGAACGTATCTACCGTGTAGAAACAGAATTAGGTGTATACTTTAGGTACATATAGTTATAAAACAATACTTTCATCACTGCGTCTGTCTGTCTGTTCTCAGTACGGATTGTATACAGGTTTTAACTAATGGATAGAGTAGAGATACCTTCGTGTTTCACGTGGAAGGTTTACATGGTGTGTAATTTGTGAATAATTTGTATAAATTTCAAGTCGGATATATTTTCGCGTGCGCTTCTGCGTAAGTAAAAAGTGAAAATCAATGTTCAATAAATTTTATTACATGAGATTAATTTTACCACTACTTAATTTTTCTATATAATGTACATTTATTAATTAAGTCTGCGTAATACGCTTGTCAATTTTAAATTTAATATTAAGTTAATTTATTGTCGAAAAAGTGTAATTTTATTTTTATATTAAAAGGACTTTACTTCTTTAAAAAATAATAAATAAAAAGTAATATGTTGTATGTATAACGAACATTTAAATAAATGAAGTGTCACTATATAAATGGGTCAGTCCGCGGTGACGGGTGTGACATTTCAACTCGGATTGGAGTTCATAATTTTTAAATAATACTAGTTAATAACATGGTTTTACCATTTTTATATAGATATTGATGTAATACATGCATATTCAAAGAATAAAAGGTCTACGGTTATTTTACACAAAAATTCCAGCGTTCAAAGCCCTGTGACGGGTGTGACGCCAACTATTGCAAGTATTGCAACATCTATTCAAAATCACAAAAGTTTAGCGAAAATATTGAAGTTACTTTATAATAATCATACTTTCATATGTTACGAATAAATTATTTTTAGTACCTAACACAATAGCATCAAGTAAATACGTAATCTATTTAACTAGTTATAACTTAACAAACATTGTGACGGGTGTGACACGTTGAATAAAAGGATATACAATAAGAGTACTGTTTGTGTGTTTAATTACTTATTGATATTATAAACTAATACTTATAACAATTATTTATCAAATACATCAATAGACTCATTAAATTTATAATAAATGCGGTCACCCTTAGTCATTATTATTGGTGAGGGTAATTTTTTTTTAATTTGGTCAAAGACTTTTAATAGTTTGCTACGATCGTCACTTATTCTTAAGTAAGTTATTGTGATTTCACCTTATTTGTTGTCTTTTTTGAAATTTTTTGTAAATTTTTTGAAATATTTTGAAAATTAACTAACATTTTTCTAATTTTCTTTTGGTTTATGAAAATTGATGTTAAATAGCCTGTTAATTTTATATTTTAGTATTCATTTTCGTAAAATATTTTTTTAACTATCTGGTATCGATTACCGCGGACTGACCCATATGTAAACGCTTTATATATTCACGCAGATTATAATTTAAAAACAATGAAAAATCATTACATGTGTATATTTTTGAGGATCCAAATTTGGAACCTTGGTGCAACGCACCCATTGCATTAATGTCAGCACAAGGTTAACCAACATACATACATACATGTATTACTCTATGTTATGTGAACATTTACTATATAGACATACTACCTATACAGGGTGTCCCAGGACTGTGTCAAAGCTCAATATTTCATTTAATATAATGAATTGGAAGAAAACTTTAAATGCAAAAGTTGTCAGACGAGAGGAGCGGCATAATTTAAAAATAGTTACATTTATACAGAGTGTCCCATAACTGCGTTACAAACCAAAGTTATGTTTTTTTAAATACAAACTATATATTTTTATTTGATAATCTAAAAGCATTCAATTTTCTGAGTATTTTGATGTATCAAGTATGGGATTATACAGAGGGGTTTAGAAATAATGACCAATTTTGTAAGAAAATAGGAACATTTTCAACACCTTGTAATTTTCTAATTACAAAAAAAAAATGTGTTTTCTCTTTGAGGTAGTTTTGGCATATTCTCTATTATTGCGATATTATGTCAAACATTTACAAAATCGTATTATTTGTACAGGGTGTATCAAAACACTGAACTTAGTTTTTTTCAAAATTTTCAAATGGAACACCCTATATATTTTTACATTTTCGAATTGCCTGTTCAATTCTCAACACATTTTACAAACCATGTTCTATACCTAAATCCAGCCGTTAATAAGGTATTAATTTTATATTAAAATCTTAAGATTTTTTTAAAAACAATACAACTTTATTATATTCCATAAAATAATTAAATTTTTATGTTGTTAAAGTTTGTACGTTCTATTAGTTTGTTAAATTGTTTTTAAGCGAACTGTTTTATTGATTATAATAAAGTTATATTGTTTTTATAACACATCTTAAGATTTTAAAATAAAATTAATAACTTATTAACGGCTGGATTTAGGTATAGAACATGGTTTGTAAAATGTGTTGAGAATTGAACAGGCAATTCGAAAATGTAAAAATATATAGGGTGTTCCATTTGAAAATTTTGAAAAAAACTAGGTTCAGTGTTTTGACACAACCTGTACAAATAATACAATGTTGTAAGTGTTTAACGTAATATCGCAATAATAGAGAATATACCAAAACTACTTTCAGCAGAGAATACATTTTTTTTGTTGTAATTAGAAAATTACAAGGTGTTGAAAATGTTCCTATTTTCTTACAAAATTGGTCATTATTTCTAAACCCCTCTGTATAATCCCATACTTGATACATCAAAATACTCAGAAAATTGAATGCTTTTAGATTATCAAATAAAAATATATAGTTTGTATTTAAAAAAACATAACTTTGGTTTGTAACGCAGTTATGGGACACTCTGTATAAATGTAACTATTTTTAAATTATGCCGCTCCTCTCGTCTGACAACTTTTGCATTTAAAGTTTTCTTCCAATTCATTATATTAAATGAAATATTGAGCTTTGACACAGTCCTGGGACACCCTGTATGTAAACTATAGGTACCTACATGCATTTTATTAATATGTATTTCGTTTATCATATCATGAAATCATGACTCACCGGTCGCACAATATTATTTTGCATTAGTTTGCATATGTATAAATTAATATATTATTAAAACATTGTAACATTAAGCATTTGTACGATTTATTAATTTTGTTACAAGAATATTTAGCAAATAAACTGCACACAAAAAAAAATTGTATTGGACCAAGAAAATCTTGTTTTGTATATAACGAAAACAATATTTTCTTAATATAAGTACTCTTAATCCAACTACATTATTTCGTCGTCCAAGAATACTATAGTTGGTTTAAGAATATATTTCTTATCTTAAGAAAATATTGTTTTCGTTATATACAAAACAAGTTTTACTTGGCTTAAGTAAACCTTTCTACCTTTGTGTAGAAAATTATTATGTTAACATTTTAAAATTATCTGTGTTAAAAAAGTAGATAAGATATTATAAAATGGTTATATTTATCATAATCAGTGAATAAAATAAAATAAAATTAATTGAATTAAATAAATATTTATATTATAGATAGTAAATATAAATCACCTATACATATTATTCGATAAAAGGTTTATCTAATTTCAGAGGAGACTCTATATTAATATTTATCAATAATTACAAGAGGTAATAAATGTATCTTCTGAATTCATACAACCAACCTACCTACCTACATTGATTGGTGATGTAATACACCAAAATATGTATCACTCAGAAACAGTTAAATAAAAATAAATAAAAACATAACTTCCTTTCTACAAAAACCAGTGCAATCTGTAAAAACACCTACAATCAAATCTCTTTTCAGCTGAATGTCGTTTCTATTTCGTTTAATAATAAATATCACATTAGCAAAAAATTTATTAACCGACTTAGAAAAGGAAGTTTTCAATTTTATATATGATTGGACATAACTATGACAAATATGCATCGATTTGGATGATTTTTTGTTTGTTTGAAAGAGTATACTCCTGAGATGATCCCATAAAAATTTTATCAGAATCTAACCATGGATTGCGAAAATACGTCACTCAAAATGTAAAAAAAAACTTGTTAAAAAAACTACTTCAGAAACTGTTTTTAATAAATAAAAACTGTTTTTTAAGTCATTATTTAAGTTAAATGTATAAAGCTCGTGTTTAATCGAAGCTCTACTATATGTTTGAAATTAATCGAGTTCTTTTCAATTAAAATGTTAATTTTAGTTGTCAGTTTTAGTTCGGGCGCTTGTAAGATAAATGCTGTTTGATTGCTCCACGTTGATAAAATTCAGACCCGAATTGCAATAGTCAATCAATGTCTGGCTGTTTTAAAAACAGGCACTCGTGTGCATAAAAAACTAATACATATACATATAGCAGTGTTCGTCTTTTGTGTGTGTATGTTTGAACAATCCAGTGTGTTCTGCAGCAACCTGTTCAGAGGAGGAGAGATCTTGTGCAGGGTTACCAAATGTTTACAAGAGGAACTTACCAATACTTACAGAATTCATATATGTCACAGTTTATAGACCAAATGTAAATGAGATGTATTTCCACTGATAGTTCGTTGTTACAATGGCTTATCAAGTAATACAGAGTGCCGGATACGCAACAAGTTTTATCAAATATGTTAAAGCCGTCGAAAAAGGGTACATTCAAACGCATCCTCTCAATTTATATATAAGAATGATGTCCGGTATTATAAAATAGCTAGCACTTATAAATGAGGTTTTTAAGGGGTTACATACAGTCAGAAGGCCAAAAAAAGTATTTTTTCAAGAATTTTTTAAGATAAGACTTTTATAATTTATCAATGAAAAAAATTGTACACATATTATGGTAACTTTTAATTGTATTTTAACATTTTTTATTTCTAAAAATAATAATTTCGAAAGCTACTACAGCTGTTCTCCAGGAGGTCCTCTCAAAAAAGGCGCCTTGCGGTGACCACGATATCTCTGGATTGCATTTTTTTAAATAAAAAACCCAAACGGATTTCTTTAAAGTAATGTATAATCTTGTACTTGATCGAAGTAATAAGCAAAATAAAATTTTTTGACAAAATGGCGGCTTCTAAAAAAAAAAATATATATATCGATTTTCGACAAAAATTTGACCTTTAAGTTGTTTATAAAAAAATAGTTTTCGTTATATACAAAACAAGTTTTTCTTGGTCCAATACAGTTGTTTTTTTCTGTGTAGCAAACACTCGCAAATAAGGTATTAATTTTGTAATAGTATCTATAAATTTGCTATGTAATTTAGATGAGTGATACTTGACTACAGTATTGTAACACAGTTGGTGCAGACTGTACGTGTGCTATAATTATCATAATATCACCACTGTTTTAATACAGTTGTTTGTGTTTACATACAACACATACGTGTTACTTGTCAAAGTCTTCAGAAAATTCCAAGAGAACTGTCATATAAGTATGATATCTCATTTGACAGTGCTACTTTGCGCTAGGTATTTTATAATACCGGACATAAATGTCCCTTATTCAAAACATTTATTGTTTTTGGTTCGCCGTCAGTACACGAGGTACACTAATATTAACGATCATGGATATAATATGTCTTAATCAACTGTACATAAAATTGCTAAAACGATAGACATATCTTAGACTTATGTAATAACACCGCCCAAGTCGAAAATTAGCGGTTTTTACATTTGAATGTCATTGGATAGAGCTACTCTTTGCGCGTCTACCTACCAATCACATTCTAGTCGTTTAATTCTGTGATAGTATCTATGGATTAGCTATGGAATTTAGAGCAGTGATACTTCAACGTATTGTAATACAGTTGGCGACTTTGACCGTATAAAATAATTTTCATAATAGCACAACTGTTTTAATACAGTTGTTTGTGTTTACATAAAACGCTTACGCAAAATCTGTCAAAGTCATCAAAAAACTTCAACAGAACTGTCTTATAAGTTTGGTATCTCATTTGAGAGTGTTAGCAAGCTTGCAAATTTAATAGGTCGTTTATAAAACCGAACATAAGAGACCAGAATTCAAAAAATAGTGACAGCGCGCAAGCCGGTAGCTACACAAGTAGAAAGGTTACTTGAGTCAAATAAATCTTGTTTTGTATATAACGAAAACAACATTTTCTTAAGATAAGAAATATATTCTTAAACCAACTATTGTTTTCTTGGACGAAGAAATAATGTAGTTGGATTTAGAGTACTTTCTTATATTAAGAAAATATTGTTTTCGTTATATACAAAACAAGATTTTCTTGGTTCAATACAGTTTTTTTTGTGTGTATAGTGTATATAAAACATACACGGTATTTTCGCTCTTCTGTAAATTTGGTCGAAATGACTTGGGCGGTGTTGTTAGAATAACGACTAGGTATTTAATTAAAATAAATAAACATAATCTCTATTTAGCCAGCCCTGTGTAGGTCCGGCATGTCGCGTATTGTTTCGGAGAGCGAGACGTGAGCGCGGCACGGCGACCACAGCGCGCAGTGTTTGTGCCAGTCAGCTGTTTTCCTATCACGTCACACACGACATACTCCCTCCCGCGACCGCGACACAGCTCTCTCTCTCTAGCCACACCGCGCGCGCTCGCGGCCGGCCAGCCAACAGATACCTGAGCAACACCGGCTTATTTGCAACTAAACTAGAGTATACTCTACTACACCAGTGACAGTTGTTGTGTATTATTGTGCGCGTTATTATAACAAACATACAATGTGAACGGAGGGACCCATCATAGTGTTTTAACTTGATTGCTATATATTAGAGATTGTTGCTATAATAGACGTTTTCTTATTGTTTAATAGTTGTTTGTTAAATAGTTAAAATGTTCGCCAACTACTGTACGAGTTGTTGTAGATTTGCAAGTACGAGAACGTTGTTGGTCGTAGTAACTGTGATTTTGCAGTTTGCAGGTAAGCGTTCACTTGGTTTATTTGTAAATGTTACTTTCAAAACAATTTAAATATTATAACTGATTCTGAATTAAAGTAAGAGCAATATTTATTTGGTAGATAAATAAATAAAAAAGCACTATATAAATTATACCCTACATTACCCAAATGTTACAAATTAGAATAGGTACATGTATAGTAGGTAAATGCACTATTGCTCAATTCTAAATACAAATACTACAGTATAAGGTAATATTATGACATATTTACATCAAATAGACAAAACATAAACACAACGTTTTAAAAACACAATATAGTATTTAGTTTGGTGTAAAGTAATAACTAAACTCATATCTAGTTTATTGAATATTAAATGTAATTATGTACAGTAGAAATGGGTTATAACGACATCGGTTTTAACGACTCAAAATAAAAGTTTAACTGAATTTCATATATTTGTATTTTTACCGGTTATTACGATATCCGTTTTTTACGACCAATATGACCAGTCCCTTCGATGTCGTTATAACCAGTTTTTACTGTATTTAAAAATAAAATAGTTGCCATCCTATTACCTAGTTGTTAAAAATAATTAAAAGTAGATTTTTTTAGAAATTTTACGTATTTTCTCGATTAAATAATAATTATCTACCTCATTACACCTCGCATAGTTTAATATAGGTACACTGTATTATTAATTATTAAACAATATGTTTGATTAATTCAAACATTACGTAAAAATATAACCCTTTTATAAAAACAAAGCAATACTCATATGCGTTTTATTTTTTTAAACAGTCAACATAATGTTGTAATATTATTTTTTTATTACGATAAAAGAATGTACAATATACACATATATAATGTATATATATGTATTTATTTAGTAACTTACATACAGACACACAGACATACCGAATATATTTGTATTTATTTTTAAACAAGAATTTACTGGTTCATATGTTCTTGATAATTTATGTACTGATAAAAACATTATAATCAAAACATTATTATTCAAGATTTCATCTCATTGTTTTTTAAGATGTTTCAATTGTTTATTATTACGTATGATTAATATATTTTAATTTGGTTTATATGTATTAGTTTCTTATTTATGTATGAATTAAATCTTGATAATTTATTTAAAATTTAACATAATACATTTTATCAAATATTCATTAACGTTAACAAGAAAACAATAATAAAAAAAATTGTTTAAAAATTATGCTGTCTTAACTTTTAACATAACTTGACTTAAATTACATACTTTTTATATAAATTGCCATCCATGATATTTTAATAAAATTGTAAAAAAGCAATACATGTAGGTATTTATTATAGAAATATGTACACATACGTATTACAGATAAAAATTCTGTTCATGAAAAAATATTTATGAAACTGTTCTAAAAATATTACTTTTTGATTACCCAGCGTTATTTTTAACACTGATTTAAGTGTACAGTACATATACGTAGACAAAATAGAAATTAACATTCGTACGTATTCGCAGAGAATTTAGAAAAAATAAATTATTGTAAGTTCCTAAATATGTAGTAACCATAGGTGGGCATTAACACGTTAATCCGTTAATCGTTAATTAACGAAGTTAACAAAATGGTTAACGGTTTAACATTTAAGTTAACTCAAAAAAAATGTTAACGCTTTTGTTAACTTCCGTTAAATTCAACTTCCGTTAACTTTAGTCCGTTACATTGGTTGTTTGATGAAAAGTACATAACAAAGTTGTCGAAATAGCTAAAAAAAAGTCTACAAAAATTTTGGATGGTTAACTTTTTAACAGATTAACTTTAACTTTAGTTAAATTTTCGAATTTTCGGTTAATTTTAACTTTCGTTTCATTTTCGGAATTTTAACGCTTTAACGGTTAACGAAGTTAACTTTTTTATTAACGGATTAACGATTAACGAAGTTAACTTTTCGATTAACTGTGCCCACCTATGGTAGTAACCTATAATAATAATTACTTATGAAGTATATTTTCATTATAATTACAAATCACTAGATTGATTGATATATAATTATGAATTACAAGACTAGCATAAGCCTTAACAATTTTAGACATTAGAAAGGAATTTGTCTATAATTTGAACAAGGACTGTTATTACTTTGATTTGTATTATTGCAACGACGCGACGTCACAATACATATTATATTATAATTTTCATATAATATAATAGATAGGTATAATGTGTTTGTAGATATATAATACTTATATAAATAATATTGAAGTACTTATTATCTTTTAACATACATTTACATTCCTTGAACGATTAATGAAGTATGTAGTGTAGTGCATTTTGAAACGATAATATTAAATATATTATGAGTGTATAGTGTCCATTAATGAACTATTTTTAGATGAACAACAGGCATTCCTAAAAATACACTTATGATTTATGATATTAGCGATGAAAGTAATTATTTATTTAACATTGAACTAGCACAAGAGGTAAATAAGTTACATACAATGTACTTATGTTAGCATTTTACTGTGAGTTTGTGTGTGACCTTGAGGACAATCTATAATATAATGTATGTATGAACTGAACACATGCCAATATATAAATGTTATACCTATATAGTATATACTAGTAGATCTCAATGCAGTCACATTTTATTTCCTTATTTTTTCAATTGTAACATTTTATATATTGATTTTAGAGCTTAATTATTTTGAGATAGTCCGACTGATCGAAGGGAGTATTCAGGTTTTTGTGGTAAAATACCGTATATTGTATTTGTTGTTGTTGATTGTTTTTTTTTTATTTGAAGCAATAAATAGCAAAGAAAAAGGAACATTTTGTAGCAGAAATGATCACAGTTAATAGATCCGATCATCAATTCTTTTTGTTTGTTTTTTATGCACAATGTACGAGTATAAAAACAGACAGCTACAAATCAATTTGTTGTTCCAATTGATACAATTTGTGAAAACGCGTTAGTAGAGTAACATAGATATGTTACAAGTACATAGACATTATTAATTTGGAAACAAAAAACAGTAATCGTCAACAAAGTTGCAGATTATTCCTTCGGTATAATTCTGCTTAACATTTCTTGTAGACTTGTAGGTATAGGCATATAGGCGTATACTTATTATGCTTCGCACGCGTTTAGTTCAAAATTAAATTTCGAGTTCGTATTTTACTGAAAAATCTATTTACGAAACCATTATTTAAAACAGGGAGTCGAACCGGTGCTATTTCCCGAACCGGTTCGGTTCCGGTTCACACAGAAAATAAAGTTCCGGTTTTCGTTCCGGTTCAATTTTTTATTTTTTTATTATTTCGGTTACCGGTTCAATGTACCTCCGAACCGGTTCGAACCGGTTTTTTTTTTTTAAATTTTTGTAAATTATTCAATTATATGTAATAATTTTAATTAAATTATAATTAAACCTACCCTATAATTTTTGAATTAAATTTACTTTCCAATTTTGTGTATACTGTATGTATCAATACTTTTATGGCTTGTTTTCTTTATTTGAATTAATTTTAAAAAATGTGGTTATGCCGGAATAATAAAATTGCTGACAATTCATATTTGGATTATGCTCAATGAAATTTAAATTTAACGTGTATTTTAATAACAATTTTCATGTATTTCTGAAAATACCATTTTTCTCTCAATCTTTCCCATTTTTTCTTGTACATTACCTTTATGACTTTTTCTGATAGCAGGCCAATTTTTAAAGATGAACAAAGAGTGTTTTTTTATTAATTTATAAATTCCGCAGAAAAATCGAAATCTGTTATTAATTTACTAATATATAAGCACAGCTACATTTGGGTCAGTCCGCGGTAATCGATACCATATAGTTAAAAATATATTTTACGAAAATAAATACTAAAATATAAAATTAACAGGCTATTTAACATCAATTTTCATAAACCAAAAGAAAATTAGAAAAATGTTAGTTAATTTTCAAAATATTTCAAAAATTTCCAAAAAATTTCAAAAAGGACAACAAATAAGGTGAAATCACAATAACTTACTTAAGAATAAGTGACGATCGTGGCAAACTATTAAGTCTTTGACAATTACATATCAAAGGTGACGTTTGACCAAATTAAAAAAAATTACCCTCACCAAAAATAATGACTAAGGGTGACCACATTTATTATAAATTTAATGAGTATATTGATGTATTTGATAAATAATTGCTATAAGTATTAGTTAATAATATCAATAACGTCAATAAGCAATTAAACACACAAATAGTATTCTTATTGTACCTATCCTTTAATTCAACGTGTCACACCCGTCACATTTCCTGTCACACCCGTCACAATGTTTGTTGAGTAATAACCAGGTAAATAGATTACATATTTACCTGATGCTCTTGTTTTACTAAAAAATAATTTATTCGTAACATAATAAAGTACGATTATTATAAAGTAATTTCAATATTTTCGCTAAACTTTTGAGACTTTGAATAGAGGTTGCAAGACTTGCAATAGTTGGCATCACACCCGTCACAGGGCTTTGAACGCTGACATTTTTTTGTAAAATAACCGTAGACCTTTTATTCTTTCAATATATGTACATTAGGGTGGGTCAAATTGTATGGGGCCGAAAAAATCTCTATGGGCAACTCGCGATTCTGGTACTATGGGCCATAACAAGTATTTTTGCCAATGGAACCATACCTCTAAAATCATTTTCGAGCTTGCCGAAATTTGTCTGAAGATATTTTCCAAAATCCACAAAAATGCACGAAAACGCCCCCTGGCGGCAGTCAAAAATAAAAATAAATGTGAAAAATGGATTCCCCGACCCAAAAAACTCCGGTATACACATTTTCAATAATTGTACATTCGAAATGCACTAAATAGATCAATTTTTGAGTATTTTTGAAAATATATTCAGACAAATTTCGGCACGCTCGAAAATGATTTTAGAGGTACGGTTTCATTGGCAAAAATACTTGTTATGGCCCATAGTACCAGTATCGCAAGTTACCCATGGAGTGAAAATAATGGACCCACCATAATGTACATGTAGGTATTACATTAAGATCTACAGAAAAATGGTGAAACCATGTTATTAACTAGTATTATTTAGAAATTATGAACTCCAATCCGAGTTGAAATATCACACCCGTCACCGCGGACTGACCCATTTGTCAGTGGTGCCAATTATAAGTAATTGCAAAAATTATTTTACATTTGAAACAGAATAATAAATATATTTGTATAAATACATTTGCAATGAAAAATTAAACTTCATTGAACCGGTAAAATTAAACTTTATTGAACCGGTAACCGAAAGTTTGTTTTTCGGTTCGGCTCCGGTTCAGGTTCAACGTCATGTTTAAAATTTCGGTTCAGGTTCAGTTCCGGTTCGCCCAAAAATTTTGTTCCGGAACCGGTTTTCGGTTCGGGTTCGGGTTCGGTTCGACTCCCTGAATTTTAAAATACATATTATTTTCAAATACACAAAAATGAGTACCTACTAATTGAATATTTATTTATTGTGCCATAAAGTAAATTAATGGATAGTAGCTTTAAGAAGACTGATAGGTATATATATACATAATTGAACAAGTAATAGTAAATCAAAATATCAACACGAAAGTGTTAGGTGGTGTTAAATTGGTGTAATTGGAAATACATTTGCAGACGCTATTTATAGCGTTTTGCGTATTAAAACATAATAAAACGTTCAATATGAAATGCACCAGACCGTTTTAAAACGTATTATGTGTGTGTGCCTATACTGGACACGTTCAACATATGTCGTCACTATTCTAATATATATTATTTAAGTACTCGTGGCAAATGCCGAACTGCGTGTTTCAGACAAGATTGGCTTAAACTTTGAACAAAAAATACCCAAGTAGGTAATATCAATTTTATTTATTAAATCTGGTGTTAAACTTTTTTATTTGTAGGTTTTAATTTGTAACTATAACCATAAAAATAATTTATTGGAGTCAATATTACTCTTAAATCAATCAATAAATAATTAAAGTAATGTAATATTTACAAGATTTGTTATATTTCAATATTAGTTTTTTTAAATAGAAAAAAAACTAAAAGTCAGTAACAAGGGAACCTTTTCAAGTCGAAAATTCGTATCGAGTTTAAACTTTGTATATAGTTAAAGGAGGTCAAGATAAGTAACAAAAAAATTATCTTAAAATTGCGGTAAAACGGTTTAAGGGGGTGAAACACCCCTATGAAAATATGAAAAATAATAATATTTTTTCAAATAACTCTGAAACTAATGAAAATTTAAAAAAATTTATAATACAATATTTTCATGATTTTTAATGCTCTTCGAATGAACTGGGCATGCGAGATTTAAAATCTCGAACGAAAAACTCGAATAAACATATTCTCGAGTGAACTCGAGAATATGGGCCCAGACTGTATAGTTTTACGTTTTTGTATATGTTCGTTACCTATACATTTATTTGAATATTTGTTAGTTGTGCTGTTGTAATTGAATCTGCGGCTATTTAATTATTTATTATAAAATACCTGTTTGACCTGCACCACGCCTACACCTACACACTATGTATTATACATTTTATCTCTTCATTTAGTTTTAGATGTTCTATTTATGTAAATTATTATTGTAATATGATTCCAAGGACATTCGATACCAAACAGTTTTCATATACAGGGTGACCCATTTTAAGTGCACACCTCTAATAACTTTTGATGGTGAATTGTTATCAAAAAACTTTTCAGATAAAAGTTACACGGTTTGGAGGGGGACATAGACGTATTCGGATGAAATTTTTTTGGGTGGTGTTTTAATGGTGATATGAAGGTCAACATCATTTTTTTAAATAGGAACCTATAGTTTTTATCAAGTAATTTTATTTTACGTGAAAAAACACGAATCTTTCATTGAAAACTTTTTTTGAATAAATTAAACGTTTCCAAGATATCTAACAAAATAATTCGAGATTTTGAACTTTAAATATTTTTTTACTCACAAACCATCAGGCTTAGGGAAAAAGTATAAAATGAAAAAAAATGTTTATTTTGGTCTAATAAAACTTAAAGAATTATTCTAATTTTTTTTAACATTTTTTTTTTTGTTTGCTTAAATTAAAATAAATTGAAAAAGGTTTAAAATTTTAAAAATAATTCTTCAAGTCTTATTAGATCAAAATAAACATTTTTTGTATTTTGTACTTTTTCTCTAAAGTTAATGGTTTCTGAGTAAAAAAATATTGAAAGTTCAAAAGCTCGAATTATTTTGTTAGATATCTTGGAAAGGTTTAATTTATTCAAAAAAAGTTTTCAATGAAAGATACGTGTTTTTTCACGTAAAATAAAATTACTTGATAAAAACTATAGGTTCCTATTTAAAAAAATAATGTTGACCTTCATATCACCCTGAAAACACCACCTAAAAAAAATTTCATCCTCATACGTCTATGTCCCCATCCAAACCGTGTAACTTTTATCTGAAAAGTTTTTTCATAACAATTCACCATCAAAAGTTATTAGAGGTGTGCACTTAAAATGGGTCACCCTGTATAGATTAATTTATAATATATTTTTAATTAAAATTAACATTATTGTCATATATGTATGTAATTATCACCTGGTGTTAATTATCATGTCATTATTATATGGAAGGTAACTCATCTATAGATACCAATTAGAGGATGTAGTTACGATCATTAAAAAATAAATACAATTTCACGTTATGATATCAATTATACTTTCGGTTTTAAGAGATTTATTTTCTGGGGGGGGGGTAAGGCAAATAGGGGTTTATTGAAAAGATTAAAGATATGTAATTAATATAAGTAGTTAAGATATTAATATGGTAATTCATTTCTTTGCCCATTAGAAAAAGACAAAAATTAGGTTTAAATTATATTTATACCTAATTTATTTTGTGTATGTGGAGGGGGGGGGGGGGTACCAACCTTTCCCAGCTCGCTGTTGATGAAGCCTTAAAAATAGATATTTTTAAATATCCAACATGTTTTATTGTGAATACAGTAAATAATTCTAGAAAATTAAATGTTGTCGCAATTCAATTTGAGCCAAATTAAAAACAAACATATTTTGATACAATATAAACAAAAAAAAAAAAACATAATGAATGTATAAAAAAAACATAAAGTAAATATTAATTAATGAGTAACACATTATTGTGTCACCGAAAAACCGGAATAAAAAATATATTAAAATTAAAAAAAAAAACTACGAAACACGAAACTAAATAAATCAAAAATATGTGTGTGTTTTTTTAATTACTTTACATAAACAACTGGCGACGCTTATTCATCTTTTAACGTTGTAGAAAAGCAAGCAGTTGTTAATGAACCAACTAACAAGAAGTAAAAAAAAAACATACTGCGAAATATTATTACTCAATAGAGGCACCAGCATGTCGAAAACAACAATCATTTCTGTCCAATATTATGTACGAGTATATTATATTGAGTTAATATGCACACAAAAAAAACTATATTGGACCAAGAAAATCTTGTATTGTATATAACGAAAACAATATTTTCTTAACAATCATAAGAAAGTACTCTTAATCGAACTACATTATTTCTTCGTCCAAGAATACTATAGTTGGTTTAAGAATATATTTCTTATATTAATAAAATATTGTTTTCGTTATATACAAAACAAGGTTTACTTGGCTCAAGTAACCTTTCTACCTGTGTGTATTTTGTCGTACCTATATTTATTTTTAATACATATATTAATTTTCTTATTTTCGAATTTCTTTAAAGTAACCCCCCAAATTTCTTAAAGGTAAGAAAAAAATAATGTATACAAATTTTTAGAGTGATTGAATATTATTAACACGTGTCACCGAGCGATCGAATATTAACACGTAAAATGCATTTGATTTTTTCAATTTTTTTTAAACAGCTGTATCTTTGTGAAAATTGAATGAATTTTGATGTTCTAAAACGCATCTTAAAGATGATACTTTCTAGTTTTTGTATCTTTTATTTTGATTTTTTATCGCTTCCCACTACTGCTTGAGAGATTTCAGAAAAAGTGTAGAAACCTAAAATTTAATAATTCAAAATTGGCTTGTCAAACTTATACAGTAGGTTGAAAAATTATTATTTTGAGCAAAAAACTTTATTTAAACATATGTCCGAAAATTTTTCGTAAGAGAGTTATAAGCCCCCCGAAGATTTTGTCCAAAATTATTTTTTTATAGGGTTGTAATTATCTTACGAAAAATTTGAACTAAAATTGTAATTTTTTTGCATGAGCAGCAGTGCTATTTCAAAAATATCCCTTTGACAGTGAATACATGAGGTTAAAAAATTTAGTAGACAACTTAAAGCTTGTATTTTTTCCATAGAACGCATATGTTTTTAAAATAATACATTATATACAGTTACAAGATCTTTTTGAAAAAATTTAAGTTGAAATATTATTATTAAAACTTGTTTTTATTATTCTTGATGAAAAAACCAACGTATATAAGTATTTTATGTACAAAACGCAATTATTGTAGTACAAATAGGTTAATAATTCAATTGAAATCCTGTAATACCAGTATTATTGTACTTACGTATATAAAAATTTAGTTTCTTCCTATAATAATCAACTAATTAAGATGAAATAATATCCGTTATGAATGGAATTTATAAAAAGTTTATCCGAAATGAGATTACACTTATTAATTAAATATAGAATTTAATATGACATTTATGAACATGTTTAAAAAACAAGTAAACTAAAAGTATAAGTACATTGTACAGTTATGAAAAAGGTCGCAAAACTCTTGATAAAAATTCATGTTATTTACATAGAATGCAGTTTTACATAAATTGATAAATGAAGCGTAAAATGTCATATAAAATAAATGTCATTAAATGCAAAATTATTCAACACTTAACTTGTTTTACTTAATATTGTCGGCATTACACACAGAACATTTTGTTGGAAAATTAGCAATAAAAATCTAACTAACTCACAATTATATGAGAAATATTATTATACAAATGCATTGAATTTTTTAGAAACAAATAAAATACAATCTTTACATTTTACACAACATTCTGTGTGCACGATTTTCTCAATAACTACTGAACAGATTTCATCCCGGTTTTCACCAATGGGTAGAGTGTTTCACATGGAAGGTATACGTGTATATTTTATATAAATTTCATTACACACTACGTAAATATTTAGCGATAAATGTAAAACAACGTCAGTATGTTTATTATACAGTCCATATAGTAAAAAATCGACCTAACAGATTGATTTGCGAGTTCACTCCCTATATGAAATGTTGTTTTGTCCCATTAAAAGTTTCACTTCAATAATAAATATTAAATTCATAATAGATATAAAATAATAAGTGTATACTAAAAAAAATTACTTACTAAAGTAATAAACATAAGTTAACATAAAACTACCTATTTTAATAATGATTTTGAACACAAATTGAATGGATTGTTTAAGAGGTGATTATCTATTAGTTGAATTACCTAAACGACTCCATTTAAACAGTGATATTAGATTTAATCAGGAAATATGTGTGAATAAATTAACATATTTATTTTAAACATACGACAGACATTACATTATTTAATTTAGTTATATGTATGTATCTTATAGCATTTATTTATTATGTAGATAGGTACTCGTACATTTATTGTTAATTAATTATCAATTAATTAAATATAATTATAATTATTACAAAGAAACATAGCCATATTTAAAACATATACATATTTTATAAGTTCTTCAAAATGTATTTGATTAAGGGAGATGGCCACTATGATAGAAAAAATATATAATTTTTTTTCTTAGATTTTTTTTAAGTTTACATATTCATAAATATGTATACAAAAAATTGAGTTTAAATTTTGAAAATTGACGGAGTTACAGTCAATTTAGTGAGACGAGGTAGCGCGGCCGGTTATGACATAACAAAAACATTAAACACGTTTATCTTGGAATGACATTTTTTGACCTGGTCGACACGATTCCTCAAAGACTAATGAACTGATTTTTATAATTTTCGTAATTGTAGTAGCTATCGTTGCACGTATTTTTGAAATTTTGATAATTACTATTTTTAAAACCACTCTAATAAAAAAAGATATCAAACGATCGCCATTTTGTGAAAAAAATAAAATAAAATAAAAACGGCTACGTTCAACGATAGCTACATTCATATAGATGTTGATAAAAATTTTATTTATTTTTTTCATATAACCCTAATCGAAATTTCGAGTCGACCATAAAGAAAAATATTTTTTTTGGTCGTCACATCGAGGCTAATAACTTTGTAAATATTTAATATTTTTCAATAAAAATTGATATTAAATAAGTTGAATATATATTTAATAAAATGTCCTTTACCTGATTCAAAAATAATTAGTTATATCTGTGAAAAAAATTCCCAAACATTGACAATTTTTAAGTGGCTATATCCCTTAAAAGATGGCCATAGATTTAGAAATATTGTATGAAAATAAGTGCGGATTTACTTGCACAAGTTTTTTGCAATATTACTATAAATACGTTAAATTATAAATTACAGTGGGTAAGAACTTTTGGCGCCTCAATTCTGTGATAGTATAATACATACCTATTACTTTAATAAATATGTAGATGTGTATAATTAAAATTAAAAAATTCTATTCCATTCACTTTCATAGTATAGTAGTTAGATAGGTACTCTAAATAATGGTATGTTAAATATGTATATTAAGAATGTAATGAACAAATATTGACCGCCAACATTCCACAAATATTAGATAAGTTTTCTTTTTTATGACTGCAATTTTTTTTAAATGTTTTTCACAATAACCTACAACCAATCTGAAGGACTGCGCTAATTAGGAGTTATTTCTGATGTGTGTTTGTGATAAATAATTAATTTTTGCTATTATATCTCTTGACCTTTCTTATAAAATATTTATAAGTAATTATTAAAAATAATAATTAATACAAATTGTATTATATGAGTCATTCATAAACCAAAATAAAATGACTAAACTTACTATAAATAATTAAATGAATAATATCTTATTGTTTATTTTGTATACAGGGTGTCCAAGATAAGCGTGCAATGCATGGGGATATCCTAAACGGTAAGAGATACAAATGTGGTTAAATGAGATGAATTATTTGTAGGAAAGGGGTGAGTATTACAACATCAAAAAATATTAATAATTTTATGTGGTTCAGGCGGTATACCCAAAAAACTGAAAATTCAGAATTTCTTTAAATGACTATAACTTTTTTGGCAAAGTAGATAGGTACTTTTTGTTTGCGGTTTCTTAAAGCACTTTTTTGAGTAGAATTGTTTGGTGTATTTAGAATTTTTATATCACTTTTAGTTTCCGAGTTACAAGCCCTAACTTTAGTTTTTCTTATATGGGCCGCCAAGTTGGCTATATCATATTCGAACGTGTTTTTTACTCTACTTTACAACGATATGTCACATGACATACTTATTATAGAAAATAAGTCGAAGTACTAAATATTGGTGATATTTATAAAGTATTTTATTACAAACATTTAAGTAAGCCATGAAAAACAAAAATTGTTAAACAAAAATCGCAATAACAACAATGAAAATAACAAATGCATATTTAAAAAAAACTATTACAAAAAAAAGGTTTTTACTTTTTTTTAATAATAAGTATGCCATGTGACATATCATTGTAAAGTAGAGTAAAAAACACGTTCGAATATGATATAACCAACTTGGCGGCCCATAAGAAAAACTAAAGTTAGGGCTGGTAACTCGGAAACTAAAAGTGATATAAAAATTCTAAATACACCAAACAATTCTACTCAAAAAAGTGCTTTAAGAAACCGCAAACAAAAAGTACCTATCTACTTTAACAAAAATGTTATAGTCATTTAATGAAATTCCGAATTTTCAGTTTTTTGGGTATACCGCCTGAACCACATAAAATTATTAATATTTTTTGATGTTGTAATACTCACCCCTTTCCTACAAATAATTCATCTCATTTAACCACATTTGTATCTCTTACCGTTTAGGATATCCCCAATGCATTGCACGCTTGGACATCCTGTATACTCGAAATTCCCCCACGTTTGTTTCAAATTAAAATGTTTATTCATTTAAAAAAATATCAATTGAGATGACTATGTCTTGATTTAGGTACCTACTAAATCTATTCATTAATAGATTGTTAATAATTTTGTCTTTTGTACCCTATCTACATATATAGTCGCCTCGGAGCAAGAGTGACACAACTAAAAAAATATCGAATTTGTACTAAACTCATTAGAAGAATAGTAAGATGGTAGAGATTTTTATGCAAGAGTGTCACAACTGTTAATTCCATGTATGACCACCAGGGAGCAAAATTTGATCAATTTTTTTTTATGAAAAACTGACAAGTCAAAGCTTTTAAGGACTTTAAAGGGTGGTAGGATGGTGACATAGGTAAAATTTACTCAAACGTTAGTACTATTAAGTTGGATTGACTAGCGCTTTTCTAAATCATTATGTATATGTTTAAAAACGTGATTTCCCAAAACTTAGAATTTTTGAGTTATGCTACTCTTGCTCCGAGGCGACGATATATAAGAATATGAATGAATGCTATTATTTATTTCTAATCACAACGAAAATAGATATTAGATCATATGCATGTAATTTATTACAGTATCACAAAGTCTGATTATGACATATCGATAAAGGAAACAAGAAATATTGACCTGGAATAAATCTATCTGTTTAATAATAACAATAATAATAATAACGCATGGATAGATATTCTATTTAAACTTTATAGTTTGATATAATCAATCAAATGTGTTATAATGCAAACAGTTACAGTTTTCATATACATAGCTGGTATTAGATGTAAAGAAAATGCCGCCGACTTGAATATTTGGTGTATTATTAATTTTATACTTATCAGTTATATTTAATCTAACATTTAGTATTTGTGATAAACGTTGCAATTTGTAAACGACAGATAGTATTTAAGTATTTACATATGTTTAAAAATAAAAACATTTACATTCATTTTATGTCTTATTTTTTTATTGACGCTTATTGAAAATTTATATGATTTTAAAAATAACACATAACAAAATATATTACGTTATAATAGGTATATAGTAAATGATATGTATGCATTTTATATTAGCTATATATCAGTGTTTGCTTAGTTTTTATTTTATTAAGACAAACACTGTTTTTATAGAGAATTTAATAAAAACTATGAAAATGAGTAAACACAAGACATAAAATGCTGTTTTTATATTTACATTAGATTCTGCCTTCTCCATTACATACATACATTATCTGAATATATATTTACAAAATGAATATGTACGTATTTTTTAATCGTTTACTTTTTATATATTTGTATTCAGTGGCGTCAACAAAACTAAATCAATTACACGTTTTAAAACATGATTCTGGGCAAAGTACACTGGTAGAAAGGATTTCTCAAACCAAGTAAACCTTGTTTTGTATATAACGAAAATAATATTTTCTTAAGATAAGCAACTATAGTAATCTTGAACGAAGGAATAACGTAGTTGGATTAAGAGTATGTTTCTTATATTAACCAAATATTGTTTTCGTTATATACAAAACAAGGTTTTCTTGGTCCAATACAGTTTTTTTTTCTGTGTAGCTTATATCCTTCCTAAGGATGCAAGCTATCTCCCTGTCAAATTTCATCAAGATTGGTTCAGCGGTTTAACCGTGAAAAGATAACAAATAAAGTTACTTTCGCATATATAATATTTGGATATGTGAGGTGCAAGCAAGCCCGGCGACTTGAATATAATTGTTTGCAATCTATTATTGAGCATTTAGTCATGTATATGTATATGCCTTCGTACACATATATGCCTATGTATAGTGAGCTATAGACATTTTAGTAACACATGACAAATGAACTAGCATCCACTGATGTAGATATGTATGTTACGTATATTATAATATAGTATATTTTTACCATGTTCCAAGAACTCCAACGCTTCCAGTTCTTGTGATTCACTCAAACATCATGTGTGTACTGTGTAGTAACCACAAGAGTAAACACACGCATGATGAATCACACAGAGATACTCTCTTACGTACGTATGTCGCCAATGTGGACACGTTGTTGACAGGAGGTGTTTTTTGTCAATATCTAAATATTCCTCGTTAAATATATACGTGATTAATATATTCGTAGATTTTATGATTTCGCCGAAACATTTATCTAGCAGTTAATTTCCTTGGCGCCTTGTTCTATAGATATATCAACCATATATTAAAAATGTGTCATTTGTACAACATGTTAGGTACGATGACTTTTCTACGATATACATTTTCATATACACAGAAAAAAAACTGTATTGGACCAAGAAAACCTTGTTTTGTTAATATAAGAAACATACTCTTAATCCAACTACGTTATTCCTTCGTTCAAGAATAGGTACTGTAGTGGGTTTAAGAGATTATTGCTTATCTTAAGAAAATATTGTTATATACAAAACAAGGTTTATCTGGTTTGAGAAATCCTTTCTACTAGTTTTATAATTTGCTGCAATTGGTTCTAAATCTAAATCGATATTTATTTTTACTAACTTTAACTATACGTAATTGAGGTTTCACTATATTATAACTATAAATATAGTTACCAATGTTTCAATAACAACGATTTTTTTAATTATTATTATTATTGTACTATTTTCTATATACAATAAGTTATTGTTGATTTTTTATAATATTAAAATAACGTTGTTTGTATATTTCATAATATTATTGTTTTGTTAAAGTCCATAAATATAAAAGAACCAAGCGAGATAATAATAACAATAATATAATTTGTGTTTAGTTTAAATTATCTCATAATAAAAAAACATAATATCATTGTATATCACTCCAACACCTGAAACATACATTAATAGACCTTGGAGGCTTCAGTACAAACATTTAAAAATACATAATAAATATAAAACACATAAAGAACGACATCATTATATGGGATAGTATAAAATATATTGTACAGGTACATAATAAGTGAGTTGATTACTATTTCTATAGCTCTATAATCTACAACAACAGTGTTTATCAAAAATAGGTACCTACATATGTATGTAAAGAATCCAATTGAATTAATAATATGGGGATATGTGCTAGACATTTGAGAAACTATAGAATTGAATATGAGGACCAAAGAGAGTCGCAAGTTAGTTTTGGGAACGCAAAGATCTGTAAATTGAATCCCCCTCCAATAAAAACGATTTTAGAGACGTTAAATTGACATAGTATTTTTTTTTTCAAATATACAAAGATAACTATTATATAAAATTCACATTTCGCACCCCTGCAAAAAAGTGTCACAACTTAAAAAATATCATATTTGAGATAAATATGTAGAATGATTCAAAAAAACTATATATTTCTACTAAAAAACTGTCATTAATGTACTTTGTGTACCTACCGTCAACAAAACTATAGCATATTCTAAATAAATGTTACATTTTAAATAGTTAATCACTAAAAGGTATAATAGTTACTATTTTTTAAACATCACAGGAATACAGAAATAAGTATTTAAATTAAACACTCTGTATCAGTCCTTTTTCTAAAAACTACCTTAACAATTTTGATTTACCTAAATTGTTATAGTTTCATTTATTCCTATTTCCTCAAAACTGCATTTTTTGAGTTGAGACACATTTTTTTGCGGAGGTGCGATTTACGTTTTAATTTTATCATAACTTGAGTTGCTTTTACTTTACACTATATATACAAATGATAGATATTAAGTTATGCATCAATGATTCCAAATGACATGCATGCTACGTATAATAAAATAACATATTATTATCAATAACATGATGAATTACTTATATAGTTAAACTAATTTTGAGAATGAAGTTAATTATAGATACGATATATCTTACGTTATTATAGAACAACAAGTTGGCAGTTTGACATCTGGTTATTATTTATTTTGTATTCAAGTAAGAATTCCACTTTTCAGAAATTCTTTACGCGTTTACATGTTTTTCTTCAAATTGATGCCAAAGAAATATTAATTACTATAGAAATGAGTATACATGTGTAAGTATTAAATATATTTATATTTGTTTAAGACGTGTACTTAACATTGAGTCACATTCTACTCAGCGTGTGTGACTTTTAATCAACAACCTTCAAGTATTTAGTCTTGTTAAAATTCTATACAAGATTTTAAAATTCAAGAAATTGAAAATATTTTTTTCTGTTTATTTTTGTGATTGTATAGTAGAGAAATTTCTGATGTAATAAACTATGATCACAACTACACATGTACATACTACAGTATGTATTCAAGTATGTACACTGCCGTGCAAAATTCTTGGGCACACAATTTTTTACGTATTATAAATACAAAACTGCATAAATGGTTGATAAAAAATGTTAAATGTTGATAAGAGTACTTAATTACAACTTTTGTAATAATCATAGCATATCTAAAATACAGCATTTACAATTTCCCATGTTATTTTTGAATTATATGCCTGAAAGGTCAGATTTACTCAAGTTGAAAGTATTGACGCACAGTGTATTTCAAGCTAACGAGAAATTGTGGTATCCTTCAAAGATAGCTTAAATATTCTAAGTTTGATCAAAACAAATCAGTCTTTGGTTAGGTCCTCTGAAATTAATATACCTCAAACTTGTAACTAAAATAAACAATATTCTCTCGCCGCAAGTTCAAATATAATTTATGTACCTAAAGACAGCAAAATTCAAATATTTTAAAAATAAATAATTTTCAATAATAATAAAATAACTATGTTTGCACGTAATATGTACAAGTTGAATATTTGTGGCCGCGTGTTTTGTTAACATAAGAAATGATGATGTCTACACCTATATATTAATAAGTTGTCATGCAATGCTGTTAGTTGATTTAATATTTGATACAACGCGTAGAATTTTCATAGCAATAAAAATGTATCTCTGTCTACAATTAAATTAATTTGCTGATAACCCGTTCTATTAAATACTTTACGAGCGTTAATTTACTAACACGCTCTGATGCTTGTACCATGATATTTGAGCTATGTTCACACATACATACATGCATACGAGTAATACCTACTAAATGTATTGATTTCAGGCTTTCGTTGTCATACTTATTCAAATATTGTTTATTCTCACTGACATTATAGTTATTAATATATTAAATACTCCTTATTTAGTTATTGGTCGGATTGGCTGTCTATTAACTAGTATTTGTTAGTGATGAGCAAAATCAGTCTTGGTCTTGAGTCTTGGTCTTGGTCTTGTAAAATTTCAAGACCAAGACCAAGACCAAGACTAGAGCAAAAAACCAAGACCAAGACCAAGACCAAGACTCAATGAACAAGACTAAAACCAAGACTAAGAGAACAAGACCAAGAGTCTTGACAAGAGTCTTGACAAGACTCTTGGTTTTTTTATCGTAAAAAACAAGCATTACAAAATACTATGGGGGTGGGGGTTATATGGAAAAAAAACATCTTACTTATAAGCTGAGATATTTACGATTTTAATATTATAATTGCGAAAGTGGATCTGTCTCTGTCTGTTTGCTATTTTTTCATTGCTAAACCGCTGAACCGATTTTGATGAAATTTTGCAGGGATATAGCTTACACCCTGAGAAAGGACATAGGCTACTTCGAATCCCAAAAATTCATCCCCTAAGAAATTGCAAGGGGGTGGAAATATTTGAATGGGAAATATTTCACCCCCTATCACATATTAAGGGTTGTAATTATTTTCATTCGATCCGGCGGGAAAAATACTACGGGAGTGGGGGATTCTAAGGGGGAAAACAACCCCCTATCTCTCATAGGAACCGAGATATTTACGATTTTGTAAAATAAATGGAAACCAAAACAATAGAAAAAATATATATTTCACCCCCTTTCACATATGAAAGGTTGTAATAAGTTTCATTCGATCTGGCGGGAAAAATACCATGGGGGTGGGGGTTATAAGGAAAAAAACAACAACTTATCTAACTTATAAGCCGAGATATTTAAGATTTTAATATCATAAATGCGAAAGTGGATCTGGCTCTCTGTCTGTTGGCTATTTTTTCACTGCTAAACCGCTGAACCGATTTTGATGAAATTTGGCAGGGATATAGCTTACACCCTGAGAAAGGACATAGACTACTTCGAATCCCAAAAATTCATCCCCTAAGAAATTACAAGGGGGTGGAAATATTTGTATGGGAAATATTTCACCCCCTGTCACATATTAAGGGTTGTAATTATTTTCATTCGATCCGGTGGGAAAAATACTACGAGAGTGTAGGGTTCTAGGGGGGAAAACAACCCCCTATCTCCCATAGGAACCGAGATATTTACGATTTTGTAAAATGAATGGAAACCAAAACAATAGAAAAAATATATATTTCACCCCCTTTCACATATGAAAGGTTGTAATAAGTTTCATTCGATCTGGCGGGAAAAATACCATGGGGGTGGGGGTTCCAAGGAAAAAAAACAACAACTTATCTAACTTATAAGCAGAGATAAATTGATAAATGCGAAAGTGGATCTGGCTCTCTGTCTGTTTGCTATTTTTTCACTGCTAAACCGCTGAACCGATTTTGATGAAATTTGGCAGGGATATAGCTTACACCCTGAGAAAGGACATAGGCTACTTCGAATCCCAAAAATTCATCCCCTAAGAAATTGCAAGGGGGTGGAAATATTTGAATGGGAAATATTTCATCCCCTGTCACATATTAAGGGTTGTAATTATTTTCATTCGATCCGGCGGGAAAAATACTACGGAAGTGCGGGGTTCTAGGGGGGAAAACAACCCCCTATCTCCCATAGGAACCGAGATATTTACGATTTTGTAAAATAAATGAAAACCAAAACAATAGAAAAAATATATATTTCACCCCCTTTCACATATGAAAGGTTGTAATAAGTTTCATTCGATCTGGCGGGAAAAATACCATGGGGGTGGGGGTTCCAAGGAAAAAAAACAACAACTTATCTTACTTATAAGCCGAGATAAATTGATAAATGCGAAAGTGGATCTGGCTCTCTGTCTGTTTGCTATTTTTTCACTGCTAAACCGCTGAACCGATTTTGATGTTTAACAGACATTAATATTAAAATCTTAAATATCTCGGCTTATAAGTTAGATAGGTTGTTGTTTTTTTTCCTTATAACCCCCACCCCCATAGTATTTTTCCCGCCAGATCGAATGAAACTTATTACAACCCTTCATATGTGAAGGGGGGTGAAATATATATATTTTCATTTGTTTTGGTTAACAATCATTATACAAACTCGTAAATATCTCGGTTCCTATGGGAGATAGGGGGTTGTTTTCCCCCCTAAAACCCTACACTCTCGTAGTATTTTTCCCACCGGATCGAATGAAAATAATTACAACCCTTAATATGTGACAGGGGGTGAAATATTTCCTATACAAATATTTCCACCCCCTTGCAATTTCTTAGGGGATGAATTTTTGGGATTCGAAGTAGCCTATGTCCTTTCTCAGGGTGTAAGCTATATCCCTGCAAAATTTCATCAAAATCGGTTCAGCGGTTTTGCAGTGAAAAAATAGCAAACAGACAGAGAGCCAGATCCACTTTCGCATTTATCAATTTATCTCGGCTTATAAGTAAGATAAGTTGTTGTTTTTTTTCCTTGGAACCCCCACCCCCATGGTATTTTTCCCGCCAGATCGAATGAAACTTATTACAACCTTTCATATATGAAAGGGGGTGAAATATATATTTTTTCTATTGTTTTGGTTTCCATTCATTTTACAAAATCATAAATATCTCGGTTCCTATGAGAGATAGGGGGTTGTTTTCCCCCTTAGAATCCCCCACTCCCGTAGTATTTTTCCCGCCGGATCGAATGAAAATAATTACAACCCTTAATATGTGATAGGGGGTGAAATATTTCCCATTCAAATATTTCCACCCCCTTGCAATTTCTTAGGGGATGAATTTTTGGGATTCGAAGTAGCCTATGTCCTTTCTCAGGGTGTAAGCTATATCCCTGCAAAATTTCATCAAAATCGGTTCAGCGGTTTTGCAGTGAAAAAATAGCAAACAGACAGAGAGCCAGATCCACTTTCGCATTTATCAATTTATCTCGGCTTATAAGTTAGATAAGTTGTTGTTTTTTTTCCTTGGAACCCCCACCCCCATGGTATTTTTCCCGCCAGATCGAATGAAACTTATTACAACCTTTCATATATGAAAC
Source organism: Sialis lutaria (assembly GCA_949319165.1). Classification (NCBI taxonomy): domain Eukaryota; kingdom Metazoa; phylum Arthropoda; class Insecta; order Megaloptera; family Sialidae; genus Sialis; species Sialis lutaria. The sequence goes on along the minus strand of OX439232.1, from coordinate 39,819,911 downwards.
GGGTGAAATATATATTTTTTCTATTGTTTTGGTTTCCATTCATTTTACAAAATCGTAAATATCTCGGTTCCTATGAGAGATAGGGGGTTGTTTTCCCCCTCAGAAACCCCCACTCCCGTAGTATTTTTGCCGCCGGATCGGATGAAAATAATTACAACCCTTAATATGTGACAGGGGGTGAAATATTTTCCATACAAATATTTCCACCCCCTTGCAATTTCTTAGGGGATGAATTTTTGGGATTCGAAGTAGCCTATGTCCTTTCTCAGGGTGTAAGCTATATCCCTGCCAAATTTCATCAAAATCGGTTCAGCGGTTTAGCCGAAAAAATAGCATTTTTTACGATAAAAAAACCAAGACTCTTGTCAAGACTCTTGACAAGACCAAGACCAAGACCAAGACATTTATACAAGACCAAGACCAAGACCAAGACATCTTCTAAAAACCAAGACCAAGACCAAGACCAAGACTCAATGAACAAGACTAAAACCAAGACTTGTCTTGGTCTTGGTCTTGGTCTTGGTTTGCTCATCACTAGTATTTGTAATTTAATTGAGAAAAGTTGAGGAATATTCAACAATTACAACGAAATTTTCATTTAAACAAATAATGTAGTTATTTCTGGAAAATATTTGAAGAAAGTTTAGATTTTTTTTTACAATACTGTTCAGTATATGAGTCATTCCACCTCAAGCGAGACCTCATGTTTTCTGACTTGGCTATAATTTTTTTTACAGCTTCTTTGGACCCGATTTTTATTTTATTTTTATCACCCATAGTTTAGAAGTTACAGAAAAACGGTAAAAAAATCGAAAACATGCTCTCCTTGCTCTCACTTGATAAGAATTTAACTATCGACAACTTGGCATAGGTACATATACTACATACTAATATTATAAAAATCCTAAAGTAACTTTTGTCTGTTCTGTATGTCTTTTTGTTACCTTTTCACGGCTAAACTACTGAACAGATCTTGATGAAATTTATCAGGGAGATAGCTTAGATCCTGAGAAAGAACATACGCTACTTTGTATCCCAAAATATTGATTTAATAAGAAAATACAACACGAACAAAATCGCAGGTCACAGTTAATTTACAATATTATGTGAATGAATAAATAAAATTTAATACATAGGTAGAAAGGTTTACTTGAGCCAAGTAAACCTTTATAACGAAAACAATATTTTCTTAAGATAAGCAATAATCTCTACCAACTATAGTATTCTTGGACGAAGAAATAACGTAGTTGGATTAAGAGTATGTTTCTTATATTAATATTGTTTTCGTTATATACAAAACAAGATTTTCTTAGTCTAATACAGTTGTTTTTTTGTGTAGAAAATAATAAGCCGTGTGAATAGACCTTTACTTGTAGTAATGTCTGATGGTCAACAATTATATAGTCGTTGATATTAATGTGATATTAATTATTGATTTTATTAAATATTTTATGTGGTTTTAAATTATTATATGGTGTGATATTTAAAGAAGCTAGTTTTGTTGTGATTCAGGAACTGATTTATGTTAATAATTATTATTAAATTGTTGCCATAGGGGGCTATATATTGATGATTTAATTTCCTAGAAAGATGTTACATAATACATTAACTAGATCCGTGAGTGACAGAATACATTATTATCAACGGTTTTGTAAAATATATCTCTCACAAATAAGATAAATTCTCTTATAACGAAATATCGCATCCTCACAAAAAAGTTTCACAACTCAAAAAATATCATATTTGAGATAAATATGTAGAATGATTCCAAATTACTATACAGAGTCCTCCAATAGTGCGTCCGGCATTCCTAGCGCACTTCCCGAAGGAGATAGAAAAAAAAGTTTGGTACATAATATTATTGGTTTGAAAAGGTCGACGTCGTAAAATTATTTTCAATAATACAGAGTGTCCCATTTTTGCGCTGTAACAAAAACAAGCATTTTTTTAAATGGAACCCCCTATAAATTTTTCAGTATTCCGATGTCATATCTTAACGTCCACATTATCATCTATTTATTTTTTGATTTAGTGACAGTGTTGCCAAATTATAATTTTTTTTCCGAAAAATAACCCAAAAACAGGGTCAACTTTAAAAGATCGTAGCGACCTCATTTTTTTTGAAGCGATTGATTTTTTTAATAATAATATTAGTCCTGATAAAGAGTGACATTTTGATAATAACCAATTTGAATTTATTTATACAGGATGTCCATAAAAAAATGTCAAAATTTGCAAACTTAAAAATGATAAAACTAAAAACGGGGGGGGGGGGGCTCGCATGTCTACGGCCCCCCATTTGATTTTTTTGAATATCTCCTAAAGGATTAAAGCACAAACGAAAGGATTTCCTGCACAAACGTGCACAAACGAAGCACAAACGAACTACATATAATAAAATTCGAATTTCAAAACAGGGGGTGCCAGAGACATGGAGCCCAGGAATACAGAAAATATAAATTAAATATACTGTGTATCAGTCCTTTTCCTAAACTACCTTTACAATTTTGATTTATCTAAATTGTTATAATTACATTTATTCTTATTTCCTCAAAACTACATTTTTTGAGTTCACAAATGTTTTTTGGTATCACAATGTATCTATGTATGTCATGTAAATAACTATAAAACTATTATTGACGACAAATTGACAAAGTGTCATTAAATAAAACAATTCATAAATAATATAATATATTAAATACAGCATCACGACATGCATTATGCATCACACTATAATATAAACGTGTATGAATATATATATATATGTATGTCTCCACTAAATGTTATGTTTATAGACTCTGATCCCACCGAACCGATTTTGATAATTTTTTTTTTGTCATGTAGCTTGACTCTTTTTCCAGTCAATAGGCTATATTTCATTTCTTAGTTATGAAAGGTCTCTGAGCTGTGATTTTTTTCCGAAAAAGTACGTGAAAAATTTTGTTAAAATTAAATTTTATGATAAAATACCGTCGGCATTTTTTTTAAATCTGTAGCTTTGATTGGACGAAATCATATGTTTCTGTCTGATTTACGTGCATTTTGATAGATGACAGAGAATGTTCTAGAAGGTTTTCTATCCATTTCTTTTAGGATTTTTTACGTTTGTAAAAAAAATTATGAGGGAAATTGTTGATTTTTTTTTAATTGTTGAAATTATTCATTTAAATCAGGGACGGCGTTTCAAATATTTTTAAATTTGTGTTTTTTTAATGAAATTGTATAAAAATATAATTTTTCATAGTTTTGTTGATGCAATTTATTCAAAATTTCACATTTAAAAATAATAATTAAGTCAGGGGCTGGTGTCGTTTTAAATATATGAAATTTTTGGGAACTGTCACATTTCGTAACGTTTGTAAATAAGTCAGGGGCGTGACATAAAAATTTTTTTTTAAAAAACATTTTTTATTGTTCAAAAAAGTTTCAGAAAAATATGAAAATTATAATATAGATCAGTAGCGCCTCAAAAAAAATTGTTTATGAATTATTATTTTTTTGAAAGTTTTGAGATTGATAAATTAATAATTTTTTTAAAATTATAATTTAGTCAGGGGCGTCGCATGAAAATAGTTAAATTTGCTATTTTTTAAAAGTGCAATTTTTTTTAAGTTATTTAATAAATAACAGTACATTTAAGGTTGGGTAATTTATACATGTTTCATTTAAATCAGGGACGGCGTTTCAAATATTTTTAAATGTGTGTTTTTTTTAATGAAATTGTATAAAAATATAATTTTTAATAGTTTTGTTGTAGGTGATTGATGCAATTTATCCAAAAGTTCACATTTAAAAACAAATAAGTCAGTAGCGTCTCAAAATTTTTTTTGTGTTCAAAAATTAGAAATTTCAAAAAAATATGAAAATTATAATATACATCAGTAGCGCCACAAAAAAAATTGTTTATGAATTATTTTTTTTTGAAAGTTTTGAGATTGATAAATTAATAATTTTTTTAAATTATAATTTAGTCAGGGGCGTCGCATGAAAATAGTTAAATTTGCTATTTTTTAAAAGTGCAATTTTTTTTAAGTTATTTAATAAATAACAGTACATTTAAGGTTGGGTAATTTATACATGTTTCATTTAAATCAGGGACGGCGTTTCAAATATTTTTAAATTTGTGTTTTTTTTAATGAAATTGTATAAAAATATAATTTTTAATAGTTTTGTTGTAGGTGATTGATGCAATTTATCCAAAAGTTCACATTTAAAAATAAATAAGTCAGTAGCGTCTCAAAATTTTTTTTTAATTGTTCAAAAATTAGAAATTTCAAAAAAATATGAAATCACACTATAATATAAACGTGCAATATATATATATGTATATATGTATGTCCGGACGAAATGTTTTTTTTATAGACTTTGGATTGGCCAGGCCGATTTTGATAATTTTTTTTTCGTCATGTAGCTTGACTCTTTTTCCAGTCAATAGGCTAGATTTCATTTCTTAGTTATGAAAGGTCTGTGAACTGTGATTTTTTTCCGAAAAAGTACATCGAAATTTTACTGAAAAAACGATGAATTAGCTGGTTCGAGTGTCGGCTTTTGTTTTTCGGACAGTGTGATTGTCGTTTGAAAAATACTATTTTTACGATAATTTGCTAAATTACAAGATATCACTGTTGTATTTTGTTTATATCTGTCAAAATATGACATTTATAAAGAAGAAAACACATGGATTTTTATTGACATTTTCATAAAAAACACACTGATAAATTACTTGATTAATTTTAAAATGTTAGTTTTGTGAATCTATTATAATTTCTACGTAAAATAGATTTTGATTGAAATTGTTAAACGAAGAAATTATAAACAGCTGTTTTTTTTCTTATATACGTCAGGAGCGTGGAAAGAAATGTTATTTTGTACATTTTGATTAAATTGCTTTTAAATTAAATTTTAACCAACATTGATTGGTAATTTGATGTAATTAGTATAATTATCTATAGATAATATTAAAAAGTATAATGTCAGGAGCGGCGAATTAAAAAATATTTAAAATCTTTTTTTCTAATTAGTTTAAATTTGACAGATAACAGATTACAGGGAATGTTCTAGAAGGTTTTCTATCGTTTTCTATTAGGAGTGAGAAAATTTTTGATGACGTTAAATTTGATAGTTCCAAAATTACGTGGTTTTTTACATGTGACATATTTTTTATGTTTGTAAAAAAATTATTTTGAGTGAAATTATTGAATTTTTTTTAATTGTTGAAATTATTCATTTAAATCAGGGACGGTGTTTCAAATATTTTTAAATTTGTGTTTTTTTAATGAAATTGTATAAAAATATAATTTTTAATAGTTTTGTTGATGTAATTTATTCAAAATTTCACATTTAAAAATAATAATTAAGTCAGGGGCTGGTGTCGTTTTAAATATATGAAATTTTTGGGAACTGTCACATTTCGTAACGATTGTAAAAACTTAAAAAAACATTTTTTATAGTTCAAAAATATTAATTTCATAAAAATATGAAAATTATATTATAGATCAGTAGCGCCTATAAAAAATTGTTTATGAATTATTATTTTTTTGAAAGTTTTGAGATTGATATATTGATTTTTTTTAAATTATACTTTAGTCAGGGGCGTTGCATGAAAATAGTTCAATTTGTTATTTTTTAAAAGTGCAATGTTTTTAAAATTATTTAATAAATAACAGTACATTTTAGGTTGTGTAATTTATACATGTTTCATTTATATCAGGGACGGCGTTTCAAATAATTTTAAATTTGTGTTTTTTTAATGAAATTGTATATAAATATAATTTTAAATAGTTTTGTTGTAGGTGATTGATGCAATTTATCCAAAAGTTCACATTTAAAAATAAATAAGTCAGTAGCGTCTCAAAAAAATTTTTTTAATTGTTCAAAAATTAGAAATTTCAAAAAAATATGAAAATTATAATATAGATCAGTAGCGCCTCAAAAAAAAATTATTTATGAATTATTATTTTTTTGAAAGTTGAGATTGATATATTAATCTTTTTTTTTTAATTATAATTAAGTCAGGGGCGTGCATGAAAATAATTAAAATTGCTATTTTTTAAAAGTGACGTAGAAAAATTAATTTTGATTAAAATTGAACAAAAATTAAAAACTTCAGGAATATATAAAAATAAAAAGGTAACCATTTAATAAATAACATTTCATTTTAGGTTGGGTAATTTATACATGTAATATTATTGAAAATTGTAATATTGATATGTGATTATCACCGCCAATTTAAGAAATAAAATGATTATCAGCAAAAAGATTGGAAAATTATTATAATATACACATACGAGGGTCGCAGCCGAAGGCTGAGACCCGAGTAAATTTGTGATTAGGTAATTTGTACGTGTAAGATTACTGAAAATTTTAATATTGATTATCTCCGCCAAATTAAAAAATTGACTATAAAAAAATAGTGGAGCGAGTATGATATATACACATTCGAGGGTCGCAGACCCGAGTAAGTTTGTGTAAAATATATGGCGTGAAAGGGGGTTGGGGCGCGAAGCGCCCAGGGGCACAGCCCCTAGTATCTATATAAGTATTTACAATAATGCATACAGATATTAACATTTATTGTTAAAAATATAGACATGCGTCTGAAGAACTATAAAATACACATTTATGTATATTTAATGTTCTCTTGTGTTAAACCAACATACATATCTACGTTTGTATCACTTTCTCCTTCATAAAACTCTAATATAATCGCGTGTACACTAATTATTATAATATGTTTGAATATAATTTAAATAAAAACCATTTAGAGATACAATAGATGTGTTTCGAAATACAAAACGTAGTTAGTTTGTTGATAACGTACGTGTATTCTATAAATAATGCAATGCATCATTTGTTTAATGTTGTTCATCAACCTGATGCTGGTGTCTTACCTGCTTTTTGTTTTATTTTTATTTGTAGTGTGCACAGTAACAACAATTATATTTACGTAGTAGATATGTACCTATTCTAAATTCAAACGTTGATATTTATTTTAACGTTTATCATATTGTATAAATATATTTCTTAATTAAGGGGGATGGCCACTGTGACGGGTCAAAAAATGTTTGGGAATTTTTTTCACAGATATAACAAATTATTTTTGAATCAAGTAAATGACGTTTTGTTAAGTATATATTCAACTTATTTAATATCAATTTTTATTCAAAAATATTAAATATTTACAAAGTTATGAGCCTCGATGTGACGACCAAAAAAAATATTTTTCTCTATGGTCGACTAATTTCGAGAAGGGTTATATGAAAAAAATAAATAAAATTTTTATCAATATCTATATGAATGTAGCTATCGTTGCACGTAGCCGTTTTTTTTTTATTTTATTTTTTCACAAAATGGCGATCGTTTGAATTTTTTTTTATTTATAAGACCTATTTTTTTTTATTAGAGCGGTTTTAAAAATAGTAATTATCAAAATTTCAAAAATCAGCTACGTGCAACGATAGCTACTACAATTACGAAAATTATAAAAAAAAATTGAAATCGATTCATTAGTCTTTGAGGAACCGTGTCGACCAGGTCGAAAAATGTCATTCCAAGATAAACGTGTTTAATGTTTTTGTTATGTCATAACCGGCCGTCACTAAATTGACTGTAACTCCGTCAATTTTCAAAATTTAAACTCAATTTTTTGTATACATATTTATGAATATGTAAACTTTTAAAAAATCTAAAAAAAAATCCGTCACAGTAGCTATCCCCCTTAAATTACATAGTGTACACATTTATTTTTTTTATAAGATGTGTTGTTTGTTTTTTTTTGTAATCACATAATTTAATTAATGTCGTTTGTTTAGAATATTTCAATTACAAATAACTAAAATATGCAATAAATAATGACAGAATTAATTCCCGTGTTAATGTTGATACCAAACACAATTATTGTAATAAGTAGTAAGTTAACCGTTAAATTGAATATTTTCAACATAAAGAAACGAGTTTGTTTTATTTGGTTTGTTGTATGTATGTATGTATGTTACATCGAGCATTCAGTTTTTGATCTGATAATCATTAGTTGTTTGTTTGTTTACCAACAACGACCAACAGAACTGTATCCAAAGATACTAATTAGTATTTTTGTAATGTTTAACATGCACTACATGATTGTAATCAACAATAGATAGTACTATATTAATATCACTACAATAACTCACTCCCACTTATGTATAATGCCAGTGGCGCGCGCGAGTCACTCAATTATTATTGGTTTTTATATTTATTTGATCTAAGTATAGTAAATGAAATGTATATGTAATATTTCTTAAAAATAAACAACATTAGAATTGTTTCAAATTCAGATTATTTACAAAATTTCCTTTTTTTTAGTCACCAAAACTTTAACTAGACTTTAATTAGTTATAAGTTATATTATTTATACATGATGCAGTGTGACAAATGGAAGGGTTTTTGCATGACGTACTTTATGGATAACTCTATTTTAGATTAGTCTGCAGTTGTTGCGCCACTGTATTAATCGTTACATACGGTTGTTGTTGTGTTTTTGTTCATGTCATAGATTGACATAGACAATGTCATTTTGATTATTTACTATAATGAAGTCTGAACTTCACCATTGTGTTACTTACTACTTACTGGTTCTAATATTGGTATTGGTATACTCGTATATATGTATGTCTAAACACAAAGGTAATATTTCAATGACGCTAAAACGTTTCAGAGTTTTTTCTTCTGTCATACGATACTGACTGACTGTGCCACGGATATATCGGAATGTAATTCTTGTAATATAATACATCTCATTAGTTATTTAAGTAAATAGGCATATCTATACATACTACATACTATACTTTTGTTCACTCTTTATTTGCAATGTATACTTGTTTATATTATGTTGATTTCTTTAATTTTATACATTAGTATATATAGTAAAAAGAGAAAATAAAGTAAATTATTTAAGATAAAAACATTAATATAATATGAGTAATGTGTAGGTATACTTATCAATATTTCTACTAAAATATCAGACTTTTTGCATTAGTTCTTTTTATGTATTTCGAAAGATGATCTAACAAAATTAGGTATAAAACAATACCAATTGTAGCTATCTGCACTTTTTAAAAATATTTACATGAATTGAAAAAAAATGTATCAATACTGCCCAATTCTAAACATATTAAATTGAATTTAACAATAATAGGTAATTGTAAAAAATATATATTTCAAATACGATAAAATCATATATTATTCAAATTATCATAGATTAATATATGATACAATGTTTATTATAAATTTAATTAAATCAAAATTACACTAATAAATAATAAACTGGACATCCATTTGATCTGATTATGAAAGTAGAATACGTTTCCTCACTCTTGTTTACCAATAATTAACTTCTTCAGTTGCTAACTGTTGATTCTATATATTTTACATGCCTTACTCTATTGTCTTTTTAAACTATTATACTCATTGTTCACTATTATAGATGGGTTGCCTGGCACAGTATTGCTAAAGGGTTAAATAGTGGTGATATTATATAGCAATATGATATAGTTAATAATTATTTATAGAAATCAAAACATTATGTGTACCTATATTGAAAATATTTACGAGAATAAAAGTTAAATTGTTTTTTTCTATAATTATATTAATCAGTTTATAAAAACGATTATAAATAAATGAAAGGCTAGTCTCGTTTGGTTAGACAGTTTGAAAAATGTAACGATTAAATCTATTGCATTGCAGTGTTTGTTTGTTATTAATTTGTATTTACAAAGTAATTAATTAACTTGTATTGTGTTTTATGGTAGATCACGAACTTCACGATTTCTCTACATAACAGCTCTTAAAATTAATTAAAGATATTTAAACAAATAATTGCTCTATATATTAAACAAAACCATTTCATATTATTAATGTGTTTTTTTTTTTAAATGAAGGGCAACTACTAATTTTGAAAACGAAATTAAAAAAAACAACGTGCAAATATAGGTAGGTAATGCAATATTTAAAGCTTCCGTGATAATATCTATATTTATATTTACTTTTTAGACTTAATATTATTAATATGATAACATAGGTATATACCTACATTAAGGTTATTCAATCATTAGAGTAATAGATAAAGATAAAAGTATGTTATTTATGGATAACTCATATATTTTACTAATTTTTATTTAAAATATTGGACGTATGGTTTTTGAGTAATTGGATAAAATAAAGAGCTTTTAAACACGATAAATGAGAGAACTTGCCGAAAGTGCTCTATTTATTGAAATTCTTCAGAATTGGCTATATAGAGATGTTTTAAAAACTAATTATTCGTATTCCAAACTTCAACCTTTTTAAATAGGTACTATAATAATTATAAAACAAATATATTCACGTGTAATTTATTGAAAATAATGAAAAAGTAGCTCTTCCATTACAGCAGTACAAATTAGTACATGTTACTATTATATACCGTTCTATCTATTTCTATTTTCAAATTAAATTAAACTTTTAATAATAAACAAAGTAAAATATTCCATTAAATGTAGGTACATGTGTTCTTAATATAAATTAAAAACAACATTTTTCGAAACCAAATCTTTTTTTACAAACAAAAAAACTGTATTGAACCAAGAAAATCTTGTTTTGTATATAACTAATTGTAAAACAATATTTTGTTAATATAAGAAAAGTACTCTTAATCCAACTACATTATTTTTTCGTTCAAGAATACTATAGTTGGTTTAAGAATATAATTCTTATCTTTAGAAAATATTGTTTTCGTTATATGCAAAACAAGGTTTACTTGGTTTGAGAAATCCTTTCTACTAGTGTAATAATGTCGATTATTTAATTTTAAAACCTGCTATGATTGACACTTTAACAAGAGTACAAAGTAAAATGATGTTCATAAAAGAAATGATTTTAAAATACATTACATTTGAATTTACGAGAATCAATTAACATATTTATTTCGTAACACATTATAACATTTTCACTGACGATGCTACATGGAAATGTAATTTTCTACTTCAAAGATATTCAATGGAGCGCTCGCTAGTCTGTGTGGCATCGAACATCAAATCTAACGCCAAAAGTTTCACCTTTGTTGACCCAGTCGAATGTTTAGGCACTGTGCCCATATCACAAACACATTCTTTAATATAACAAATGCTAGAATAGATAGGTACCTAGGTATCCAGTCTATATAATATAATGTAGCACACGAGCCTTTCTTTATAGGTACCTACATATACCATACACAAATTACTTATACATATGTGTATGAATTACTAATTAGTAAACAGAGAAGTTATTGGTTAAACATGAATTCAGGAAACACATTCTACTTTTATAATCAGATCTAAAGGATGGCCAATGTATGTTGTATTGATTGATATACAAATACATAATATGTATCACAGTATTCATTATATAGGCAAATGTAAAGATAGGAAATAATAATAATTAATAATGTAAAAGTTGAATCAGCTTTTCTCTTTAAGGGGCCATACCTGTGTGAAATTTGCAAAAAATCAATTCATTTTTTTGTCTTTTTGGAGAGTTTATAGTTTCAAGAATATTCTGTGAAAATTTCATGGCCGTATCTCTAATACTCTCCAAACAGCAGCCTTCTAAAGAGCGACCGCTCGCAGATATGAAATGCCCAGGAGCTGACGTTAAATGCGTTTTTCTCGAAATGAGATTTTTCAAATTTATTGACATTGTAACTAAAAGAGCAATTATCCGATTTATTTGAAATTTGAACTGAGTACTCTTGAATATATTTACTCTACGATGAACTAGGATATTTTTGATTGGGTGAAAATTGACGATTTGGCATTAAAAATACGACCATTTTATAGGCAATAAAACTGACTTTTTTTTCAAAACTTCGCCATTTTGTTAGATTTTGATATTTTTCGAAAATCTTAGTTCATCGTACAAGATATACCTTCCAATTTAACGACACTATTTCATTTTTCAATTTCCGCTGCTCCATCGTCCGGAATCATGGCCGCAGTGGAGGAGATTATTTTTTTGGCGCCTCCGAAGACAGCGTATAAGTCGCTTATAGATATCGATATTTTTACGTGAAAAAATTATGGAATACACCTCTAATATAGCTAAATATATTGCCAATTTTCCAAAATATTTCATTGCGTAAATTTCCAGCGTTCACACTAGCGTTAATCTAAAATTGTGCACAAGAAATATTGTCTATTATTTGATTTGATTTATTTATAAACAGTACCTACTAAGTAAACTATGAAACAGACACTTATTTTTTGAATCAGCATTAGTCTAAAGTTAAAAACCATAATCAAATGTTATAAAATATCTATAATAATAATGTGACATAGATGAAGTAGTTAGTTATGTATTTGTCAACACTATACGTGTAGTGAGTGTGTCCGTCCATACACACATTTATAAATGAGCGTATCATTTAACTCGCGCTTCTATATACATATCTACGCTACGCTAATTAGTCATTTATATTCAATAAGCACTGCGTGTGTTACACACGTTTTGTGTTGTTCTTTAAGACGTAGTAAGTATTACTGTAATGTATGTATATTCCGCTTGAGACACCAAATTTATTGTGATGTATCTCAATTCGGTTACACTAATTTTATGTAATGTAATGTGCCGTTCTACTAATCATCAAGAAAACAAAACACTATTTATTTGTAATTATATTTATTTTATTTGTTGTTATTATGTACATGTTTCTTGTACCAGGTTCAATTCAAATCTGTTTTATTTATTTATGTCGTCTGAATGTTTACTGAGTTTGTTACTACATGTTTACTGAATATTTGATACTGAATATTTGATACTGAATGTTTTATACTTTCTAAGTTACCCTTATATATGAGAAATGTTATATTGTCTGTCGTAGGGTATAGGGATTGTCCACTTGTAATTTGTCACGCCCTTAGTAATAAAGTCTTGAAAATCGGTATATTGACCACTCAAATAGGAGCGCACATGTGATTTAAGTAAGGTTCAAATCTTTGTATGTTTCAGAGTATTTTAAATGTAAAACCCTTGTCTTGATTTATTGTATTGTGCGAAAGGAATATATGATATTTGAAATAAGACTTAAGGAATTTTATGTTTTGGTCATTGTCGTCATGTAAATACATTACATTACATACATAGCATAGGTAGTATTATGTATACTTATGTACATTTAAATAATTGACTATTTTAATATGCATTCACTGTATATTGTAATGGGTTATTGATTACAGAATGTAATTTGATGATTTTGTTTTAGGTATAATGTATTTATTCTATTAATGTGTTTTTCGCATGATTCAATTCAATTAACCTTTTGGAATTTAGCTGTCGTATATTATCACTCAAATTTCCCTGCGATTTTGCATTCGTATATACAGGGTCCTCCATTAGTGCTTCCGGTATTGTTTTACGCCCAAACTATTGAAGATAAAGGTTTAGAAAATTTACTAAATATATCGACCCTAAAGTTTTTCAGGAAAATATTTTCAGCCCCCTAAAACTACTCCTTGGGGAGTAGTTTGAGGGGTACACATGCCCGTTTCTCAGCAAAATCAAATTGTAAAGATCAGAAAAAAATATGAAACTAGTATAAAACAATTTTTTTTATACTTTCAATTGTTTAAAAAATATGGCGACTTGTTCGCTAATTTTAGGGTTTTACTAAAAGTGCTCTAATTTCGCTAAATATTAATGGAATTTTATTATTTTTTTTAATTTAGAAAGTAGAAATAATAAACTTTGTAAAGATGTATGATTATTTGAGATTTTAATAGTTTAATGTGTCATATTCGACATACCAAAAATTGAAAAGTTCAATTAGGGATAATTCAAAATTTTTAAATACAATCGTATATCAATTAGTACTTTTTCTTAAAATAGATATGTAAATAAACGACTTTTGTTAAGAAAATTTAAAAATTTCAGTTTTCAATTTTAAAAATTATATTTAAAAAAAATATGCTTTTCTAAAAACGTAGGCATTTCATAACCTAAACATTGTGTTGGTTCAATAATTTATTTTTTATTTTTTTCAATAATATATGACGAAAGTATTCACTTTAAATACACTCCCCCCCCCTTTATTTTTTTATATACGGGGTTAACTACTGATTAAACTCAACTAACAAACCAAGTTTCGTTAAAATATGTGCAGTGATTCATGATATTCATGAGTTATGCGTGTGACAAGAATTTAAGAGATACACACTGAAAAATCAAATGAAAATTTTGAAAAAGAAAAAGTTCCTGCTAATCAAAATATACCTACGCGCGTAGAAACGTTGACTTGGGCTAAGATATCCATGTTTTAAATATCGCACCCCCGCAAAAAAATGTCACAACTCAAAAAATGTAGTTTTGAGGAAATAGGAATAAATGAAATTATAACAATTTAGGTAAATCAAAATTGTAAAGGTAGTTTAGGAAAAAGACTGATACACAGTATTTAATTTAAATATTTCAGTATTTCTGTGATGTTTGAAAAATACTAACTATTAAAACGCTTAGTGATTAAGTATTTAAAAATAAAATAAAAAATGTGACATTTATTTCGAATATACTAGTTTTGTTGACGGAACATTAATGACAATTTTTAGTAGAAATATATACTAATTTGTAATCATTCTACATATTTATCTCAAATATGACATTTTTAGAGTAATGACACTTTTTAACGAGGGTGCGATAATAAATCGAATAATCCAACTATAATATAGTTAGATTAATATTATATCTCGAGCCAAGTATATACGTGTATACACTTAACAAATAAGTAAACCATTAGTTAGTATAAACATCATTATATCATACCTACATAATATCTAGCTATAGATATCCGGTTTGGTGTTTTTCAAACCCAAATAACAAATACCCGAAACTAATTGATCGCAAATAACGCGCGCGCGGATCTCGAGACGCTATCGGGGAATGCGATCGGCGGCGCCTGTGCCGCGCCTTCGCGGCTACACAAAAACCACGACCGTAACTAACGACAGTGACGGCGTGACTGTGGGGATACCACGGGGGGGCGTAATTAACACCGCGGCACTCATGTGTTGTGATCACACGATCTACCTATATATGGATGCATATTTTACATTTTATATTAGAGTAGATACGTATATTCCGCGTCTGTACTTTGTGAGTGTTAGTTATATATATTGCAGTGCATTGACAATAACTAAAGCCTAGTATACACTAGTAGACATGTTGCGCGATTTGTCTATAGACCGTCTAGAGACACGGTCTATAGACTGTCTAGATACACCGTTCTTTGTCTCGTCTAGCGTCCACACTACGATGTGAATTTCTCAGTCTCATCTTCGTTGTCCACCATGGAGGACTACTACTATCTACCACTCGATAGCTGTAGATAGACTGGGCCGTGTCTCGTCTATAGACAGCGAGTGACGTCCACACTGCCAAAATGTTGCGCAACATGTCTAACGTTGCATGTGGTCTCCCATTCCGATCGGGAGACCTTAGACATGCGATTTTTGGTCTCGCAACAGGCCCGTAGACGGGGATTGGTCTATAAACATGTCTACGAGACAACCTTAGACACGTCTCAGAGACCAGAATCGCGTAACATGTCTACTAGTGTGTACTAGCTTTAACTCATCATTCATCAATAATTATAGTATAGTGTCAATCGAAGACAAACTACTGTACATATGACTATAAGCTATAATACATATATATATCCGGTTTGGGATATAGATTTTTTAGGAGCTGATTCCTTGACTCATTGTGAGTAAGAAATTGTGCGGAAAGTGGGGGTCTATCTTCAACACCCTCTGAGTTACAGGGTGTTTAAAAAATTCCTTCAGAATTGTTTTGTTACGACAAAGATTATCTCATAACTTCTAAAGTAACGTATCTAAAGCAATCAAAATGAGTCAGTTTCATAGGTAATTAATTAACATATTTTTCAGTATTACGGTTATTATGCTATTCGTATTTTTATTTCCGAGTTATAGCTCATCAAAGTCGAAAAATATCTTTTTTTGTTGAAATTTTTTATGAAAATTATATTTTTCTCCAAAAGTACCCCTAACATGTTGTATTTTTTACCATTTCTTACTCACAATGAGTCAGGGAATCTTCTGTATCCCAAACCGGACCAACCTGTATATACGTATTATGTAGGTTGTGTGCCTAATTGCAGCACTAATTGTGAAATATCCATACATCTATTATTTCCAATACATTTTTGCAACATTGAAACAGAAGTTTAAGTTTTGTATAATGTATATAAATGACAAGATATATTAATTTCAAATATGGTCTAATTAAAGTTGATATTTATAACCAAAAATTATGACAAGTGCAAACTATATTTGCACAATTAGTATTCCATGCCATTACCCCCCCCCCTCACTTAAATAATTGAAAATTTTTACAGTTATAAATAAATAAATAATTATTTTTTTAGAATAATTGATCGCACTAAAATTTTTCAATTCTCAAAAATGTTTAAAAATGCATAAAAAAATACATATTGTTGAATACATCCTGAAATAAGCTTTCTTGTGACACTCTACACAATTATTTTCCTATTTCCCAATTTACTCCCTGAAATGAACCCCCAAAATCAAAATTCAATTTTTATATTATACTTCACAACTGTAATAATAATTGAAGTAATAATTTGTGTTAAATTGAAAATTCTGACATCAAATAGTTTCAAAGAAAATCACCTGTAACAGACGAACATACGGATACCAAAGTGATTCCATAAGTGTTTCATTTGACATCGGAAAACACTTAAGTCATTAAAAAATAACGAAATTAAATTTAAAAAATTTAAGAATAATATAAACGTGAATATTCATACTATGTTAGATAAAATATCAGAGCTTATATATAGTAGGTACTTTACAGTACTTTCAACTTTCCGTAAGACCTGTTTTTGTACCCATAATTCATTCTTCCTACTTTTTAAATGAAAAAGTGTAGTTTTTTTTTGTATTTGTCGTCAGTCATGGTCAACTCGACCTATGCATGTATGTAATACCTACTACCTACCATAAGAAATTAAATTCATTCATTTTACTGCAACAGTACCTATTAATCACAATTTGTTATGTATTGTGAACATTATTTATATTGTTGTTAAACAACGTAGTAATGTTCATCTATATCTATAAAAGAGTTTGTCCTTAACCACTCACTCACTCATATATCAACGTACAGCCCAAACCCCTGGACCTAGAAACGTGAAATTTCGTAGGTGCCTTCCTTTTATTATGTAAGCACCCACTAAGAAATGATTTTTAGAAATTCAACCCCTACGGGGTTTAAACGGGGTTTCAAAGTTTGTATAAAACCATATTTTTTTTAATATTTCATCCCCTATCACGTACGAAGGGTTGTAATATGTTTAGAAATTTACGCAAGCGAAGTCGCGGGATTCCGCTAGTTTTTCATATAATGTAATGAACAGTGGACATGTTTTTGACCAAGACACAAGTCAGAATCAGGTAAAATAAACCATAATATTTAATGTTTCGATATTTAAAAATGGCGTGTGACATATCGTTGTAAAGTAGAGTAAAAAACACGTTCAAATATGCCATAGCCAACTTAGTGGCCCATAAAAAAACTAAAGTTAGGGCTCATAACTCGGAAACCAGAAGAGTTTGTCCTTAACCACTCACTCACTCACTCATATATCAACGTACAGCCCAAACCCCTGAACCTAGAAACGTGGAATTTCGTAGGTGCCTTCCTTTTATGATGTAAGCACCCACTAAGTAAGGATTTTTAGAAATTCAACCTCTACGGGGTTTAAACGGGCTGTCAAAGTTTGTATAAAACCATATTTTTTTTTAATATATCATCCCCTATCACGTTGTAATTAGTTTAGAAATTTACGCGAGCGAAGTCGCGGGATTCCGCTAGTTTTTCATATAATGTAATGTACAGTGGCATGTTTTTGACGAAGACACAAGTCAGAATCAGTAAAATAATCCAAAATATTTAATGTTTCGATATTTAAAAAAAAAATTTTTTTGATAATATTTATTTCAAATCTCAACAAATATTTTCTTTTAATTTTACTTCATTTATTAGAATCTCTAGTATCAAAATTTGAATTTAATTGATTTCTGATTGTTGTATACATGTAATAGATACCTATAGTATGTATAGTGTATACAGAAAAATAGAAACCTGAAGAATTACAGATATAACCTATACTCAATATAAATTAATGAATAATTCGCAAATATTACAGTCTAAAATTATATTACTACACATTCAGAGAATAAAATTAATTTTATAATAATATGTTGTCGCTACTATGCAGGATGTTCATACAGAGAAAAACTGTAATTCTTTAGGTTTATTTTTTTCCTAGCAGCATGTACTTACAGTAATAACTTTGATACACAAGCCATACGTCTATAGAACGATTTTAATCAGTAAGTTGAAGCATTATTACAATTAACCGTAAAATTACTCGCGATTATTATTTCTGTTTTATTTGCTTTCTTGTGTTCTTAACGTTTTACTCCGGATAGGGTAATACAGGGCAATGTAAAATACAATAATTGTAACATGTAACAATTTTATTCAAATTATTAAAATTAAGTAATTTCTTATTTCTGTTTTTTCCGTAGTCCTGTACCAAAATTTATAATATAAACAAAAACATGTGTGGTGAATAAGTGCATTCTAATTTAAAATACGAAAAAAAAATTAATTACTTACTAAATTTAGTGCCAGAAACAAATTATATTAAGTGATGGAAATAAACTGTCACTGGAAGAATTTTGGCTTCATTAATTTACTTCATGTTGTGTACCTTACCTTCCTAACAACTTTATAATTATATAAATAAGGTACCTACACTGAAAAAAATTAATGTTAGTTTTTAACATGAAAAACATGTTAACGGGAGGACGAAATTGATCCTAGAAATTTTGTACACCCGACATGGTAAAATTTAAAAGAACGTCTACTATAATTCAATATACTGTATAGCAGTTTCTATTTTGGCGATAGGCCAGATATGAAAAGTAATATAGAAACATAGTAAAATTATAGAGAATTTACGTGAAATTTTCATATGCAAGAAATTAAATTAAAGAATAGCGTATATTACTTTTTCAGAGTAAATAAATTTGAATAGGTACTATGTTTTTATTTACCAGTATATCATTGTAATTTTTCATTTACTTTATTTTAAATTGTAGCGACTTTTCTGTTAATTTTTTTCAGAAGTTGATTCTGCCTTTTTACAGCATTTTCTGTTAATTTTTATAAGAATATTGTCTCCGTGTACTCATTCTAATGCAAGATAAAATAATTATAAAAATATAGAAAAGTTTTTATAACTTTCCAAAATTCAAAAATAATAATGTTCTAAAATTAGAAGTTAAACATTAATATGTTTTCAAATAATCTAAAGAATTATTTCATTAGCTTTCATTTAATTTAGTAATTATAGCCCATAGATAATAATAAGCAGACGTGTTCTGTAAAGACATTATTTCGTGCTATCTTTCTACTTCACATTTAATTGTCAGCGTAATGTGATATTTATTTTATATTAATTGCAAACTCTACACAATATTATATTCTTCTGATTTTGTTTTAAAATATTTATGTAATTTGATATTACAATATAAATACTTTTATTGTTTCAGATGAATTGTTTTTAAGTTTGAATTTTAAATTAATTTTAACAATTTTTCTCGTTCATAGAAATATTCATTCATTTGGGGAGTTTTTGCGACGTATTATTAAGTAGGTAGAGTGGGGGGGGGGGGGAACAAAATATGATGCAGCTTGACAAAGATGAAAGTCTTATAAAATTCTATTCAAGAAGCAAAAAAAATTTAACTAAATCTTAGTCAAAATTTTAAATATTAAATAGATTAGTTTTATTGGATAGTTGATTGGTGCGCCCATGGTGGACTATTTTAGAAAGGTCATTTATAAATATATTTTAATTAAAAACGTAACCTTTACCGTGAGTTTTGCGGTTAATTATTATTGTTTTTTACTGTCAATATATATATATATATTGTATATTCACTAAAAACTACTCACGTTTATATAATTTGTGTTGATACCTGTCAATTAATTCTAAAAATCTATCAAATAAATTATTTTTAAAAGAAACTGCGTTGAAATTTCTGTAACATATTGTGCTTTAAATTATAACATTATTTTTATTAATGGTATATTTAAAAATACCATATCATTATCATGCATACATTTAATTAAGCATTTGTATTTTTAAATAAAGTCGAGATAAATATTATTTATGTATTATATTTGCTTTAGAATAGACATGATTTAAAAAAATATTCTATGATGATCTTACGTGTCTTCAATTTCCAAAAAAATACTTATTTCTGCAGAAAATAAAGGTTTAATCGCAAAAATTGACTCTTTTAAAAGTAATTTTGAATTTGACGCCACAAAACGCTGGCAGGTGACATTTGAGAGTTGTGACGTCACACTCCTTGTCAACAATAATCAAACATTCAGAGTTACGACAATAATTTAATTATTTTGTATGTTAAAAATGAATTCCAAAGTATATAAGTTCTTAAATAAGGTATAATCTTGTAAGAGGAATTGATATTTGACGCCATTCGCTCGGATTGGTGTTCCATTTAACATGGCGGCAGATTGCTGTATTTTGCATTTTTATTTTAACAAAAATTATATTAATCTCGCTTTTAATATAAAAATAAATACATTTTTAGAATCTTTTTAACCTATTTCATTATTTAAAATCATAATTTCAGTGATACTTTGTTACTGTGTCTATTACATTGCATATTTTTTAATGAAATTATGATAACTTAAATATTTAGAATTCTACAAGTTTTCTATTAAATATTTTATTGTATTTATTATCGACAGAAAACACACACACACATAATATTGTTATAGGTTTCCTTAAAAGTAGGGTTGTTAGGGATATGAAATATCGGTTACGGATACGGATAAGGATATTTTTTTTTCTTGGTTTCGGTTTCGGATACGGATATGGATTTTTTTCTTTCTTGGTTTCGGTTTCGGTTACGGATATGGATATTTTTTTTTCTTAGTTTCGGTTTCGGATACGGATAGGGATATTTTGCCCCCTTTAGTTTCGGATACGGATACGGATACGGATATTTATTTTTTTATTTTTCAGCCCATAGTATAGTTTCCCTTGAAATAAGATACATATACAGTCGAAATTGGTTATAAAGTTATAACGATATATTTTAATACAACATATCGGTTTTAACGACTCAAAATAAAAGTTCCGTCGCAATTCCATATATGGTAATTGCCTAATTACTGGTTTTAAGGGTTCCGTAGAAAACTAGGAACCCTTATAGTTTCTCCATGCCCGTCCGTCCGTCCGCCCTGTTAAAATTTTGACATAATAAGATAAAATTTGGTATATGGTCGTAGATTGATACCCCAAAAACAAAAATGATAAGATTTTTAAAAAACAAATTTTTTAGACCTCTTTCATAAAATGAAGTGTTTAAAAAATCACCTACCCCATTGAGTGGGGTGTCGTTAGAAAGATCTCCTAAAATGCAACAAAAAATGTATCATTTAATCACGATTTATTTGCTCTTCAAAGTCATTATGAAGGCGCCCCCCCACCCTATTTTCTATACCATCAATTCTAAAAATCTGAAAAAATTCCAGAATGTACATAGCTTTTAATTAGTACTTTCACTGAAAATTATAGCGAAAAATTAAAACTCCAAAACTTTAATTAATTTACGCTTTACACAAGATATTCGATATAAGTAGTTTCTTGAAGTTTGTTGTATCAATTTATTAAAACGAACATACGAATCATACGACGTACGGAGATGACAAGTGTAATTTGTGACAACAATAAAAAAGTCACGAATTCTAATAAAATTGAAATATGATGATAAACTTGATATAAAAATTGATTTTTCATTTACAATTTTTAAAAATTTTAGTCATTTTTAAAAATTTAGTCTTTAAAATATAGTAGATTTTCAAAAAAGTGATTATTGCAAAATTTGAAAAATCATCTGTTCAATCCATGGTAGCGAAATTAAAAATAGAGAGACCAAATAAAAGTACGCGATCTTTCAGGCGGTAAATACAAATTTATAATATGCTCGTATGTTTTGTTTGTGTCTCGAGACTCGGGGAAATAAGTAGGAAACTATCCGAAATAATATCCGAAATAATTATTTCGGATACGGTTTCGGTTTCGGATTTCAGAATTTTATTATTTCGGTTACGGTTTCGGTTTCGGAGTTCAAAATTTAATTATTTCGGTTACGGTTTCGGTTTCGGAGTTCAGAATTTAATTATTCCGGATACGGTTTCGGTTTCGGAGGTCAAATCTTTTCGGATATCCGATAGTTTCGGTTTCGGATACGGAGCTCCGTAACATCCCTACTTAAAAGGCAAAACAATGCGAATTCTATTCTTCACAAAGTTTAGTACCTAACATACCTATTATAGATTTATGTAAATTTATACTGTTTTGAATAAAATATTGCTTTGATAATAAAACATCAAATATAAATGATTACAAAATACAAATAAATTCCATGTTATAAAAAATATTCATTCAGATTTATTGTTATATTATTTTTTTCATCTATCCATGTTTGACAAATTAGTATAATAAATTTTATATGTTTTTATAGCATCAACTTAATATGGATTATTTGATTGATTTTTAGACATGAGTTACTAGTGTTTTTTAACACATGTACGGAGAGAATATTCTTTTAAAAATTAACAGAAAATGCTGTGAACCTGAGGACAGAATCAACTTCTGAAAAAAATTAACAGAAAAGTCGCTACAATTTAAAATAAAGTAAATGAAAAATTATAATGACTTACTAGTAAATTTTAACATAATACCTATTCAAATTTATTTACTCTGAAAAAGTAATATACGCTATTCTTTAATTTAATTTCTTGCATATGAAAATTTCACGTAAATTCTCTATAATTTTACTGTTTCTATATTACTTTTCATATCTGGTTTATCACCAAAATAGAAACTGCTATACAGTATATTGAATTGTAGTAGACGTTCTTTTAAATTTTACCATGTCGGGTGTTCAAAATTCCTAGGATCAACTATTTTTTATCAATCTATGCAATTTTTTTTTTTTTTCTCATTCCTACGCATCGTAAATAAATAAAAATGTTGATGAATTTTTTCATCTGACTATTAATAACTTGTTAAAATAATTATTAAGTTTTATAATTATTTTAACATACGGTATAGTAATTTTTGATACTGTTGGTATGAAATATTATTACGTATGAATTTCGTCCTCCCGTTAACATGTTTTTTATGTTAAAAATTAACATTAAATTTTTTCAGTGTGATAAAAGTTAAAATTTGATATTCTATATTTTGTAACATTTAACACATTTTTTTCTACTTTATCGTGAAGGTTATCGCAATAATTATTTAAAAGTGACAATTTTACGATGCATTTTGTGCAAATAAAACAAATATTGTTTTAAACATATGCAGGGACATTTATTTTTAAATGGTTTGTATAACCTATTTAATAATAACGCGACCTTTCTCGCTCTAAATCAGTTCTCGAATTTAATCACATGAAATTAATGGCCAACATTTAGAACTGTAATAAAATTATATAATGTGTTAAAAAGAAGGATGAGTAATATAAACGCATTTCAACTAAATGATTCATAAGACAATGTAGCAACGCAAATAAGTTGATACGAGAGTCAGGTTAGTCTCGTCTCGTGACGAGCTACACAGAACAAATAACTTGTCTATGTGTTAAAAAATGTGATCAATGTAAAAAAATCCGTAATCGATTCGACTCCGATAGAGGTTTTTTTGTTAATATATTGAGGAAATATTGTTATATTAAGGGGTTACATACAGTTAGAATTAAAAAAAATTATTTCATTTTCGTAATGAACATATATTTAAGTACACACACAGAAAATTTCAAGTCAATCCGGCGATTATTTTCGAAGTTACACGCATATTTGTAAAGACGTCTCAGAGCGTTTGAATGTAGGAGGTCGGAGCGTTTTTCTCAAATCTGTGTTTTTAAAGTCGGTGACCACTATTCCTCGGAAACGGTTGAACCGATCAATCACAAGTTTCTTAAGAATATTTAAGAAAAATATTTCTTTTTTTATAAACAATTTAAGGTCAAATTTTTCTCGAAAATCGTTATTTTCCTTGAGAAGCCGCCATTTTGTCAAAAAATTTTATTTTGCTTATTCCTTCGATTAAGTACAAGATTATACATTACTTTAAAGAAATTCGTTTGGGTTTTTTATTTTAAAAGATGCAGTCCAGAGATATCGTAGTCACCGTAAGGCGCCTTTTTTGAGAGGACCTCCTGGAGAACAGCTGTAGCAGCTTTCGAAATTATTATTTTTAGAAATAAAAAATGTTAAAATACAATTAAAAGTTACCATAATATGTGTACAAATTTTTACATTGATAAATTATAAAAGTCTTCTCTTAAAAAATTCTTGAAAAAACACTTTTTTTGGCCTTCTGACTGTATGTAACCCCTTAACAAGATAAATTTATTAAGCAGTTTTCCATCTCAAATTTTCAATAAGACCGAGTTTTTTTTCTGTGTTAAGTTTTAATTGTGTATAGTTCTCTATTTTAAATAATTTGTATTGATCATAGATTATTGTAACATGATGTTGAAACACATGCTGCAATTTATTACATTTAAGTTATGTTCCCTTAACTTGTACATAATATGTATACGTATAGGTAATATAGGTACATAGTACAGGTGCTAACGTCGTATAGACTTGCTGCTGCAATGTGATAATATAGTTTCAATGAACTCACATGTGCCTTAGAGATATCTGGTAAACGGTTATGACCGAGACAAATCATGTATTATGATATGTTTGATAATCTTAATATATATAAATTACGTGTCACATGTTCCTCCGCGATGGACTCCTAAACAACTTAACCGATTTTAATCAAATTTGTACACCGTGTGCAGTTTGATCCAACTTGAAATATAGGATAGCTTACATCTCAATTTATGATCGCAATATTATTTTATTGCAAATTATTTGTCTTTATCTGTTAGTTCCAAACGGTTCTAACAGATGGTGACATCTGTTGACTGGATTGGGTAAGTATTCAATAGATGGCGCTATGTCAAACTTCCAAACATTTCATATAACTTACAATTAAAGTATAGGTTAACCACAGCAACGCGTGGCCGAGTCAGCTAGTAATATATATTTATTTGCATGTGTAACTTATTATTATTATAATGATATTGCGTTATAGTGAGTTCTTATTTTAAATTAATAAATATCTGTCAGTGGCAATGACCTTTTTATAGAAAATTAAAAAAAAAAAACTAAAATAACATTGTATAAAATTGCATCTGTAATTGATTTGTACCAAGAGACATTTTTGACAAGTAATAAAATTTCATATAAGAAATTGTTTTGTGTTGATATTTATTCAAAATGAAATATGTCTACATATTATGTACATAGGTACCTACAACCTACAATAATACTGAAACGTGAATAACTTTCCAAAACATTGAGACTGACGAATATAAACGTTGCTCATTTTACAATCATACCATTTATGGTAAATGTGTCACATTTAGCTAAATTAGTGAATCTCAAACTTTTCATATTATGGAAGATAACATAAGGCGGTACATAGACGATCAATTTTATTGTGCAATATCACGAATTGTCCAATATTATTGACCATTTAGGAATCATATTGAAGATTGCACAATGCTTTTAGAAAAGTTTGAGCGAGTTTAATTTTATTGCGCCATATTTTTTCATTGTGTCGTCTGTAGGGCTTTTTGTACAATATTTTTTAGTCTACTATTCGAAGCAATCCCGTACGCACGCACGAATATTTATAAATTTATTTTAAAAGACGTTCATGAGTGTATACTGGCCTTCTTTGCAACAATTTTTTGACCCATATTCGTTTTTTTTTCGTTTCGCCAGCATAATCATCAGCATAGCTGCAGCCAAATCTTCATCATCACACATGTAGCTCCGACGTAAATATAGACGCGAATAATTAATGATTCAATATTATTGAACGTGTAAGCGTAAGGTATATTTCAATACAATTGTGCAATAATAATATTGCACAATTATATTGTAGGTGTATGGGGGAGGGGGAAATAATTTTTCCTCAATATGGTTTCTATATAGGTTTCAATTTGGTTAAATTGTGTCCTAATGATAATGGTTAATTTTTCTGTGTAATAAAACGTAATGAATTAATGTTCATAATATTGTATATCAGACATTTTGTATATTTATATAAAAATAAAATAGAAATAAATGTTCCACACCATATGTCAAGTAGGTACACTCGTATATCTTGCAAGTAAAAGGTATAAAGATTATTCATGCAAAAATAAATATACATTTGCATAAACGTCTACCTTTTTTTCTTATTTACTCATAAGCATTTTTTCACATTTATTTATACGCGGGTCATTTAACTTAACAAAACTGTGAATTACTCATAATTCTGAATGAATTAGTTTACAACCCATGTTTATTATGCAGTCATACCCAAATATTACGTCATTTATACATAAGTACCATAACTCAAAAATATCCATAAGTCGAAATAATATTTTTTATTTTCATTTTTATCTGCATTATGTTTTTCTTATTTATTTTTACACGTTTTAAACCCATTAACGCCCGCCGTACCTCATTTTATGATTATTGCTGCTGTCTATGGATATTAATTCACAATATTTCAGTTAGTAGAAGTGCAACAAACAAAATATGTTAACGTTATTAGTTTCATAAGTGTTGTTTTAATTGTTCTCAATAATTTTTATATGAAAAGATGTACGTGGTATGCTAATATATTTTATCCATGATTTCGAATTTTGTTCAAATCATATGAAATAACTTAAATATACATATAACATGACTTTATCTAAATAAAAATGATATCAGAAAAGCAGTCTCACACAAAATAGACTTCATATCTGCCCAATTTACTCGCTTGAATACACACTGTTATTTTTTTTCTAAATAATAAAAAAAAAGTTTGTGTTGTATATTTAGTTAAAATATTGAATATGTACTTAAATGTTTTTGTATTCTTTTGGGCGCTAATGGGTTAACCAGCACAATAAGGTCCACGTTTCTATATACCTATATTGTTTAGCTTTAGAACAACAATATTGAATGTTTCCATATATGTATTAATAAACCCCTAAGGCCTAAGGATACGTTGGATGGCGCCATAAGTTTTGAAACCGCTGTAGCTGCTGATGTAGATTATCACTACACACGATGTCAGTTGGTGTTAATTCGGTTACCAAATTTGGTAATGACCGGTTCGCCTGCGGCTAACGTGTACCATAACTACCTCTTCTTGTGCATTTAGTGTTTGTCTACGTTTCGAAAATTGTTTATTCATCCAGTCGTGGCGTGTAAATGCATTAAAATATTATGTTTAAGTGTTTTAAAATACGTATAATCATTATATACATACAGGCAGGCCCAGATAGAGGGGGAGGGGGGCTAGGAGGGCCCCCTGCGTCTCAGGTGCCCCGACGCCTTGAAAATTATTTTTTTTTTACATATTTTTTGATACTTAGGCCTATTTCACACATATACGGTTTCATTCGGTTCGGTTCGTTTTCGGTCGCTGCCGACAAGTGTGAAACGATGATTCAGTTTGTATTCGGTACCTAATAGAAACCGTACAGAACTGAATACTCCCTCCACACGGACAGATTTCATCAGGTTTCAATTCGTGTCCAGGGAACACAAAGCAATCAACGCGTTCACACATACTCGGTTTAGTTTCGGTTTTAACCTGATAACGAGTGTTATTTTTTTTTTAAGTTTTGTCGCGGATTTTCTAATAAAATGAGTGGTTTTCCAGATGTTGATGTGGATCGTCTTCACGCTCTTTAGCTTCGGGAAAATAGTGTAGAATGCTCCAAATTCCTGCTGTAAAGTGATGAGATGGTGCTCGCAATGAATTCTAGTATTCCTCCTTCATTTTTTAATTTTTTTATAGAGAAAACATGGCAACAACTTGCTTTCTCTCCATGATAACTACTGAGTTTACGGAAAAAAATAAAACCTAATATGAACCGTATGAGAACCGTGTATGTGTGAAAGGGTTTGATTCGTTTTCGGCTGAAACCGAAAACGAACCGAACCGAATGGAACCGTGTATGTGTGAAACAAGGCTTATACTATTTTTAACAGAGGTTATTTAAAAAACATAAATATACTGCAAAAAGATACATTTTGTGGTAAAAGTTTAAGTAGAAAGCAAAATTTTCTTAAAAAAACCCCTGATTTTTAATACTAAAATAATATCAGAAAATTATTAGAATTTTACCAGTACGAATTTTATTTGGAATTTCCTTATGCCGGGGGGGGGGTATGTGGCCCCCCAAAATGTGGGTTGGCCCGGGCCCCGTTGAAGCTCTCACAGGGCCTGCATACAGGTACCAATACATCGTAAATATTCATCGTAAAACCACTGTTTTAAGTTAGTTAATGAATGCTCACGCAATCAGCTGCTCTAAGGTATATAAAATCTCCTCTACACAGAAAAAAATCTTATTGAAAATTTGAGATGGAAAAATGCTTAATTTTATCTTGTTAATATAACAATATTTCCTCAATATAATAATTAAAAAAATCTTATTAAGGATATTTTATTCATTTGAAAAATATATCTTTAGATATTTATCTAAAAAATCTTTTCATTTGTCAAATTAATAAATAATTTATTACACCAACTAACGAAACTCTCAAATAGATTAAACAAAATGGTTGTATTAATAAATATTTATCAGTGTGAATATTTTTAACACCATCCAACTAATGAAAGTGCAATTTTCGATATGGTGAATTCAGTGATGTCATTTATTAAATATTTTTTGTATTTAAAAAATATGTTTTTAATACGAAACAAAATTTTCACCGTGATAAGAACATTGTTAATAATAATATACATTTATCAATAAGATAAACGTATGGGTATTTCAATATTGGTAAAAAATTATCATATTAACAAACAACCTCTATCGGAGCCAAATCGATCACAGATTTTTTACATTGATAACATTTTTTAACACAAACAAATTATTTTTTTCTGTGTAATTATTGATATCCAGTTAAAAGATAGATACCAATATTTTAATTTATACATTATATATGTAGATATGTCTGTACAATATATGTATGTACCAATAGAAATGTTTTTTAACAAATGTTTACCTAATACTTAGAATTGCTTTTATGTTATTTACAAATGCATTTCTTGCAATTGAGCATACAATGAATATTGTGTACATATATACCTACGATACCTACTTAAAATAAACAATATCAAAAATACATACAACGATCAAATACTATATGATTCAACCAAACTAACAACGTCAAAAAATATAATTTATCACTATGAATTTTGAAAATAAAAACGGGAAATGAAAAATTAAAATAAACGTTGTTTAAAATTTATACATAAACAAAAAATAAAAAAACAATAAATAAAAAATACAGTTTCGATAATATTATTAAGTCAGCTTAACTATAATAAAAGTATGATGTAATTTTTGAGTAATATTTTTAATTTAATAGCTGATAGAGAGGTAATTATTTTTAATTTTAAAAAAATTGTAAGTTTATTTATTTTGTTGATATATTATTATTTTTAATTATTGCATCCGTTTAAATATTAATATATTATATTATTTATTACACGGGTTTATAATATAAAGATATAAACAAGTGTTTAATACACCATAATTTATGATAAAATGTCACAGTTTTTATGATATGTGTATACATTAGTGTGATAACATTTTATATTAATTGAAATTTATAAAAACAATGTTTTTGCATTAAAATTTTCAATATTAATTAAATATCAAATTAAGGTTATTCGATCATTAGAGCAATGTATAGATAAAAGGTCTAAGTTATTCATGGATAACTCATATATTTTACTTATAATATTGGACGTATGGTTTTTGAGTAATTGGATATTAAAAATAGAGTTTTTAACACACGAACTTACCAAAAGTGCTCTATTTATTGAAATTCTACAAAATTGACTATATAGAGACGTTTTAAAAACTAACTTCAACCTTTTTAAATATACTATAAAAATTATAAAACAAATATATTCACGTGTAATTTATTCAAAATAATGAAAAACTAGCTCTGCCATTACAGCAGTACAAATTAGTACATGATACTATTATATACCGTTCGGTTTATTTTTTCAATTTTCAAATTAAATTAAACTTTTTTTACTTTTAATGTACATAGGTACATGTGTTCTCAATATAAATTAAAAACAACATCTAGAAGAAACCAATTTCCCTAAATAAGTTTGCACCTATGACCCCTAAATTAGTTAATCACTCATGATCACCGAATAAAGTAGCTAATTTTTTATATAAATTATTATAATTTTTTATCTCATGCATTTACAATTTTGATGAAGCATCTAAAAGATTATAAAAAACCGTAAGTGGCTGCTGTTTGTTGATGATGTATGTTTATTTTTAACTAAATAATTCAATTAAAATGAATTTGTGTTGCATCGACAACATTACAATATTATAATAGATAGTATATTTTATTATACCAGGAAATCAAACGGTGATCAATAAACCAGTAATAATGCTAGTAATTAGTATATATTGTGTGTGTGTGTGGTCTGTACTGTGTGTGCATGCTTTAGTACTTATTATTGGTGGCTATTGAATCATATATAAATAATACACAATAAATCAGTACCGTCGCTAATGATGACGCTATATTTACAACCAACATACGTGTCTGTGTATGATGTTATATGTAGATATGTGGTCATCATCATAAACTTATATATCCAACTATGTAGTAAATACTGGCGAAGAGACAGAACGATAAAGTAGCCAATACCTATCTCTTTCTAGAATTCTAATAGGTCACGTCCATAGGTGGGTATTAACTCGTTAATCCGTTAATCGTTAATTAACGAAGTTAACAAAATGCTTAACGGATTAACTTTTAAGTTACCCCCCCCCCCTCTGTTACTACGCCACTGACTGAGACATTAGCCCTTATATTTAAACACTTTTTAAAGTGAAACTTTTATTACATCGTCTCAAACTTTTTGGTCTGTGTGTTGATGCATGTCGCGTGGACTGCGCATGCGTGGAACAAGCAGCCATTCATTGTATGACAGTTTATGTACTGTGTGCTATTATACATATTTAGTAAGTTTGTATTGTAATTTGTCAGTGTTTAATGTAAATGTTGTTATTTATTTGCTTTTGGTAAACAACGACACAGCTAGTGAGTCCAAAAAACTGATCAACGAGAAAGAATAGTGCAAAAATGAATGACGATCAATTAATTTAAACAGAACGCCGACAGAACACGTGCTTATAGAAAAAGGAAAAAAGATGTTGGTTTTTATATAGAATTTATTAGAATTATTAGAACTTTTTGCTGGTGCATGTTGTTGTTTATGGATTTATTTCAATTTTGAGTGCTTGAATTTATTATTCCGAAAATTTTTAGTTAAATGTCTATAATGTGAAAAAAAGTTTCACTTTTACCGTGGTTTCATAAAACCACACAATCCTTTTTTAAAATGATTTCGTTGATAAACTCGTTTGCACTGTATAATTGTATATGCTCAAATATCAAGAGACGATCGCTGTACCACTTGGTATAATATTTAATAACTTCGTTATTTCTTAGCCGATTTGTTCGAATTTGCACTTGCTGAAAAGGTAATTTAATGTACTTTTATAAAATAATAAATAATAATTAATTTTAAAAAGAATTAATGCATTTAAATTCATAAAAATTTGTGAAATTATCAAATATTGGCATTTTTTGGGATTTCGAGTGGCTTGCGAGTCGGTTAAAAGTTATCCGATTGACTTGAAATTTGGTCACAATTCGTTTTTTATCCATTGGCATAAAATGAGACCATAAGACCTTCAAGAATAAAAAAAAAAAAATTCCCATATAGCAGCGGGCCACCTTAGTGTATCATGTATAGAAATTTATTCGATGTTATTGACGATGAGTATGATTGTGATCCGATGTGATTTTTTTTATATTCGCGCATTATAGTGTTTTAAATAAATGTGATGTACATGAAAAATAATGAAAATTTATTATTTATAAAATACGTTATGATGTTTCTTCTTATTTTCTTATATTTAAAATTGATACTTTTATGGAAAGTTGAAATTTGAACCATGAAATATGACTAAAAAAATTTGAATTTTAGATTTCGTTAAAAGTATGTTTATTATATAGAAAATGATGTGAAAAGTTGAATTTTTCAAACCGCAGGTCTGTATCTCATCACGTTCTCGAGTTATGGCCTCTTAAAGTTTCAGTTTTTTCAAAATTTTGGAGAAAAATGGCTGTAACTTTTGAACGTGTGGTCGGATTTGATTTTTGTTGACAGATTTGGAATCAGCGTGTCAAAATCTATATAATGACATGTACAATACTTCAAAACTCGAGAAAAAAAATTTTGCGAAAAATCGACATTTTTTTAAGGTATACCCCTTTGAATTTTTTCAATTTTTCGCGAAATTTTTTTTTTTTCGAGTTTTGAAATATTATACATGTAATCAGATAGATTTTGACACGCTGATTTCAAATCTGCCAACGAAAATCAAATCCAACCACACGTTCAAAAGTTACAGCCATTTTTCTCCAAAATTTTGAAAAAACTGAAACTTTAAGAAGCTATAACTCGAGAACGAGATGAGATACAGACCTGCGGTTTGAAAAATTCAACTTTTCACATCATTTTCTATATAATAAACATACTTTTAACGAAATCTAAAATTTCGAATTTTTTCGATATTTCGCAAAAATTAATGTCCGGATTTTAAATTAATATACATGTAATTAAATAGATTTTGACACGCTGATTTCAAATATGCCAACAAAAATCAATTCCGAGAACACGTTCAAAAGTTTACAGTCATTTTTTTTCGAAAAAAATTCAAAAAACCAAAAATTATAAAGGCCTTATCACGAAAACGACATTTTCTATACAATAAAAATACCTTTTAATTACTTTGTAACTCAGTTTTTTTAATCTTACCAGTTGTAAAGTTCGCAAATTCAAATAGCTTCAACTCATAAGTAATTGATTTTTTTCAGATGCAAAAAAAAAACACTATTACGTGTAAAATTTTTTTTTTTCTTATCAAATTTGAAACTTACTCTTAATTTACTATAAATAGGTACCTAAACGAATTTCTTAATAAAATGAAAGAACTAATTTTGTTGCTTACAACTGAATTTTAGATCATGTTTCAACTGTATAAAGAAAAAAATACAAAAATAATGATAATAAATAAAACATTTGCACTGATTCCCTATATACCGTAGTTAACTTCTACACATAATGAGAATATGATTGAATTACAAAAGAAATTCTTATTTAAAATAACTATTACCAAACCAATAAATATTCCAATTCAAATTCCAGCTAAAATTCCTTTTAAAAATGATGCAACGCATAAATTCTCTACCTATTTCTAAGAGCTCACTGTATATTGCATACCTTCAAATATGCAATATTTATTACTTCCAAATAATAATAATAATTATTATATTGAATGCGGTTCTATTCTTACACAAAATGACCTGGTTTCTATTTTAGAACGTCCTTTCAGTGCACGAACTTAACCTTACTTTTTGTTTAGTATAGAATAATAAACAGGTCGTAACACTTGGGAATAATGCTGCTCTCTCTCTTTAGTTTACCGATAAAACGCATCGAGCCGATAAATGCACGACGTCATCGCAGCACTAGTGTTTTGTTTCGAGTGGCAGAGGCGCCTGCCTCAGGGATTGAATTAGCTCACCAGAGATTGCAAATATTATTCAAGTTGTAAAAAAACAAAACACTATTGATTCATTTAAAATTTATTAACTTGTTTCTAGGCGGCATTTCAAAATGCACCAATCACACGTTCTTATATTTGTATACAAAGACTACTCGATAGATTTATATCAAAGCATGGTATTTTCTAGTTGAAAACAAAATACTATTGACTTGTTTAAAATTTATCAACTAGTTTCTAGGCGGCATTTCAAAATGCACCAATCATATGCTGTTATATCTGTATTCGATAGATTTATTTGAATGCCATGTTTTCTGGCAAATATTTGTATGTGGTTAAATTGACTAGCTAATAAAATGTTGAGTACCACTGCTGGCTATTTGGCGGTATGCATGCAATGTATCGTATTATAATAATATAACACCACTTAAGTGCAGATGCGATGGAGCTTTTAAAATACCTCCGTTATCGGGGCACATACTTGATTTGCAACAACGTACGTGGGACGTTTTACACAAGTCACAACTCTAGTTAGCTATGTTTTAGTATAGCGAGCGCTAAATGTCATGTGAAACAGATGTTTACAGATATGTAATATTACCAATATTATTTTTTATCTATTTGAAACAGTTTTTCTGATATTGGAGAAAAGTTAAAGCAAGGAAATTTTCAATTACATACTTCGAAACTCAACTTTTTTGCACTCAACTTTCTTCTATTATAAATTTTGTATGTATTCTAACGTATGTTTTATATAATTTTTGATACATTTTTTTAAGGGAGAAAAATATTTTTTTTCTTACATTTTCATAAATATGTATACAAAAAATTGAGTTTAAATTCCGAAAATTGACGGAATTACAGTCAATTTAGTGAAACGAGGTAGCGCGGCCGGTTATGACATAATAAAAACATTAAACACGTTTATCTCGAAATGACATTTTTCGACTTGGTCGACACGATTCCTCAAAGACTAATAAATCGATTTCATATTTAAAAAAAATAATTTTCGTAACTGTAGTAGCTATCGTTGCAAGTAGCTGATTTTTGAACTCTTTTAAAACCGCTCTAATAAAAAAAATAGGTCTTAAAAATTTCAAACGATCGCCATTTTGTGAAAAAATAAAATAAAATAAAACGGCTCCGTGCAACGATAGTTACATTCATACAGATATTGATAAATTTTTTATTTTTTTTTTCACATAAAACCCTTTTCAAAATTTCGAGTGAACCATAGAGAAAAATATTTTTTTTTGGTCGTCACATCGAGGTTCATAACTTTGTAAATATTTAATATGTTTCAATAAGAATTGATATTAAATAAGTTGAATATATACTTAACAAAACGTCCTTCACCTGATTCAAAAATAATTAGTTACATCTGTGAAAAAAATTCCCAAACATTGGAAATTTTTTTACACACGGTCACAGTTAAATTTAAAATATAAATTACACGAAAATACTAAAAAATATATTTATTTTGTAATAAACCCAAATAAATCTGTAAACGTAAACTAATTGATGAAACAAGCGGCTAGTTATGTAAGTGAGAGCATCAGTGGTGGTGGTGCCCTCTGAACCCGCATGTCGGTACTAATACAGAGCTTTTGTCACTTGGCTGTCCAATCAATGCGACCTCCCGCGCCGCGTTAACTACTACATATTAAATACCAATCGTGCCAATTATGTATATCGGGGGCTACCACTGTCTTTGTCAGCTGTTGTTACACTTACTCAGGTTTTTTTCCACTTTTGATAATCTGGACGTTGACCGAAAAATGAATAAATTAATATAAGATATGTTTTAATATTTATCGCAGTGGTTATTAACCATTTTGATGTTGCGGGATAATTTTAATGATATTTGCGGAACAATATAATTATTAATGTTTTTATATTACAACTAACGGTTAAAATATGGTCGATTTCGTCTTGTCAATATATCATGAAAATACGTTTTGAAAAATACTGCAAAAACCGTTGACCAGAATTAATAGGCATAAAAACTATTCTATGATGATCTTATGTATTTTCAATTTCCAAAAAAATATTTATTTCTGCTGAAAATAAAGGTTTAATCGCAAAAATTGACTCTTTTAAAACTAATTTTGAATTTGACGCCAAAACGCTGGCATGTGACATTTGAGAGTTGTGACGTCACACTCCTTGTGTCAACAATAATCAAACATTCAGAGTTAGACAATAATTATTTTGTGTGTTAAAAATGAATTCAAAATATACAAGTTCTTAAATAAGGTATGTATCTAATAATCTTGTAAGAGGAATTGATATTTGACGTCATTCGCTCTGAATGGTGTTTCATTAACATGGCGGCAGATTGCTGTATTTTGTATTATTATTTTAACAAAAATTATATTAATCTCGCTTTTAATATAAAAATAAATACATTTTTAGAATCCTTTTAAACCTATTTAATTATTTTTTAAATCATAATTTCAATGATACTTTGTTACTGGCATCACGCCTATTAATTTTATGATTTATTAATTTCACTATATATGTCGAAACGTTGGTCGAAAACTTAGGATACAACCCTCCATTATTATAATCGTGTTAAGTGAAATATTTAGTAGTTACTTACTATTCGCAGCGTGCGCGATGACAGCGCCAACTAAGGGTGGACTTTGACGTACTAACAAACAAATAATTTCAATAAAATATCGTAATATATACATTTTAGACGATTATTTATGACTATTGGCTATGTGCACGAAGTCTATTAGCGCCGCTAGCAGCGGGTAATAGAGAAGGATTGAATGGATTCAACTCTATTTTTATCATTGTTTAATATGTTTAATACCGTGAAATTTTTTATTAAACAAATATCATTTAATTTAGCTGTTTGCATATAATATAAATAGTATAGCATAAAAGGTACGTGAAAATTATTTATTTTGGGTATCTTTTTCTCTTTAATTATGACGTATAATAGAGAAATTATTAATTCGTTTACATTGACAGCATAACCTCAAATTTTGGCGCCGATTATTTTACAATATTGCTCACCACGAACACTCGCATCGATATTATTTCTAACTCCACCCCCTTGCACATAGTCTATAGTGGGATTAACCATGTTGACCTTTCTATTTTCAGTTAAAAACGAGCCTATTAAAAATGACAGTTAGTCCACCCAAAGTGTTATTTTTTGCCACGTTGTGCGCTGTGATCGATTTCGTTTCCCCCACTACCTACTTTGCACCCAGCGAATACCTCAATTTATATAATTTTAAATATTCGTATACTCGTATAACTGTAACAATGTCTTCAGTATTTTAAATCGAGATAATCTAATAAAATAAATCATATTAATATGAAACAAGTTTATTAAGAATGTACATTTAAGTTGTGTGTGACACATTAAAATGTCATTTTGTTTACTAACGTTTAACTTATGTTATTTTTTATGAACAAACGATTTTTGCTACAAATTATAATATAAATACTTTTTTTGTAATTCAAACGTAAAATGATATATTATGTACTTTCGACTTTCGAGTACTGCATATTTGGACAATTGCCAAATATAAAATTTTGATAAATGTTATTTTATTTAGTGATTAATTTATTGTTGAAAATTTAAATAAAATACTGCGTTGGTGTTCTACATACATAGTTTTTAATTAAAATTTATACTCGTGTTGATAAAACTGATTAACCTTATCGAGATATTTGTAATAAAGGGGGGCAGACACAGTTGGGACTACCAAAAAAATATTTTTTTATGATTTTTTTTGCCACGCATTAAAATAATTAATAACAAATGTTTTTCCACATCAAAGATATGTATTTACAGTAATTATTATATTTTTTTGATGGGAAAATATTTAAAAATAAGTGGGATACAGCAAATTTGGGAGGGGTCCCAAATAAGAGTTTTGCTGTGATCACTGCTGCTCGTTACTGGATCATCAGAAATTAAAAAAAGGGATCATTAATTAATGACATAATGCTCCGGATGGACGAAGGGATTTGAAAATTTTTGAATTTTCATAAAATGGCGGATGTTAAAAGTCAAAGTTCTTTATTCGACTAAAATTTCACTCGCATTTTCGGCTATAAAAAAATAATCGTCAAAAAAAATCCTTCATCCATCCGGAGGACATTTATGTATAGAATAAGAAAATTTCAAACCGATCGGCAAAGCCGTTCTCAAGTTACAGTGATCACCGACTTCAAAAACATGGTTTCGAGAAAAAGCGCTCATTTTCCGCAACCTGCTTACTTGAATACATATTAGAGACGGCTCCGTTGAAAGTTATATATCTCCATAAATATCGGTCCGATTTGTCTGAAATTTTCAGAGAATACTTTTGAAATATTCTACTTTGAGAAAATACAAAAAATATATTTTTTTTAAATTCTAACTGGATCCTTAATAAATACATTTAGATGAAAAATACAGTAGGCACTTGCCCCGATGTGAATAAGGACGATCAGAAAAAAGTTATTGAAAAAAATCGCAACAATATAAATTATTAGTTTTTAACATTATTAAAATAATCTGCCGTGTGCCACATGACTTTCTTATACGTAATAATGACAGTGAACAGTGTACGTGATTTTTATTTTAGTGAAGGATATTTCTGACAAACTAATAAAAGATAGAGTAAAATGAATGAGACATAAACTATAGAAATAT
This sequence comes from Sialis lutaria, assembly GCA_949319165.1. Lineage (NCBI taxonomy): Eukaryota > Metazoa > Arthropoda > Insecta > Megaloptera > Sialidae > Sialis > Sialis lutaria. The sequence continues at coordinate 39,781,376 of OX439232.1, read as the reverse complement.
TATTTTATACATTATGTATCGAACGAATTTTATTTAACATAATTACTAACAATAAAATGGAAACGGATGTTTACTCATGTAATTTTTTTAATTTTTTGAAATAAGACAAAAATGTTTTAGATAAAAAATGTCGAGTATGTTATTATCTATAATTTATTCCCCATACATTTTTTTCCAACACTTATGATTTAGCCAGAAATATTTTTTTTAAAATCATTATTTAGAATAATCTATACTGGTTGCTGGGTGCTTTGACCGTACGGATCACGACTAATACCGTCAAGTCGCACGACGACTACTGCAAACTAAATGAATTAGAGTATACAGTGTTTATTCTCAGTATTACGTATAAGAAAGGCCCATGGTACCTATGGCAAACACGTACAGTCTCTGTAATACGTATAAGAAAGTCCCATGACACTCATGGCAGATATTTCTTCTCTGTTATGAACCATTTGAAATGTACTTAAAATCGAATACTTAGTAAAAAAAAAAAAAATTAAATTTGTTTTTTTCGAAAAAATGAATAGAACATAAATTATAGATAATAATATTACCTACAATTTTCAACTTGGCCATTTTTCTCTAATTCGCACTGTTTCAGTGTAATTCGAAAAATTCAAAAATCGATGTAGGTAAACATCCGTTTCCGGTTGAATGATCGTTTTCAAAAATAGGAGGTTTTCTTCCCAGGCAAAAATCAATCTTAAGTATAAAATTCCACCTTTCTACGATTTGTCGTATTTGAGTTACAGCGTCTACAGACAGACAGACAGACAGACAGACAGACCGACAGACACACAGACATCATGGCGAAAATAGTCAGAATGGATTCAGGGAAGGTCAAAATTAATAATTCCATCAAAAACCGGATTTCGAAAAAAATCGCGTTTACTATACTTACTTATACTATATGTATATTTCATATACATTGGTATAAGAAAGTAAAAATCGGTAAAATCTTTAACGGACCCCGAAAAATTGGGTTAAGAATCGCTGATCTAGAGTTACTAAAGTATCGACATTATAGTCTAACAAGAAAACAATTTAAATGTAATTTAAGTAGGTATTTAGTTCTTGTGTTTATAAAAATGTCAACTATTTGATGAAACGCGTCAAAGCCTTGACAGTAATAATTGTTACAATGTGTGTAAGTTCCGGTACTGCTTACTGTTGTTGTGCAACATCGCCTTGGCAACATGTTTACACACACAGACACACGGACGGACGGATGTACGCACACGCATTATTGCGAAAATATGATGATCTATACGTAAAATGTTAAATTTATTATTTATCAATGAAATAATTTGATTTTTTGTGTAATACCTATAGTGGTGTCACAAGGAAGTAATATTTACAAACACATATACATTAATGCGTATGGTTTCCTGTACGCACACGCATTATTGCGACAATCTGATGATCTACGTAAAATGTCAGCTTTATTTTGTGAAATAGTAAACTGTAACAACACTACTGTTGTTAGTAAGTAAGGAAGTATTTCATAACCAATGCTCTGCTCAGAGGCGGATTATCCATAAGGAAAACTAGACACGTGCCTACACAGAAAAAAAATTGTATTGGACCAAGAAACACTTGTTTTGTATATAACGAAAATAATATTTTCTTAATATAAGAAACATACTCTTAATCCAACTACGTTATTCCTTCGTTCAAGAATACTATAGTTGGTTTAAGAGATTATTGCTTATCTTAACAAAATATTGTTATATACAAAACAAGGTTTACTTGGTTTGAGAAATCCTTTCTACCAGTGTACTAGTGTACATTGTACATTAAATAATGTTCACAATAGATAAATTATTTTATGTAAAACAGAACGAAATTTCTGAAGCTTTGTCGTTGTGTTATAAATAATATCTTGTGTGTTCATTAATGTCATTACATTTTCGTTCCACTTTAAAAAATATATTATTACGCTCATTAAAAAACTGTTCTTTAAATATAAATCTCAAACATACCAAGAACGCAAAAAGTAAATAGCTATGAAGAATAACAGTTTTCAAATTGATTTATTTATATTAATTTATACAGCACTACCTTTATTTTTATGTACACGGAGAGAATATTCTTTTAAAAATTAACAGAAAATGCTGTGAACCTGAGGACAGAATCAACTTCTGAAAGAAATTAACACAAAAGTCGCTACAATTTAAAATAAAGTAAATGAAAAATTACAATGACATACTGGTAAATTTTAACATAGTGCCTATTCAAATTTATTTACTCTGAAAAAGTAATATACGCTATTCTTTAATTTAATTTCTTGCATATGAAAATTTCACGTACATTCTCTATAATTTTACTATATTTCTATATTACTTTTCATATCTGGCCTATCGCCAAAATAGAAACTGCTATACAGTATATTGAATTGTAGTAGACGTTCTTTTAAATTTTACCATGTCGGGTGTTCTAAATTTCTAGGATCAAAATATATTTCATTAATCTATGCAATTTTTTATTTTTTTCCCATTCCTACGCATCGTAAATAAATACAAATGTTAATGAAATTTTTTCATCTGACTATTAATAACTTGTTAAAATAATTATTTAAGTTTTATAATTATTTTAACGTACGGTTTAGTAATTTTTGATACTGTTGGTATGAAATATTACTACGTTACCGATTAATTTTTCACAGAATGAAATTTCGTCCTCCCGTTAACATGTTTTTTATGGTAAAAATTAACATTAAATTTTTTTAGTGTAGGTATGTATCATTTTATTCTATTTTCTATAACAATAAATATATATTTACATAAAATCTGTACGTGCAATATCATATCTCTCAAATATAATATACATATGTTCATGTTTTGAACTAAATAAACGTTAAACACTTAAACATAAATTAATATGCAACAAAACTGTTAATACTAATTTGTAGTAATTTATTTGTATTTATTAAAAGATTAAAACACACTTTTCTAAAGAATATATTTACATTCATTAAGTTATACGATCATTAGAGCAATGTATAGATAAAAGTCTATATTATTTATGGATAACTCATATATTTTATTTAAAATATTGGACGTATGGTTTTTGAGTAATTGGATATTAAAAATAGAGTTTTTAACACACGATAAATGAGAGAACTTGCCGAAAGTGCTATATTTATTGAAATTCTACACAATTGGTTACATAGAGACGTTTTAAATACTAATTATTTCAAACTTCAATTCTATAAAAATTATAAAACAAATATATTCACGTGTAATTTATTACAAAATAATAAAAAACTAGGTCTGCCATTACAGCAGTACAAATTAGTACATGTTACTATTATATACCGTTCTGTCTATTTCAATTTTCAAATTAAATTAAACGTTTTCTTTACTTTTAATAATTAACAAAGTAAAATATTCCATTAAATGTAGGTACATGTGTTCTCAATATAAATTAAAAACAACATTTTTCGAAACCAAATCTTTTTTAACAGTGTGCTAGACGTATAACCAGTCATTCAATAAAATAAACTTTTATTACCTATATATTATAAACATTATACTCTTGTTCTAATTTACTAAACTATACATTGTAAGAATATAATTGTAATATTATTTGTTATCGAAAGTAATAAACAATAAATCAGAATTTTCTAAACTGTATTGAGTATAGAGATGATAAAAAAACATACTATTTACTGCCCACAAACTATAGGTACGTGAAGAATTGATTGATTAAAATAATAGCTACGATGGCCTTCGATAAGACGTAATAAATTGTTAGACCAACTAGTTTTACTTTGAAAAAAAAAATTATTAAATGGTTATTTGTCGTAAACGTATCACTAACACATATTTTATTGTCATAATTTGTCTGCAGAATAATAGAAATGATGTTTGACCAAATACAGACATAAATGTTACATCGATTTATTTTAATTTCATTTGGTATTTTCCTGTATTTAATTTATGTGATAGATTTATTGATAGTTTTATTGCTTTTTGGTGTGAACCTTATTTGTATATATTTGTAAAATTTCCTGATTAACAATTTATTGATTTTTATATATTTTAAAGTTAAAAAAACATTGACGGTTTTTGTTTATTACTTATGTACTTTACACTACATCAAATTAATGATATCGAATCATCGACTTAATACCGGGGTATTTTCCCCAGTTTTTCTAACCATCTACTGTATGAAACATTATATTAAGGTAGTAGACCGGTGTGATGGCCGAAATTTCGACTTTTTTTCGTGACCTTATTTTAACAAGTAAATAATATACTATCGTTTTGTAACTTTTACATATTTATTTTAGTACTTTAAATGATACAAATAAATTTTTTTTTATTTAATTTTCCATTTATTTATTTACAATATGTAATGTCAAAGTGAAGTCCTCTAAAGAATGATGAGCTGTTTCGGGGAAGCACACAGCCTTCCGTAGTCATTTGAAATGAAAAAATCAAAAATAGTATTATTGTGTAGACCTTATTTTAATGAACTAACCAATAATATACATAATAAAAATAAAAAAAAAATAGCGGACTTATGAAAAAAAAGTTCTCAAAATGTAATTTTTTTTGTTGATAAAATGTTTAAAAAAATTAATTTATTATTAAAAAATTAAATGTTTTAAAGGTTAGGTATTTAGATATGTGTATGTAGAATAACTCGTTAAATTTTGAGCCAAATCGGTTGAATAGTTTTGAGTCAGTGCTTCCCCGAAATTTCAAAAACATGGTTTCGAGAAAAACGCTAAAACGTTTGTTTCCCATCTTATAGCAATGTGCACTCGTCGAACGATAAATGCCTGTAACTTTGGAAATATTCTAAATTTTGGTCTGAAAATTTAAGAGCATATTTTTTAAAATGTGGTTCTTCCGAAAAATGTAAAAAAAAATCGATTTTTTTGACCCATCACACCGGTCTACTACCTTAAATAACCTAACCATTACTCGACATAAACATTGCTTAACTTTAATTATTATTATTATTTGACATCGAAAAGTAAAAAAAAGTGACAAATGTCATGTCTGATATCTTCATATCATTATTTAAATGAGAACTGTTACATCGCGAGTGAGTGATAGTCCAAGAGCTGACTGCAAAAAAACTGGCCTATCGAGTAACAGCATGAAAGGCTAGTACTTATACAGACTATCAATAAAATCTTATACTGCCTGGGCGGAACCTGTGCAGAAATGTTTTTTTAGGGAATACATTCTAGTTTTTTTGCAAATATCTCAAAAATGATCGATTTTTCGAAGAAAATTGTTATGAAGAAAATTGTAGCTTATAAAATTCTACACAAAAAAGGCATTTATACTTTTTTCGTATAATCAATACTTTTTAAGTAAACTGTTAACCCAGTCAAGGGTGCAGTGAAGAGTGTCAAAATCCGAACTTTTAGGGGTAAGCAATTTTATGGTTGATTATTACAGACTTCGAAAAAAATAACCCGGACTAGCGAAAAGTAGTACAACACCCTTAAAAAAGGGGTTGAAGAGTGAAAACCCCATTTTCAAAATTAACAGTTTACAGTTAGGTGATTTCTGTTGAAATCAAACAAGAAATAATTAGAAAGAAGATTTAACCCTGCAAGCTTCGGTAGACTCGCCTAAATCTGATTCTGACTAAAAAAATTCATGAACCAATGAACCGATATTGATGAAACTTGGTTGGTTGGTTTGGTCTTGCTTGAGGACGGTCCCATTTCAAAATAATTAAATTTGTGTGTAAGGGGGAGGGGTGACATCACAAAAGATTTATTTTTTGAAGATATCTCAAGAAAGATACATGTTGCGTGAAAATTTTATAGAACCTTTTTTGTAGAGCATTCAATTCCCTATAATATAGGTCACCTACGTTTGTTGTAAAATATTCCCTTACAAAGATTTATCTCAATTTGCTTTATAAAAATCGTCATTTGTTTTTTTAAATTGCTATTTACTTTGACATATTAAATGTCACTTTGACGTTTTAAATGTCATTTTAACATTCGTATAGCAGAAAAATAATGATTTTGATTGAAATTGTCAAAAAATTCAAAATATACGACATAATAACCAGGCGCGTATTAAGAAAAATGTAAAATTAAATTTTTTTATTAAAATCGTATGAAAATTAAATGGTTAACCAATGACAGGCAGTTGATCTGTATACTTTATCTGTGGTTTTTATTTAAATTGTTCAATAATTAACTACCTTTGATGAATTTAGCACGAGGAAGCACCGTGCATTTACAAGGCAGAGTATTTTAACATGTATTGTTATGGGAAAACGCGTTTCACATAACGAACTTTTCGCATACCGAACATGCTCCCGGAACGGATTAAGTTCGTTATACGAGTCACCACTGTATATTATAAATATTTCAATGAGCCATGAAATGATTAGTTTCTGCTTAACCTTTTAAACATTCCGAACCAATCATTATGAAATATTTAAAATATAAACTATCAATGTCCATACGAGTATATACGGGCACACACATGTGTAGTGTATAACATCCTTGAGTGTTTGATGAATTAATAATGTCTGTGTGTAGGCGATTCCAATTATTGAACAATCAATCGACTGCATCGCACACTTATAATTAAACTCTTATGAGGCGGTTGTCGTAATAACTACTGCCTGTAATTTAAACTAGAAACAATCAAGTTAAATGTGTGTTCTTGCGGATATTTACAGAGTAACCTATATATTATTATAGTTTACAAGGAAATTAATTAATCAATATTATGATGTTGTAATAATAAGTATTTGATCATGATTTGTCCATGAAATGTAATTGTATGTAGGTTTTTGGTTTTATTTGTAGTAATTAATATATTTATTTATTTAGATATTATAGATTTTTATGAAAGTGAGAGTTTTATACAGAAAATTTGAGATGGAAAAATGCTTAATAAATTTATCTTGTTAAGGATGAACACTGAACATGCTATTTGAATTGCCATAAGAATTACTGTAGAGAAATTACGGTTTTGTATTTTAAGTTCAGCTCTGACCAGTATTAATAAATCATTTAAAAAAAATACAGTAATAAACTAGATTCATTTTCCTATGTTATGACATACTTAGTTTTTCAATTTAATTTTTTTATATATTAATAAAAAAAATCTGAAAATGTGTGTATTTTTCTTGATATGATAAAACTCAATATATAACAAAAAGTCTTGAAAAATACGGAGAAAAAAATATACCACGACATAGGTATTTGTTTAAGCTTTCTAATTTTATAATAATTCTGCAATTTTTATTTGAAAATATTTAAGCCTAAAAACATAAGAACTAGTTCTATCCTTTGTAGCTTCATCTCTGTTTAATTTCGAGAATATCCCATTTTTGATTCGATCGTCAATTGTCACTGAATTACTTGTGTCTGTCATTTTCCCTCAGGGCTAGACTTGTGCAAATAATATTTGTTTTCTACGGTGGCGACATCTCGTAGAATTTAGTTTCGGAAAAATCGGCATGAACAGCCTTAATATAACAATTTTTTCCTCAATATATTAATAATAATAAATCTTTTTGAGGATATTTTATTCATTTGAAAAATATATCTTCATGTTTATCAAAAAAATCAAATTAATAAATAATTTATTACACCAACTAACGAAACTCTAAAATAGATTAAACATAATGGTTGTATTAATAAATATTTATCAGTGTGAATACTTTTAACACCACCCAACTAGTGCAAGTGCTATTTTCGATATGGTAAATTCAGTGATGTCATTCATTAAATATTTTTTTATATTTAAAATATATGTTTTCAATACGAAACAAAATTTTCACCGTGATAAGAACATTGTTAGTGATAATATACATTTATCAATAAGATAAACGTGGATATTTCCATATTGGTAAAAAATTATCATATTAACAAACAACCCAAATCGATCACGGATTTTTTACATTGATCACATTTTTTTACATAGATAAAAAATAGTATATTTTCATTAGTCGATCTCGAATTAGCTTGATTTAATAATAATTTCTATATTTTGTTTTCGTTATTTAATAAGTTTTAAATATCATTCCAAGTAAGCCACTATTTATTACACTTTTTTTGGTATAATTTGGCACAGTTATTATTTATTCAACATTCGCCATAACATTTTGTTGGCATCTTTATGTATTTTGTATAATTTTGGATAGTATTAGTCAATAGTTCCAAAAACAGTACATTGACATTTAATTACCAAAAACTTGGCAGTGGTTTTAAATTGTATTTATTTAAAACTGCAGTGAATAAACTTTGAATTGTCTACAAATCATTGAACCAGTTGTAATTTACTTATTATAATTTATTATAACAGAAATAGTCCAAGAGGTGAGCGCCAAAATTTGCAGCTACTTTCTAAAAGCTGATTTTTTTGATATTACGTCACATTTTTTGCGTAGATATACAGCCTAGTGCCGTCAGTCAGCTAGTTTCGTTAGCGTTTGGCGCGGGGATGGCTTAAACTTTGTAAAAAAAAACTATACACGTTTTCATAAAACTATTTTCTTAAAATCTGAAATTCGGTATAATAGGTAGGAATATTATTATTATTAAAAATAAAACGGGCAATGATAGGGTTCCGTAGTCATTCTCACTACGATTTATAAAAAGTATTTTTCAAAATTTTCGTGACTGAAGGGTTAAAATCAAAAAGTCATTTGACTTTTATTATTGCATTTTAGGAGACCTATCAAATGACACCCCACTCAATGGGGTAAATGAAAAAAATGTGAGTTCACTTTTCAATCTATGAAAAGTGGGTCCAAAATATTTTAGACAATGTTCGTTATAATTTTCAGTGAAAGTACTAATTGAAAGCTACATTCTGATTTTTTCCAGATTTTTTGAATCGATAGTTTAGAAAATAGAGGGGGGGGGCGCTCTGACAGCGACATTAAAAAGCAAATATATCGCGACTGAAGGGTTAAAATCAAAAAGTTATTTGACGTTTTTTATTGCATTTTACGAGACCTATTAAATGACAACCCACTCAATAGGGTAAGTGGGGAAAAAAAATGAAAGTTCAATTTTCAGTCTATGAAAGGGGGGTCCAAAATATTTTTGACAATGTTCGTTATAATTTTCAGTGAAAGTACTAATTAAAATCTACGTTCTGAAATTTTTTCAGATTTTTTGAATTGATAGTTTAGAAAATAGAGGGGGGGGGGCGCTTTTTTAAAGACTTTGGAGAGAAAATACATCGTGATCGAAGGGTTAAAATTAAAAATTTCTGTTACATTTTTTGTTGCATTTTAGGAGACCTTTCTAACGACACCCCACTCAATGGTGTAGGTGAAATTTTTTTTTAAAAACACTTTTCATTTTATGAAAGAGGGGTCTAAAAAATTTTTATTTTCAAAAATCTAATCATTTCTGTTTTTGGGTCATCAATCTACGACCGTGTACCAAATTTCATCTTATTATCTCAAAATTTTTCAGGACGAACGGACGGACATGGAGAAACTATAAGGGTTCCTAGTTTTCTACGGAACCCTAAAAATAGTTAATCCGAATTTTACCTTAACAAATGCCGTCAGCAGCTGATTTATCACACCCCGCGCCAAACGCTAACGTAACTAGCTGACTGACGGCAGGCTGTAGGTATATCTATGCACTACAAATGTTACGTAATATCAAAAAAATACCTGTCAGAAAGTAGTTGCAAATTTTGACGCTCACCTCCCCGACTAAAAGTCATTATAGTTATGCAAATAACATAAATATCGCACTGAAAAAATTTACTGTTAATTTTTAACATAAAAAAACATATTAACGGGAGAACGAAATTTCATTCTGTGAAAAATTAGTCAGTAACGTAGTAATATTTCATATCAACAGTATCAAAAATTACTATACCGTGTTAAAATAATTATAAAACTTAAATAATTATTTTAACAAGTTATTAATAGTCAGATGAAAAAATTTCATTAACATTTTTATTTATTTACGATGCGTAGGAATGGGAAAAAAATTGCATAGATTAATGAAATATTTTTTGATCCTAGAAATTTAGAACACCCGACATGGTAAAATTTAAAAGAACGTCTACTACAATTCAATATACTGTATAGCAGTTTCTATTTTGGCGATAGGCCAGATATGAAAAGTAATATAGAAACATAGTAAAATTATAGAGAATGTACGTGAAATTTTCATATACAAGAAATTAAATTAAAGAATAGCGTATATTACTTTTTCAGAGTAAATAAATTTGAATAGGTACTATGTTAAAATTTTAAGATACATTTTAAGATAAATCTAGCGTAGCTCATCATATGACTACATTAAATCATAAAACGGACATTAATAATTTAAAATTAATTAAAACATGCAATAATAATCAATTAGACGCAGCAGAAAGCTTAGAAATCTTGAGGGATAAGAATAGTATTTTTAATGGAGGTACTGGACCTATCCCAGCTTCAATCCTTCTAGACCTTGCCGTTGATTGGTCTGAATCATTGAAGCGTGATAAGTCCTTTTAGTATATATATATATATATATATATATAGGTTCTGACCAAGACTGTATCAGTATGGAATCGTTAGGCTCCTGATGAGGACTTCTTGTGAAGTCGAAACACGTGTCGAGTGACATAAAAATTGTGGTTAAGGTGTATTTTTAGTTTAAGTGATAATAAAAGTACTCTTAATCCAACTACGTTATTTCTTCGTCCAAGAATATTAAAGATGGTTTAAGTATATATATTTCTTATCTTAAGAAACTATTGTTTTCGTTATATACAAAACAAGGTTTACTTGACTCAAGTAAACCTTTCTATCTGTGTACAAATAACTAATAACTGTCTTATTTTCCAGAATCGCACGTGTACATACCAACAAGCCGAACGAACTCAATAGACGAACTGAAAGTATGCCCTCGCGACAGCTTCCTCAACCCATCCGGCGACTGCGAGTGCCTTCCATGCGAGTCATCCGAGCAGTGCGAAGGCGGCATGACACTACAGATAGTACGCAACGGTACCAACCATCCAGACATGTGCTGCTCACTCTACCAATGCGTACAATCGCCATCATACTCAACACCCAACTGCACCAAGGATGGTAACATCTACCTGGACAACACCACGTGGTCTGACAAAGAATGCTCCGAATGTAGATGCTCCAACGGGTACATAACATGCTACGGTACTTGCGGTGACGATAACGTAGCACCCCATTATAAGAACTGTCTCACGCAGAATGGGGTTTTGTATAAACATAATACGACCTGGAATCAGGACCATTGCACTATATGCGATTGTAATGATGGGGATATTAAATGTATTGCACATTTCTGTGAAACGAAAACAATGATTGTACAGAAAATAAACTGTATGCAGTTAACTGAAGATGAGTGTTCGATTAAATGTCCTAACGGGTACAAGAAAACGCAGATGGGTTGTGAAATATGCGAATGTCGAAAACACCCTAGCAAGGTGTATGAAATTTTCCGAAGTATGAACTTCAGTAACGAAGATGACGTAGATATCATAATGAAAATGATTGATGCAGAAAAATTATCAGAAAATGAGGATAATGTTTATTATAAACATTTAACAGTGATGCTATCGTTTATAATATTAGCACTGATAATACTATGTGTGTTTTTGTTCTGTTTATACAGGCAGAGTAAATTGAAACGTTCAAAGATGCACGTGTATACGACTAAAGAGTTTAACAAGTACATGAACGTACCTAACTACGATGCTAATTTAAATGCTACGTACAAATATCATAGCAATGAATGTGTCAAATGAAAGACACGATAAACCAGACTGAGTTTGATGAACTGACTGATTATTTAGGTTGAAGATTGATTCAGAAAGCGCAGCTTTGTAAAACACGATCATTGGCGAATTGTTTTCCTGATATCAATGATTTAATGAAATTGTTTAGATATTTGTGATTTGATTGAGAGAGACAGTGTGTGTGTGTGAGTGAGTGAGTGAGTTATATTATTAATGTAGTACCTAACCCTAGTTCCTTTAATTAATGAGTAGAAGTTGTTCCTATAACAAACAGATATTGGATATTCTCTGTTTTCTTATCGTGTTAAATGTTATGTAGATCTCATTTTGTGTTTAGTTTTTTTCACATTACGTCATTTGTGCATATATACAGGAGGTACATAGATAGTACGGTGGCCCTGTAATTTATTTAAGGTTACCCCCCAAATTTCTTAAAGGTACGAAAAAAAATAATGTATACAAAATTTTATTTTTTCAATTTTTCTTTAAACAGCTGTATTTTTGTGTAAATTTAATGGATTTTGATGTTTTAAAACGCATCTTATAGCTGATACTTTCTAGTTTTTGAATCTTTGATTCAATTTTTTTTATCGCTTCCCACTACTCTTTGAAAAATTTCAGAAAAGTGAAAAAAGTCAAAAATTTAATAATTAAAAATTAGCGTGCCAAACTTATACAGTAGGTTAAAAAAAATATTTTGAGCAAAAAACATGTCTCTGAAAATTTTTCGTAAGAGAATTAAAGCCCCCTAAAAAAATAATTTTGAAAAAAATCTACGGGGGGCTATAACTCTCTTACGAAAAATTTTCAGAGACATGTTTACATAAAATTTTTTACTCAAAATAATTCCTTCAACCTGCTGTTGAAATTTGGCACGTCAATTTTGAATTATTAAATTTTAGGTTTCTTTCACTTTTTCTGAAATCTCTCAAGCAGTAGTGCAGCGGTTCTTAAACTTATGTAGTCTAGGGACCCCCTTTTTGGACAATTATTTTTCAGGGACCCCCCTGACTGAAAAACAAAGAATGTCGATAGTAATTAATCACTGATAAATCAAAATGTAAAAGTACTTTAATTTTTCCCAAATCTGTTTCACAGACGCCCTTGTCTAGGTTATTATAATTTTGTATCAATGGATTTTTTACGTACTGTGGGGGTTTGAAAAAAAAATATTTATTTCTAACGGTTAATCGTTTTGTTTCTATGTTCTCTATGGTAATTCGAGCATATTATTGCATTTTATCTAAATAAATGTGATTTGAATGAAAATTTATTTGTGAAATATAAAAAAAATTAAAAAAAAGGTAAAAATTATTGTTTGTATAGTTAGTTAAGATTCTTATTCGAATTTTTTTGAAATTAAGTTGTTATTTTTATGACAAATTGATGTTTGATGTGTGAAATATTACTCAAAAATTTTGTGATTTCGATTTGGTTAAAAGTACGTTTATTATATAGAAAATGTTGTGAAAAGTCGAAATTTTCAAACCGCAGGTCTGTATCTTTAACCGTTCTCGAGATATGGCCTCTCAAAGTTTTAGTTTTTTCAAAATTATGGAGAAAAATGGCTGTAACTTTTGAACGTGAGGTCGGATTTGATTTTTGTCGGCAGATTTGAAATCAGCGTGTCAAAATCTATATAATGACATGTATAATACTTTGAAATTCGACAAAAATTTTTTTGTGAAAAATCGACATTTTTTTAAGGTATACCTCTTGGAAAAATTTCGATTTTTCGTAAAAAAATTTTTGTCGAGTTTTGAAGTATTACACATGTCATTATATAGATTTTGACACGCTGATTTCAAATTCGTCGACAAAAATCAAATCCGACAACACGTTCAAAAGTTACGACCATTTTTCTCAAAAATTTTGAAAAAAATATAACTTTGAGAGGCCATATCTCGAGAACGGTTTGAGATACAGACCTGCGGTTTGAAAATTTCAACTTTTCACATCATTTTCTATTAAATAAACGTACTTTTAACCAAATCTAAAATTCAAAAAATTTTATTAAAATTTTATGATTAAAATTTCAGTTTTTCATAAAAATTTAACTCAAATACAAGAGAAAACAGAAGAAGAATCAAAACTAACCCACCAGAATAATATATTTCTACTGTATAGTAGATTGCTTTAAAAATCAATTAAAATTATCACGAGTTAAGGTTCTGTCGTTAGATACTAATTAATCATTGGTAAATAGAAATGTAAAAGCACTTTAATTTATGCCAAACATGTTTCACGGACCCCCAACATAAGTTCCGCGGACCCCCGGGGGTCCGAGGACCCTAGTTAAAGAACCTCTGCAGTAGTGGAAAGCGATCAAAAAATCAAAATAAAAGATACAAAAACTAGAAAGTGTCAACTTTAAAAGACGTTTCAAAACATCAAATTCCATTCAATTTTCACAAAGATACAGCTATTAAAAAAAAATTGAAAAAATCAAATGCATTTTACGTGTTAATAATATCCAATCACTTTAAAGTTTTGTATACATAATTTTTTTCGTACCTTTAAGAAATTTGGAAAGAAGTGACCTTAATTCGAAAATAAGTAAATTAAGGGCCACCCTGTTAGTATTGGCGCATTCTATACTGCAGAAGAAAGGATTGGGTTAGTGATTTGTGTAACTGTTTTTATTTTACTTTGATTTTATAAGTTAATAAAATGTTTTTGATAAGGCTGGTTTACACGCAACGATAAATCGTAACAATTTATCGTAAGCCTTGTTTCACACATACGCGGTTCCATTCGATTCGGTTCGTTTTCGGTTTCAGCCGAAAACGAATCAAACCCTTTCACACATACACGGTTCTCATACGGTTCATATTAGGTTTTATTTTTTTCCGAAAACTCTGTAGTTATCATGGAGAGAAAGCAAGTTGTAACCATGTTGTTTCTCTATAAAAAAATTAAAAAATGAAGGAGGAATATTAGAATTCATTGCGAGCACCCTCTCATCACTTTACAGCAGGAATTTGGAGCATTCTACACTATTTTCCCGAAGCTAAAGAGCATGAAGACGATCCACATCAACATCTAGAAAACCGCTCATTTTATTAGAAAATCCGCAACAAAACTTAAAAAAAAATAACACTCGCTATCAGGTTAAAACCGAAACTAAACCGAGTATGTGTGAACGCGTTGATTGCTTTGTGTTCCCTGGACACGAATTGAAACCTGATGAAATCTGTCCGTGTGGAGGGAGTATTCAGTTCTGTACGGTTTCTATTAGGTACCGAATACAAACTGAATCATCGTTTCACACTTGTCGGCAGCGACCGAAAACGAACCGAACCGAATGAAACCGTATATGTGTGAAATAGGCCTAACGATTGGATCGTTACGATAAATTGTTACGTGTAAACCAGCCTTTATAGTTATATTTACTTTTGTTCATTTCGGCTTTATGGTTTTGATTATTATAATTATGATAATGTTAGTGAGAAATAATTTTATTTAAAAAAGTTAAATCAGTTTTTATTTTTGTGGTATTATTACTTCATCGAATACGTTGTGTTTTTTTAATAATTATGTCATGTAGGTACAAACATACATTACAACTGAAACTAATTATTGACTGATTATGTTACTCGTATAGTTTTTTGATTTTTTTTTTAAATGAATATTTATTTTTGTACACTGCAGTATTTGCCAGTATTATAACAAATAGCTACAAGTTTTATTGATGAAAAGCTTTGTGACCTTTTAAAATCATTTTCTGTTTCATATCAAATTAAGAAAATAAATAATTGTCTTTAATTTATATTTATTAAACATTATTAAAAATTAAAATTTAAAAAACATTTTTATTTTAAAATATTTATCAAATCGTCCATAATTTTTGTATCATTTTTTTGTTTTTGTTAATTTCATTAGTTCCTTAACGAACGAAACTACATATTTCTGATATTTGTTACATAATAATATAAATAATTAATTAATATTTCGTGGGTGAAACTAGTAATTTAAAATATTCTGTCCGCGCAACCACCGCGGTAAGCGAATTTTATTTGATAAAAAAAAATAAAAAAATAATTAAATGTGTAAAAATAAGTTGGCTCTGAAATTTTTTAAATTTTTTATTGATTATTAACTTTTTACTCTACATAATAAACCAAAAAATAAAATAAAAAGCTTGTAAAAAAAAAATTTCCACATCGGGACTCGAACTCGAGATTCTTAGTTTACAATCTCTACAAATTTTTTTTTGTTTTTAAAATATACAACCAAACGGTACTTTATATCGAAAAATCACAAGAGACACAATAATTTTGTTTTATTGAGAGGATTCCAAAACATATTTGATATTATCAATCCGATATTTAATACCCGAGATATGATTTTTTTCGGTTTTGAACGGCCGCCATTTTGAAATCAATAAAGGAATTTCGCTGACTAACGAACTTAACCGAGGTATTCGTGAGATCGATTTTTCAACCAAGTTTCAAAAAGATCGGAAGTAATCCTGGAAGGCTAGAGAGTCCACTCGAAACGGCAGATATACATATGTATATATATATACTAGCGATGTAACGAATATTCGCATTCGCATTCGCATTCGCGAATATTCGCACATTTTTAAACATTCGCATTCGCATTCGCATTCGCAAAAAAAGTGCGAATATTTTTGCGAATATTACTTTTTTTTGTAATAATAATAAAAAAAAAAATTTTTATCTATAAACTTATATTAAATAATTATTTTTAAGAACTTAGGAACAGACAATATTTATTTTTACTTCCATGTTCTGAAATAAATGGATGTTTGTCTTAGTGAGTACTCCAAACCTATTGATTTTGGGGCTAATCGAATTAAGGGTTTTGGAAATATTCACCCTCCCCCCACCTCTATGGAACATGGAAGTCATGTATGGTTCACTATATCGTTAATTTCTTCTAGAATAGTACTTTTTTGTATTTAATAGACACTAGCTGACAATTTTTTTAATGAATATAAATTTCAGTACCAATAAATAAATAATGTGGTATCTATAGTGTTTTGTAATTTGTTTTTATTTAATGATTGGAATTTTCAAAACTTAACATTAATTAACAATTCAATTTTTATTAAACTTGACATGGATCTTGGCTTCTGGGTGTAAACCGCATTGGTTTGGTCGTGTTATCGGTCAATGTTTCGTCACATATTGCAGTGAACATTTTCAGGGCTCTTCTGAAAGTATTAAACTCGATCAACAGTTTTTATAATATTCTATTTTAAAAAGCCAAAAACAAAGATTCTGTCTTTCTTAAACAAATTTTCAAAGAACTTAAACACACCAACAATTTAATGTTATTTATTTTATTTTATTAATTAGGAATATTTTGAACTCAACAAACAATAATTAATAATATAATAATTAATTTTTTTCCATAAAAGTAATTATCCTAGCTAGCTGAATATAGGGTGGCCCAAGTAAAACGAAACGGGCGCGGTTTTATTCATTTAAAATAAGATTTTGAGAAAAAGCTCGAACACGTCGATTTTGCTTTCAAGGGGGACATCTTTTGGTATAAAATTTTTGCAAGAATTTTTTCAACCCACAGCGTTATGAGCGCAGCCCTTAAAATTTTAAATAGCATGATAGGGCAAGTGATACCTCATTTGAAAGGTTTTTTCATTCTGAATACGGTGCTGTTTGATTTTTTCAAATCTGTCTAGTTTTAGTCAAGTTATTGACATTTTGAATTCCATAAATGCAATGATTTTCTGATCAAAAAACAAATATTTTCAACTAAAATTCAAAACAAAGTAGGTTTATTTTCTTTTCAAATAATTCAAAAACATCCAATTTGGACATTTATTGAATTAATTAAAAAAATTTAAAAAATTTAATTAAATAAAATTTACCATCATCCAAAATTTTAATTAATTCAATAAATGTCCAAATTGGATAATTTTGAATTATTTGATAAGAAAAAAAAAAAACTACTTTGTTTTGAATTTTTGTTGTAAATATTTGTTTTTTGATCAGAAAATCATTGCATTTATGGAATTCAAAATGTCAATAACTTGACTAAAACTAAACAGATTTGAAAAAAGCACCGTATTCAGAATGAAAAAACTTTCAAATGAGGTATCACTTGTCCTATCATGCTATTTAAAATTTTAAGGGTTGCGCTCATAGCGCTGAGGGTTGAAAAGATTCTTGCAAAAATTTTATACCAAAAGATGTCCCCCTTGAAAGCAAAATCGATGTGTTCGAGCTTTTTCTCAAAATCTTATTTTAAATGACCAAAACCGCGCCCGTTTCGTTTTACTTGGGCCACCCTGTATGTAAAATATGAATACTACAACATTAATTTTAAAAAAAATACATTAATTTAAAAAAAAAGTCAATATTCGCATTCGCATTCGCGAATGTCGGCCGTTAATATTCGCATTCGCATTCGCATTCGCGAATGTTTAAAATCATACATTCGTTACATCTCTAATATATACATATATATATATATACATAAAGTTTTTAACGAACCTCATTTTCGTGATCTCGAGATCAAGTTTGATAAAGATATATAGTTTTTTTTCCGAAGTTGCGTCATGATGGTGATAGCAATAGCTATATTTTTCTTCGAAAAATTCGCTAATATAAGTTAATATGCCGTATGTAATTAAATATAATATTTAGTTTACAGATATGGTCCAAAAGTCATTTCACTTAAATAATAATAAACAAATAATGTAGGTACTTATTATGGTGAAGTTACTTTTGGATCATCTATACCTATCTATACCATCAGCAATGCCATTCAGAATTCAACAATATTTCAATACATTAATATACATTATTTTTTTAATAAATTCAAACTCTTTGAAACTTTGGATTCTGATAGTCCTTGATGAGTAGATCAAAAGTGTCAATGGGCACTAAGTCCTAAAAACTCAAACTTTTAAGAAATAGCCCTCTGAAGTTGGGGATCATGATTGTCTTTAATTTGCAATAAAAAAATTTGTAGAACCTTAATTTTCGCACAACTTTTTGTATGTGTTCCCAAAGACATCTATAATCGATTACCTCTATAAAAAAGTCAACTTTTCAATTCATTGAGAAATGACAACACTTAAATCTTATTGTCACGTTATTTTTATTATAAACAAATCCAATTGTTTTATAATAAAAAATTGGTTTATAATAAAAAAACTAAGTTTACTTTTTTATGGTGGCAATCGATTATATAAGTCTTTGGGAACACATACACATGTGCGAAAATTAAGGTTCTACAATTTTTTTTATTGCAAATTAAAGGCGAGCATGATCCCCAACTTTAGAGGGCTGTATCTTAAAAGTTTGAGTTTTTAGGACTTAGTGCCCAGTGACACTTTTAATCTACTTATCAAGGACTATAATAATCCAAAGTTTCAAAGAGTTTGACCGAAACCACTTTCTCATAAGGATTTTGCGGGGTACTTTCACTTTTATATTTATTTTGGAGAACATTGATTTTTGTTCTGAATGTCACATCTGAATATCTATAATATTTTATTTATTAAATTAAATGCAGTGTGATTATTTTTCTATATATATTATATATTTACTCATAAATATTTAATATTTAAGATATTTTCTATATTTTAATATACCTATAAACCTATACCCCATATACCCACATAATAATCACGTCGTGTACACACTTATTGTTTTCAATTAATTCATTATGTTTACCTACTTTGTTTTGAATAGTTTATTGTTATTGTCTCTCATTGTGTACATCAAAATAAAATATTAATTTTGTAATAAATAAAAATTTCTAATTTCAAAATATCTTCATTTATTATATCTTAGTTACCTCTTACCATCTTTACATAGGTATTTTCTTCGTTTAAAGTAAGTATATGTGTATATTATGCATGTATTTATTAATGAACTGTTCAAAAATATTTTTTTATAACAAAATTATAAAAAGTAGCAGTAGAAAAATTAATTAATGTTATTCAGCTAGATTTATGTCCAGTATCATAAAAGAGCTAGCAAAATTAGCTAGCTAGCAAGCACTCTCAAATGAGGTACTAATTTTGTGTTAGTATCTATAGTTTTGTTATATAATTTAGATGAGTGATACTTGACTAGAGTATTGTAACACAGTTGGTGCAGACTCTGACTGTACGTGTGCTATAATTATCATAATATCACCACTGTTTTTAACACCCTTGTTTGTGTTTACATACAACACGTGTGTCAAACTTGTCAAAGTTTTCATTAAACTACAAGAGAACTGTCATTTAAGTTTGATACCTCATTAATAGCTAGAAAATTTGCTAACTCATTTATGGCACACACTACAAGGGAAATCACCATAATTAAGAATATAAAATACTTATTTTAATTCATATAGTATCTTAAAGAAAAAGAATAAGATAATTTTGTACCCTATTATATAAGAAAATAGCTAAACATAGATCTGATAATGAGTTTAAATAAATATGTGGTGTTTATTATAGATTCTTAGTTCGTAGGATAAAGCACGAGATGAAATATGTACTGTATAGAACTTATTTACAATTAAGGGGTTACATACAGTCAGAAGGCCAAAAAAAAGGTTTTTTTCAAGAATTTTTTAAGATAAGACTTTTATAATTTATTAATGTAAAAATTTGTACACATATTATGGTAACTTTTAATTGTATTTTAACATTTTTTATTTGTAAAAATAATAATTTCGAAAGCTGCTACAGCTGTTCTCCAGGAGGTCCTCTCAAAAAAGGCGCCTTGCGGTGTGACAACGATATTTCTGGACTGCATCATTTAAAATAAAAAACCCAAACGGATTTCTTTAAAGTAATGTATAATCTTTCGAAGGAATAAGCAAAATAATTTTTTTTGACAAAATGGCGGCTTCTCAAAAAAAAATATCAATTTTCGACATAAATTTTGACCTTAAATTGTTTATAAAAAAATAGTATTTATCGATGAGAAAAAACCTTCGATTAATTACTAAAAAATATTCTTAAGAAACTTGTGTTAAAATTTGAGATTGATCGGTTCAGCCGTTTCCGAGGAATAGTGGTCACCGACTTTAAAAACACAGATTTGAAAAAAACGCGCTGCCGCTCCGACCTCCTACATTCAAACGCTCTTGAGACATATTTATCTTTAACGAAAATGAAAAAAAAATAATAATTTTTTTGAAAATTCTAACTGTATATAACCCCATAACTCCGGCCTCCTATTGACTTGAAATTTTCTGTGTGTGTACTTAAATAAAATATGTACATTACGAAAATGAAATAAAAAAAAATTACATTTTTTGAAAATTCTAACTGTACCTATGTAACCCCTTAACTTAAAAGTTAATCCGTTAAGCATTTTGTTAACTTCGTTAATTAACGATTAACGAGTTAATGCCCACCTATGGTGTTTATTATAGATTCGATGAAATGTACTGTATAGAGGTTACTTACAATTAATCCAATGATACTAGTTATATTACGCCAATATTACATCAAAATAAATAAATACATTTATGGTAATAGAAACTTTACCCAAACAACTACATACCTAAATATAGTTATAGCTATAGGTACGTAGTACAATGATTACCACCAATTAATATTGAAACAAATTACAGAAACCTGACTCAACTTATCCTGTTTACATTATATAGGTTGTTTGTTACAGAGCGGCGCGATGTTATACCATAACCATAAATATATAATATCATCATCTTCAATGGAATTCCAACACACTGCTAGTACTGGAGTCTCAAAATACAGCTTCGCAAAGACGTAAAACAATGACGTCATACACACCCGTGTGTTGTGTACGCGTTATTTATAAAACAACCACTGAAAATATGCGCACGTGTGTCTGTGTGGGTGCAAAGATATGTCAAATTACAGTGGCGTATCGATAACTTTACAAATGGGAAGCTTTTTACAATATATCTAACATATGTATACAAGGAGTCATTCCAGTAAGAGTTTCGATAGCGTCGCAATTTTTAGCTAAATGATTTATTTAAAATTAATTTATATATTATTTTTAGTAAGTATATAAATAAGTAAATTATTAAAATTTAAATATTTTAATAATTTTTTATTCATTGAGAAAATATGGCCCATAAGAAAAACTAAAGTTAGGGCTCATAACTCAGAAACTAAATGTGATATAAAAAATCTAAATACACCAATCGATTCTACA
Organism: Sialis lutaria; assembly: GCA_949319165.1. Taxonomy (NCBI): domain Eukaryota; kingdom Metazoa; phylum Arthropoda; class Insecta; order Megaloptera; family Sialidae; genus Sialis; species Sialis lutaria. The sequence continues at coordinate 39,759,490 of OX439232.1, read as the reverse complement.
CAAAAAAGTGCTTTGAGAAACCGTCTACAAAAAATACTTATCTACTTTGAAAAAAAGTTATAACCATTTAAAGAAATTCCGTATTTTCAGTTTTTTGGATATACCGCCTAAACCACATAGATTCATCAGATTTAACCAAACCTGTATCTTTTAAAGATACTGAGATGCCCATGCTGGAAAAGTTATCTGGGACACCCGGTATATTTTTTTACAGGACAGTAAAATAAAGAAAATAATGTTAGAAATTGGTACAACTATTGTTTAGGACCTTTCAATATGCCTAATTTTAGATGGATTAACATATAACTAATATTTTTTAAGTATTTACCATATATAGGAACATACAATAAGTATGTATAAGTTGAATAAAATAAACTGATTTTCCCTTATAAAAATGTCACTTAGATGGTATTAGATCAACATACAAAAGGTACGTCATGGAATCTCTGAATTTTTCCGAAATCCACTTTGAAAATCGCTAATCTACAATAAAATTTTTATAATACCTAACTTTTTGTTCTTTTTATTACTATTACAGATTATATACATATACGACTTCTTGAATAAATATTAGTTACTAGCGGCATCCCGCGGCTTTGCTCGCGTAAACTTCGAAACTAATTAGAACCCTCCATTAAGGGTTGAATGTCGAAATTTTTATTTTAATAGATGACTATTTTGCCCGAATTTACCTTTATAAGTAAAGCAGGTATGCAGATAAACATATTTAAATCCATCCTCGTCCCCGTCCCATGCTATTAGGGCTTGAATATCAAACTTTCATTTTTAACTGAATATTAATTTGTCAAAATTTATTTTAATATCATGAACAATTATGAAGATAAATATATCAAAATTGTACACCCCCCCCCCCCCCTGCACCATTTCCATAGGGGTTGAATTTTCGTAACTGCTATTTGTCTTGTAGAGTACCTACATTTGCCACGTTTCATTCGTTGAATACAAAAAAAAAATATTTTATAAATTTCCCCCCCCCCCTAACACCTTAAGGGTTAAATTTTGGGAAATGCTGAAATAATTGTTTCATTATTTATATTGTTGAGTACGTTCGATAAGTTTCAATTAAATGCGAACAAAAAAAATATTTTGTTATATAAACTTTGACACTCTGTTTTAACCCCGTAGGGGTTGAATTTCGAAAAATCCTTTCTTAGTGGGTGCTTACATCATAAAAGGAAGGCACCTACGATATTTCACGTTTCTAGGTCCAGGGGTTTGGGCTGTACGTTGATATATGAGTGAGTGAGTGAGTGGTTAAGGACAAACTCTTTTATAAATATAGATTATATTTTATTGTCCAAATTACATCATTAATTTTAAATTAACTTCACATTACTTCAAACAAGAATGTTTAATAAATATTACATCTATATTTATTTTACTATTTAATATATTTATAATTAAAGATTATAAAATGCAACAAATATTTGAATAATTTCACAGTTTAAGATATAAGGTTTGCATTAAAGAAACAATTCTAAAGTTAATCACGTATACGTAAACATTATCTCATTCATACCCCGCCGACATTCTTGTTACTTATTTATTTATTTTGTCGAATTCCCGTAAGATGACGCCACTGTTTACATGTGTGTGTGTGTGTGTGTGTTTACCTTCCGGCGGCGCCTCATTCATTCATATGTGGATGCATCTATACTGCGGGCAAATGGGATATGATTGTTACCTATACTAACTATTGCACAACCTTGTGATAGCCAGGTATGTATACTGGCATAGCTGCTATCATTATTAGATACATATTATGCGCAATAACACTGTATGTACTATCTTCTTAATATATATAAATTACGTGTCACGTTGTTCCTTCGCGATGGACTCCTAAACTACTTAACCGATTTTAATCAAATTTGTACACCGTGTGCAGTTTGATCCAACTTGAAAGATAGGATAGCTTACATCTCAATTTATGATCGCAATATTATTTCATTGTAAATTATTTGTCTTTATCTGTTAGCTCCAAACGATTCTAACAGATGGTGACATCTGTTGACTGGATTGAGTAAGTATTCAATAGATGGCGCTATGTCAAACTTCCAAACGTTTCATATAACCGACAATTTAATAGCATAACCGCCACATGTTGCTAAAGTATAGGTTAACCACAGCAACGCGTGGCCGGGTCAGCTAGTTATAATATATATAGTATAATGGAATATTCTTTATAAATACAAATACTTTTATATAACATCAAGACCGCCGCAACACACAGAAATGTTCATATTATGTCGTACGACTATTAATTAAATGAGTAGTCCAGATGCAAAACCTGCTATGTGTGTTTGAACAGATTTCTAGCAAAATTACATAAACTGTTTTTGCAGCTTCTAGGTAAAATATCCCTATGGCTTTTTCATGAGTCTGAATGCAAAACCTGTCATGTTTTTTTTCTTGTCTCAATTCGATACAAAATTAAAAAAAAAAAAATTATGTTAGTTCACCAAAAATATAGCAATTTCTGCAACCGATTTAATCTTTCAAATTTAATTTTAAGAGATTTTTTGTCGGGTTTCCAGTCCAATTTATTATAATACTTGTAGCCTGAGACGAGTAGAATCCAAAGATACAAAAACCTCAAAATCTTAAAATTATGTGGATAGCAGGTTTTGTATCTGGACGAATCAATTATTATTGTTCATAAAAAAATGCAGATTTATTTCTTATCATAATATTAAATCGCGTAGCAATTATTCGTTTGATTTTATTGCATCGTTATTCGTTATATACATTTAAGATGATTTAAATATTATATGAAACAACCTTATACTTTTGCCCGCCGTATTATCAACCAATTTAATGCTTTTTCAGTGCTAAATGCTCCTTGAAAGTATTATAAACGTGTTTAAAATCAATATTTAGGATCGCAATAAAAAATGTACAAGTTATGTAAAAACATACAGAAAAATCGATAGTTTTCGTGTCGAAAAAATATTGAAAAAAAATGCAGTAGGTTAATATTTGTATCGATATTTCTCATAAACGGTTCGTCTTCAATAAATGAGATAAAAATCAAAGGGCCCACTGGTGACTGGCCCCATGCATCCTTCGTCTAAATTATTATTAGTCAAAGTGAAAAAATGATAGTACTTATCAATACTTAACCTATGAAAAAAAATTCATGATTTTATCACAATATGTTCTCAAGTTATTAAATAAAAACTAATTTTTGCTATAATTTTGGGGGAGTCAAAACTCCCTTACGAATAATTTCCGCCCACATGTTCATATATACATTTTTGCTTAAAATAACTTACTCGATACACTGTTAAAGTTTCAAAATCAACCTATTTTATAAGAAAACTGATTTTCTCAATAAATATGCATTTTAGTACAAATATGGCCATCTATTGACAACTGTAATAACTACATTTTGAAGAATTTTGATTGATCTAGAGCAGTGGTTCCCAAACTCTTTTGGCCCACGGACCCCTTTTCATAGTCAAAACTTGCCCACGGACCCTGGGTGAAAAACTACTAAATTTTGACATGCGCAGTTGATTTTAGTACCACTTCGCCAATTTTTATTCGATTACGTTGAAATTTTAACACAATGAAGAAGATAGATAAAGTTACTAATTTAGTGAATAACATTAAAATTGGACAAAAATTGTTTGCGCTTTGAATTTTGAAAATTGCAGAATTTTTTTCGTTTAAAAAATGATTTTCGAAGGGATTATCTTTATGAATGTATATAATTTAAGGCTTTTTAGTTCAATTAGGACCCATAGCTACATTCTGAATGATCTTTGGTTAAAGTCATTGATTCAAAAAATATATATACGAATTTGAATGTTTGCATATCGAAAAAAAACATTTTTTTGCAATATTGCAAAAACAAGAGCTGATTGAGCAAAATGGTGGTCATTTTTGGATTCAGCGTGTCCAAATTACCCTTAAAAAGTTGTTGTATGCAGCAAAATGGCTGTCGGCCAGTGTAATTTATTCATTGTTATTTATTTTAACTTCCATATTAATAAAAATGTGCGCGGACCCCCTGACGTTGTTCAGGGACCCCCAAATCGATTTTAATTTTCCTCGGTACCCCTGAACGATGCCAGGGACCCCTTGGGGTCCGTAGGGACCACTTTGGGAACCACTGCTCTAGATTTTAATATGAAGATAATATCCTTTTATAAAACTTACTAGAAACACTATATTAAGTAAAACACAAAATATATAACCAGTGGCGTAGTAACAGGAGGGGGAGACAACCCCCCCCCCCACGAAATGTTAAAAAAAACGTATGTTTTGAGAAAATATCAGTTCAAAATACCTTCCAAAATTTAACACATACATATGTATACATCCCCCCCCGAAAATTTGTCTCACTACGCCACTGTATGTAACTATTATTATAGAATTATGCAAATAAAATTAAAATTACATTACCTTTCATTATAATGAAGGAAATTCAAGCCGTAAGGTCTTCAGACAGGGTATTTTGAATTTTGTCGATGTATTTAAAGTTTTAAACAATTAAATACGTATATAAGTATTTAATTTAATCACTTATAAGGCACATTGTTTTAAGTAAATAACACAATCTTTTATTATCAAAATAGTATGTAATATGTAACTTTATTTTAATTATTAAAAAATATTAGAAACAATAATCCCGCCATTTTTCTTAGGTTTAATTTTGTAAAATTAATACAAAGTAAAAGCCATCCAGCATAAATAATATATTCACATGATTCCACAAACACTATAGTTTATTAATCAAGCATAGAAAATGTAAATTCACTTTTTAAAACTAATAAAATCGTAAAAAAGATACACCACTATCGAATACTGACGCCATGTTAACTTATGCGATTTGTTTTTTTGGAAATATTAATTAATCCAATTGATTGAACACACTTAAAAGTACACAACGATTTAATACACACATTATATTAAGTACAAAACATAACGTCTTTAGATATAACAATGAGATAAACTAATTAAACTATAAAAAAATACGAAGCAATATAAGACGTACATTAATACACAATGTCATTTATATAAATTATTCACATTATGAACAAATTCACAGTACTTGGCGTACCACCACAATAATCCCAAATAATTATAGATTCGATAACAAATACTGAAAATGTAATTAAAGTTTCATAAATATCATTAATCGAATAAAATTAACAGAAAATAAATTATCTTGTTGCCAACCGGTGACACTTACATCAGAACCGTGCAGAGTTACGGAAATGATTATCGGGCGGGAAATTTAAATTCTGTATAATTAATTGAGGAATTTTATTATTTTTATTTATTTTAATACAATTTTAGACTTAGTTATGGAGCAAAATCGATTTATTTGATGTAAAGAAGTCTTAATTATCATGTATAAGTTACTATAAATCAATAATTCATTATACATCAAATTCTGTTGTTTTTATAATTTTTTTCAGATTAGTACCTATGTGCAGGTATACAAACTTCACTCCATTTTATGCCGTAAATTTGTTGTTTACAAAAGTGAAAATTAAAAATTAGTAAAGTATATTTTATACATAACATGAGCGGAAAATCACGAATTTTTCAATAATATAGGTATATATTTTAATATATTGATTTTATTTAAAAAAATTTGTAAATGATACATAATATTTTTGTGAGGTTATGTTCATATTTTGAATCGAACAGTTATATGATGTATTTATGTCTTATGTGAGTAAAATCACGAATTTTTCAATGAAATAGGTATATATTTTAATATATTGATTTTATTTAAAAAAATTAATAAATGATACATAACATTTTTGTGAGGTTATGTTCATATTTTGAATCGGGCAGTTAGATGATGTGATTTCTATGAGTTAAGTAATTATTGAATTAAAATAAAATAAAGTGAATAAAAATAAGGTAATGTGAATTTAATCATTAATACAAATATAAGTGTCTTACAATGATACAGTTTGATATTTAATTCTTCTATTATAATATCTTATAACAAATAAAAACAATTTTGAGGTTATGTAAGACAAGTGTTTTTTTAATAGTGAAGTGTATTGTGTTTAAAAATAAAATAATAACATTTTATTAATAATAAACGTGCTCTGTGTGGTGTGCAGTGAATACTTTTTGGGTAAGTGTATTTATAATATGTATTTTATTTTAATTGTTAACCTTAAAAAGTTGTCATAATAAAAGTTGCAGAGAACGTTAATTTTTATTTATTTAGGTGTAGGTACATTTTATTCTTTATCTAGAAAGAATTGTTCTATATAATTAGTTAATTAGAAATACGATTTATTTTATATGGTAATACTATTGTTTGTAACATTGTGATACGCAGTTAAGAAATTTGATAATCGGTTTAGTATTAATAAGTTAAAAGTGTTATAGATTTCAAATATCAAACAATAATAATTTAGACCAGTGGTTCCCAAAATGGTCCCTACAGACCCCAAGGGGTCCCTGGCATCGTTCAGGGGGTCCGTGGAAAATTAAAATCGATTTGGGGGTCCCTGAACAACGTCAGGGGGTCCGCGCACATTTTTATTAATATGGAAGTTAAAATAAATAACAATGAATAAATTACACTGGCCGACAGCCATTTTGCTGCAGGGCATACAACAACTTTTTAAGGGTAATTTGGACACGCTGAATCCAAAAATGACCACCATTTTGCTCAATTAGCTCTTGTTTTTGCAATATTGCAAAAAAATGTTTTTTCGATATGCAAACATTCAAATTCTTATATATATATTTTTTGAATCAATGACTTCAACCAAAGATCATTCAGAATGAAGCTATGGGTCCTAATTGAACTAAAAAAGCCTTAAATTATATACATTCATAAAGTTATTCCATTCGAAAATCATTTTTTAAACGAAAAAAAAAATCTATTTTTTAGCAAAAATTCGGCAATTTTCAAAATTCAAAGCGCATTAACACAAACAATTTTTGTCCAATTTTAATGTTATTCACTAAATTAGTAGCTTTATCTATCTTCTTCATTGTGTTAAAATTTCAACGTAATCGAATAAAAATTGGCGAAGTGGTACTAAAATCAACTGCGCGTGTCAAAATTTAGTAGTTTTTCACCCAGGGTCCGTGGGAAAGTTTTGACGGGGTCCGTGGGCCAAAAGAGTTTGGGAACCACTGATTTAGACCAAGGTTGTATGGGGCCAGTGGGCCCACTGATTTTTGCTTGAGTTGGGTACTTGTGGAAGATTATATGACACAAAATTAGGGTGACTAGGTCTTCGGTTTTGACCCGGAGTCTCAGGGTATGTATACCGTTTCTCTGGAGTCCGGGATTCGTTACAATTTCTCCGGGTTTGGTAAAAATGATGGATACTAAAAAAATACCACAGCAGTAATGTTTGCTAAAATAGGTCTTCATTTGAATCTCAAAACCAAAAATTTGATAGATATATATTTAAAAAAAGATCTTCATGTATTAACGCGGGCAATTTTTTTTCTCAGGGTTTGTCAGGGTTGGCGTAATCTAAAATCAGGTCACCTTACACAAAATACTTAAGAATATATTTTGATCAACCGTTTTCGAGAAATATTGATAAAAAGAAAGAATTGCAGAATTTAACTTAATACGGATGCTTCAAATTACACAAATATAAAAAAAATTAAATTATAATACGTACTTAATCCAGTCCTATTGTATTTATCTAAGTATTTCTTAAAATACAAAACTATAAAATATATTTAAGACAAAGTAACGAAAATCGAAAAAAAATATGTAAATTATGAATTAACTTTTTTTACACCAAACTTCCATTTTGCTTTTCTAAAAATATTTTTAAAAATAATGATTATTATTTTTAGAAAAATGTTTTTCATTCAAAATCTTCCAAAAGGGACGTTTTTATTAGCTATTAATTTTATAATGGGTTAAAGAATCTTATTACCATAATTAAAAAATAATTATTAAATATGATTTATAGTAATTTATAATCTATATCTATAAAAGAGTTTGTCCTTAACCACTCACTCACTCACTCACTCATATATCAACGTACAGCCCAAACCCCTGGACCTAGAAACGTGAAATTTCGTAGGTGCCTTCCTTTTATGATGTAAGCACCCACTAAGAAAGGATTTTTAGAAATTCAACCCCTACGGGGTTAAAACAGGGTGTCAAAGTTTATATAATTTTTTTTTTTTTTTTTTTGTTCGCATTTAATTGAAACTTATCGAATATACTCTAAACTAAAATATAAATAGTGAAACTATTATTTCAGCATTTCCCAAAATTTAACCCCTACGGTGCTAGGGGGGTGGAAAAATTTGTAAATTTTTTTTTGTATTCACCGAATGAAACATGGCATAAGTAGGTACTCTACTTAGAAATATCAGTTACGAAAATTCAACCCCTATGGGAATAATAATAATAACTGTTCATGATATTAAAATAAATTCGGACAAATTAATATTCAATTAAAAATGAAAGTTCGACGGGGACTAGGATGGATTTAATCTGCAATAAAAGAATTTGATATTCAACCCCTAATGGCGAGAGTAGACGGGGGTTAGTTTTAAATTTTTTTTTTAACTAAGATCCGGGATATTTACGTTTTTTTATAAGTTATGAATAAAAATCAATATAAAAAAATGTAATATGTCATCCCCTATTACTTATAGAGGGTTCTAATTAGTTTTGAAGTTTACGCGAGCAAAGCCGCGAGATTCCGCTAGTTTATACATATAAATAAACATGAATTTTAACTATTCCATAATAAAAATATGTATTAGAAGTGTTTAAATAGAAACATAAACATTTGGTAATTTAGCATATGGTAAGTGCAGTTATGTTGTTCTGTTTGATTTAATTGATAGTTAACATTGAAAACAATACAATTTATTCGCTTATTACTGTTGACCTTTATCTTCAAATACAATAGGATATACACACGCGGTCTAGACTTGCTACATCAATGTCAAATTTAAACATCCATCAGATAGCATCTCTCATATATTTTATCTTCATATACATTTTATTATTATTATACTTTTGTCTATAATTAAAATATTGCATTTTTTTATCTTTAAAATTTATCATTTCTGTTATTTATGTGAAGGATGTGATAATGGGCTGATCATAGTAGATTTTGACTGACATGAAGGCCAGTTTAATCGGTATAGAGGGAGGTATTCGGTACCTTGAAAGGGCACAATTTGAAACCAAGTAATTTGTCTATTTTAGGGTATGTTCGCTAGTGAAAGCAATGTTATTTACAGTGGTGCTTCGCATAACGAACTTAATTCGTTCCGGGACCAAGTTCGTTATGCGAAAAGTTCGCTATGTGAAACGCGTTTTCCCATAACAATACATGTTAAAATTTTTAATTCGTTCTGTAGCATAAAATATGGTACTGTAACATAAAAAAGATTGTACACACGTTTTTTTATTTTTTAGTCAGAATCAGATTTAGGCGAGTCTACCGAGGCTTGCAGGATCAAATCCTCTTTCTAATTATGTCTTGTTTCATTTCAACAGAAATCACCTTCCTGTTTTTTTAGAACTCATAATATGGACACAAAATTACATTTATTAAAACAAACAGGTGTGTGAGTTAAGCACAGAAAATAACGACTGACGCGCGTTGATGCATGTTCATGCAAGTTTGAGCATCGACTGCGTGCGACCTTGGAAGTTCGGGCGACTTCGTGATACGTAGGAGCGTTCGGGCGTCAAAATTAAACACGATGCAGTTCGTTGTACGAGTTGCGCAATGAACGAACAGAAAGTTCGTTGTGCGCAGCGTTCGTTATGCGAGGCACCACCGTATATTTGTTTGTTGTTTTTATAACAAATTAAACTATACCAATAATATAGATTTAGATCCTGTACACAATAATTACTAATTGATATTGTAACTTTAGTAATTTAACAAACACGTGACCTACCCTACCAACAATTACAATATTTTGTACCGTCTACGTCAAATAGTAATATTTCTTTAAAAATCCTATTCTAATTGACCTTTTTTTAAATGTCTATGAACTTTTTAATCAACCTATTATTTTTTTTTTAATGAAATGGCTATAACATGTAAAACAGCCCGACAATTTTCTTTGTGTTCCTAAAGCATTATAAGTAAAAGAATTGAAGATATTATCAATTGAAAACTTTTGGAAATGTATTTTGTATTTTAATTAATAAAGCATGCATGCACATTAAAATACTAATAGTCGAGTCAATGAAGGTTTTTACTTCAGAACCCTCAGAAACAGCACCGCTTTTAATGATTTTTTTTAAATATTCGTTATACCATACTATTTGAAATCAGAAACATTCCAGCCGTCGGACTCAAAAAAATATTTTTTTTGCTCAAAAAAAATGTATGTAAATAAAAAAAAATTCGATGATAACTGAGCAAAAGTGTGTTTTTTTGTTATAACTTAGTTGAATAAATATTATTTGAGGAAATGAGCAAAACAATTTTTTTAATTTTTATTGGCAAACGTTACTTTTCAATTATTTAAATAATTTGCTTAGTAAATTATCGTTGACATTTTGACGCAAAAATTCATAAATTAATATACATATTTAGAATTTATTGAATATTGATGAAATTTAGCAAAATTGTTCGAAATACCCTTATTTAATACTAGTAAATTTTAGAGCACGTTACTTGCATTAATAATCATTTTACAGCAAGTTTTGCTACGAAATTTCGTATCCGCTCCAGCCGCGAATAAAATAATAAACGTTTGTCGTTTTGCAAATAAACAAACAATTTTGTCCAAAAAAATTATAATTATTATTTGTGTATTTATCTAACGTTCCTGAAAGTTTTAACTCTTTTGGTTAACTATTTTCAACTCTAGAGCAGTTTATTCTTTAGATTTTTCACGCGTCAGCGGTAAGTTCGTCACTAAGATCGGTAACTCTGTAAAAAATATTTATTGATTTTTTGTAAAATTTTGCATAATTGTTCGAATTACTTTAATTTAGCAGTACACAAATTAAGAGCACGTCACTAACATTATTTATCATTTTACAACTACTTTTTTCTACGAAATTTAGTATTCGCTCGTGTCGCGTATAGACAATAAACGTTTGCCTTTTTGCAAATAAACAAACGATTTTTTCCAAAAAAAATGTACTTATTTGAGATGTATTTACCTAATGTTTTTGAAAGTTTTAGCCCTTTTGGTTAATTATTTTCAATTCTATAGCAGTATATTCCTCAGATTTTTCGCGCGTCAGCGGCACGTTCATCGACAAGATCCTTTTACTCTGTTAAAAATATTTACTGAATTTTGATGAAATCTTACATAATTGTTTGAAATACTTTAATTTAGCAGTAAAAAAATTACGAGCACGTCACTAGCAATATTTTTCATTTTACAACTAGTTAGGCTACGAAATTTACTATCCGCTCGTGCCCATATAAGACAATAACGTTTCCCGTTTTGCTAATAAACAAACAATTTTGACAAAAAATATTATGCTTATTTAAAATACATTTACCTAATGTTTCTAAAATTTTTAGCCCTCTAGGTTCATTTTTTTAAATGGTACAATGTTATTTATTACAAATTCAAAATTTTTGAGGAAAAATTGGAAAATTTCTGGAAAATTCCTAAAAATTTTTGTATAATTCAACTTTATTTGTGAAAAGAAACACCGCGAATACACATTTCTATCAAAATTTTCAATAAATTTAAACAAAAAAAAATTTGGAAAATTTCGGGAAAATTCCCGGAAAATCCTTATTTTGACAAAGTATTCTTATTCAGCGGCTCTCTACCCCTATAGGTAACAAAATTTCGTCGAAAATCGGACTTAATATATGAAACCAGTAAATTATACAAATTTTCAAAATTTGGGGGGGAGGGGTTAAATCCGACGACTAGAATGTTTCTGATTTCAAATATTATGGTATAACGATCATTTTAAAAAAAATTCTATGAAAATCGGTGCTGTTTCTGAGGGTTCCGAAGTTTTAGCCATTTTCGAGCTTCATTGACTCGACTATAATAGAAGTTATCGGAATGTGAAGAGCGGAAAACGTTTTTCGCGACGTGAATTTTAATGGGAAACTTTTTATTCATACAATCAAGGGGCAATAAATTGTTTGTGTTTACATACAACACGTGTGTCAAACTTGTCAAAGTCTTCATCAAACTACAAGAGAACTGTCATATAAATTTGTTATCTCATTTGAGAGTGCCAGCAAGCTTACAAAGCTAGGTCCTTTATAATAGCGGACATAAGTCTATAATGAGTTGAACGTTATCAAAAACGTGGTTACCGCGCGAGACTCTCTGACATGTGCATAATTTATACTGATTACAACAAACAGTAATTAGAGTACACTAGTGTATCTACCATATAGAAGATTCGAATTAAAATCAGAGGAAATATTTGTACAATGAACAAATGTCTATTTGTAGATATTACTTACTATCCCTAAAGTATTCCATAGTTTGACTCACATACTTAAATATACAGAGATTTGTTGTATACTTATGTAGATTGTAGATGCATGCCCGTGTATATGAGTCATTTATTGAATTAATATCTATATATACAGATAATTGATGTAACAGGTCTGTCTGTCTGTCTGTATGTTGGCTGCCGCGCCGCCCGCTATATGTGAATTTGTTTATTTCATAATATTGTGATTAACGAAGATTAAGATATGCATACATTCACTATTGCACATATGTATGTTTGTATACAGGGGCGGATACAGTGGAAGAGCACATTTATTTCTCTTATTATTTGATGAAATTTATGTTAATTCTATGTAAGGCCTATTTTACACATATACGGTTCGTTTTCGGTCGCTGCCGACAAGTGTGAAACGATGATTCAGTTTGTATTCGGTACCTAATAGAAACCGTACAGAACTGAATACTCCCTCCACACGGACAGATTTCATCAGGTTTCAATTCGTGTCCAGGGAACACAAAGCAATCAACGCGTTCACACATACTCGGTTTAGTTTCGGTTTTAACTTGATAGCGAGTGTTATTTTTTTTTAAGTTTTGTCGCGGATTTTCTAATAAAATGAGCGGTTTTCTAGATGTTGATGTGGATCGGTCTTCATGCTCTTTAGCTTCGAAAAAATAGTGTAGAATGCTCTAAATTCCTGCTGTAAAGTGATGAGAGGGTGCTCGCAATGAATTCTAGTATTCCTCCTTCATTTTTTAATTTTTTTATAGAGAAACAACATGGCAACAACTTGCTTTCTCTCCATGATAACTACTGAGTTTACGGAAAAAAATAAAACCTAATATGAACCGTATGAGAACCGTGTATGTGTGAAAGGGTTTGATTCGTTTTCGGCTGAAACCGAAAACGAACCGAACCGAATGGAACCGCGTATGTGTGAAACAAGGGCTTATACATAAATCAAGAAATATTATTTTTTTAATTCTAATTTAATCCATTAACGGCCGCCAAAAGAAAAGTATGTAAAATATTTGTTTTAATGAAATTAACTACATATTCAATATATTTAACAAAATATACAACACAAACTTTTTTTTTAATATTTAGAAAAAATAAAATAACAGTGTGTACTGAAGCGAGTAAATTGGGCAGATATGAAGTCTATTTTGTGTGAGACTGTTTATCTGATATCATTTTTATTTAGATAAAGTAATGTTATATGTATATTTAAGTTATTTCATATGATTTGAACAAAATTCGAAAAATTAGGTAAAATATATTAGCATACCACGTACCTCTTTTCATATAAAAAATATTCAAAACAATTAAAACAACACTTATGAAACTAATAACGTTAACAGATTTTGTTTGTTGCGCTTCTACCAGCTGAAATATTCTGAATTAATATCCATAGACAGCAGCAATAATTATAAAATGAGGTGTACTTATATAAATTTATACGACAGGCGTTAATGGGTTAATAAGAATAATCAAACAATAAAACAAGATAATACATTAATTGTTCTAGTATAGTCAAAATAACTCAAAAAACACGTCGAGCGGAATTCTCTGGAAACAGCAAAATTTTTATACTATTATGTAGAGGAGATATTGTAGTTTCACCACCCAAAAGTCCCACGAGCTAAACCTTGTGCTAACTCGGGGAGCCCCATTCAAAGTTGGATTTTGTACAAATATTTGTTCATTTTCTTAGCTCATAAAAATACAGTTATCTCGAAAACCAGAGTAGATATCGAAAAAAGTGTTGCTGTTTTAGAATTGCTATTAAATACTCAACAATATGACTAGATAATATTATACCTATTTTGAAACGTTTCGGTGTCCCGTTCATTTGTTTGTCAAAAATCGCTGTAATTTTATTGTTTTTTCAATTATATACTTTTTCATTACCATATTAAGTATGAAAAGAATTTTTTTTTCTATTTTTTGTAATTTGCATCTTATTCTACGTTTAATTTCCATTAAAAATCGATCATAGATTTTGATCTAAAAAATTTTGTGCACATGTAAATAAAATATCAAAAAAGTATAATTTAGTTTACAAATTAAATTAATGGTAAATAAACTGTATACGGTTTTTCAAAAACATTTAATAATTCATTAACAAGTCATGTTATCTAGAAAATTTTGGGCATTTTGGAATCGCTATAAAATTTACCTAATATAATGGGTGCACAGAAAAAAATATTTTAACACTGTGAACATATATGGGGCGGTTTTATAGTAAACTGCATAAAAATTATAGTCTACGAACTCAAACATGGCTGTGCTCCTTTAAATAATTCCTAGTACTATGATGTTAGCTACATATATAGTGCCCATATATGTACGTTTATACAAAAAAAAATTCCACGAATAGACCATACAAAAAAAAATTACAGTCGTTTTAACCTGTGAACTGAAATTTATTTTTTTGTAATTTGGTATAATCATGATATCTACTAAACAAATGAAGATACATGCAAGTACCATCACATCAAAATACGTAAAATTTTATGCACTACAGCTTTTATGAAAAGTATTTTTTGCTCTCTTTATTCTAAATGGTTAATAAATCTAAGCGAAAATTTATTGATGGAGGGGTCAACGAAACATAAGCTAGTTTTGATTTTTTTCTGGCCCAAATATAAATATTTGATAAAAAATAAGTAATACAAATTTT
This sequence comes from Sialis lutaria, assembly GCA_949319165.1. NCBI lineage: Eukaryota > Metazoa > Arthropoda > Insecta > Megaloptera > Sialidae > Sialis > Sialis lutaria. The sequence goes on along the minus strand of OX439232.1, from coordinate 39,744,398 downwards.
AGAACATAATAATTTGCAAACTCTGTGATAAATTAAATTTCGATAAGATTATATATTACAGAGATATTTAATTTTAAAGCTCTCAAAAAAATTACATTTTACATCAAAATTGTTGTACAGAGTAAGCTATGGAAATTATCTCCGTGTAGAGGAAAACATTGACGAAGTTGAAAATTTGGAAAGATGTTACCAAATATCTATAGTTTATTATAATAAACAATGCTCAGTAATAGAATTTTAAATTCAACCCTTACATTGTAAAAACTACCCTTAGTGTATAACTCTCAAGTTATGTTCTCGATTTTCTTGTAAACGGTCTATCGTACAAAAAAATGTATTGAACTAATTGTGTAGAGAATAAAATTTACAATTGATAACAAAATGCATATTGATTGAGTTCATTGAAACTACGGCGTTATTCAAAGGTTTAAAAATTAGGCCAAAAAATGTATTAAATGTAGGTTATTTCTGAAGCGCACAGACATTATTTTGTCAAACTTTGTAAGTATTAACTACTTACAATATTACACAACCACACCAAACTCCCTATCGATCAATGCAACAGAAAAAAAGTTATAGCCATTTTAATAAAAGAAAACTTAATAAAAATTGTAAATTTTGTAATATTGATATGTTGTTATGGTAAAAATTATCGCTACTTTTTCACGATAACATTAGTCTCTTAAAAATTATGATATTTATTTGAAAATACACAATAATGATGGCTGTAGTTTTGTTTCAATGCTGAGTTATTAACAATTGTGTATGTTACTTTATCGGGGTTTTACAGCTCTTTAAGTCCGCAGAAATGGAAAGTGTTAATTTCAAATTTCAAAATAATAATATTTAAAAAAATGTTTACACCAAAATAAAATATTAAACTAGCACTCTTACATACTTGATAAAGTTATTAGACCCCTTTAGTTTTCAATTGATATTATAATTTCAATGTGCTTTGTATTCTAGTCTATAACACTAGCCCCTAAATTATAATCATGAGGAATATATAAAGTTGGTCCATAAAGTTTCAAATTTTTTTATATGGTCTTACAAATAAATACAGAGATTGTAAATTTATCATAAAAAATAAAAAATTAATATTTACAACAGCTTATTTCCTTCAGTTCACTACTACTTTTTTTAATTAAAATAACAAAACTAATGGATTGATAAGATTATTAGGAATTTTTATATTTGAGGTATCCACCCAAATATTTAAAACTATTCTATAACTATAAAAAAAAATTCGGGTTGAAACCCAAAATGTAAAAATGTTCAAAGAAATGTTCTTGAATTGTAAACATTGATTATGTCTATAATTATTCAATTCGCTTCGTTTTAGCTTGTTTTTTCAAGGGTTTACTTCAAAAAATTTTGAAACTTAATGGTACAACTTTATATATTCCTAATAATCTTATCAATCCATTAGTTTTGTTATTTTAATTAAAAAAAGTAGTAGTGAACTGAAGGAAATAAGCTGTTGTAAATATTAATTTTTTATTTTTTATGATAAATTTACAATCTCTGTATTTATTTGTAAGACCATATAAAAAAATTTGAAACTTTATGGACCAACTTTATATATTCCTCATGATTATAATTTAGGGGCTAGTGTTATAGACTAGAATACAAAGCACATTGAAATTATAATATCAATTGAAAACTAAAGGGGTCTAATAACTTTATCAAGTATGTAAGAGTGCTAGTTTAATATTTTATTTTGGTGTAAACATTTTTTTAAATATTATTATTTTGAAATTTGAAATTAACACTTTCCATTTCTGCGGACTTAAAGAGCTGTAAAACCCCGATAAAGTAACATACACAATTGTTAATAACTCAGCATTGAAACAAAACTACAGCCATCATTATTGTGTATTTTCAAATAAATATCATAATTTTTAAGAGACTAATGTTATCGTGAAAAAGTAGCGATAATTTTTACCATAACAACATATCAATATTACAAAATTTACAATTTTTATTAAGTTTTCTTTTATTAAAATGGCTATAACTTTTTTTCTGTTGCATTGATCGATAGGGAGTTTGGTGTGGTTGTGTAATATTGTAAGTAGTTAATACTTACAAAGTTTGACAAAATAATGTCTGTGCGCTTCAGAAATAACCTACATTTAATACATTTTTTGGCCTAATTTTTAAACCTTTGAATAACGCCGTAGTTTCAATGAACTCAATCAATATGCATTTTGTTATCAATTGTAAATTTTATTCTCTACACAATTAGTTCAATACATTTTTTTGTACGATAGACCGTTTACAAGAAAATCGAGAACATAACTTGAGAGTTATACACTAAGGGTAGTTTTTACAATGTAAGGGTTGAATTTAAAATTCTATTACTGAGCATTGTTTATTATAATAAACTATAGATATTTGGTAACATCTTTCCAAATTTTCAACTTCGTCAATGTTTTCCTCTACACGGAGATAATTTCCATAGCTTACTCTGTACAACAATTTTGATGTAAAATGTAATTTTTTTGAGAGCTTTAAAATTAAATATCTCTGTAATATATAATCTTATCGAAATTTAATTTATCACAGAGTTTGCAAATTATTATGTTCTAAAATTTGTATTACTTATTTTTTATCAAATATTTATATTTGGGCCAGAAAAAAATCAAAACTAGCTTATGTTTCGTTGACCCCTCCATCAATAAATTTTCGCTTAGATTTATTAACCATTTAGAATAAAGAGAGCAAAAAATACTTTTCATAAAAGCTGTAGTGCATAAAATTTTACGTATTTTGATGTGATGGTACTTGCATGTATCTTCATTTGTTTAGTAGATATCATGATTATACCAAATTACAAAAAAATAAATTTCAGTTCACAGGTTAAAACGACTGTAATTTTTTTTTGTATGGTCTATTCGTGGAATTTTTTTTTGTATAAACGTACATATATGGGCACTATATATGTAGCTAACATCATAGTACTAGGAATTATTTAAAGGAGCACAGCCATGTTTGAGTTCGTAGACTATAATTTTTATGCAGTTTACTATAAAACCGCCCCATATATGTTCACAGTGTTAAAATATTTTTTTCTGTGCACCCATTATATTAGGTAAATTTTATAGCGATTCCAAAATGCCCAAAATTTTCTAGATAACATGACTTGTTAATGAATTATTAAATGTTTTTGAAAAACCGTATACAGTTTATTTACCATTAATTTAATTTGTAAACTAAATTATACTTTTTTGATATTTTATTTACATGTGCACAAAATTTTTTAGATCAAAATCTATGATCGATTTTTAATGGAAATTAAACGTAGAATAAGATGCAAATTACAAAAAATAGAAAAAAAAATTCTTTTCATACTTAATATGGTAATGAAAAAGTATATAATTGAAAAAACAATAAAATTACAGCGATTTTTGACAAACAAATGAACGGGACACCGAAACGTTTCAAAATAGGTATAATATTATCTAGTCATATTGTTGAGTATTTAATAGCAATTCTAAAACAGCAACACTTTTTTCGATATCTACTCTGGTTTTCGAGATAACTGTATTTTTATGAGCTAAGAAAATGAACAAATATTTGTACAAAATCCAACTTTGAATGGGGCTCCCCGAGTTAGCACAAGGTTTAGCTCGTGGGACTTTTGGGTGGTGAAACTACAATATCTCCTCTACATAATAGTATAAAAATTTTGCTGTTTCCAGAGAATTCCGCTCAAAATTTAATTTGACTATACTATTCTGATTTATGTAAATTTAGAAACGTGTTATACAAAATTTCGTTTTTGATTTTATTCTTTCTAAGTACTCTTCAAAAATATTTAATTTTACTAATTTATCTTGCAAGTAAATTCATGATAATACCGAACATAAACCATTGATTCATGAATCACCCGCCCCCCCCCCCCATCTCTGTAATTAATTATAGAAGTAAATTTAAATAAAAACTCGCATAGTTTTCAATAACTTTATTTTTATTAAATTGTTTATGTTACACTTACATCTAATTTACGTGTACACTATTTACACAAACTATCAAAAAACATCTGGTTACTCTCATTTAGACTTACATACATATAATATATACACATTCGGAATTTGTATCGACTAATACAATTAATACTTATTAGAAAATAAGTACAAACTAACTTATTCACACTTATACAATATACATATTTCACTATTCGCAGCGTGCGCGATGGCAGCGCCAACTAATGGGTGGACTTTAGTAGCAACTTGGGTGGACTTTGACGTACTAACAAACAAATAATTTCAATAAAATATCGTAATACATACATTTTAAACGATTATTTATGACTATTGGCTATGTGCACGAAGTCTATTAGCGCCGCTAGCAGCGGGTAATAGAGAAGGATTGAATGGATTCAACTCTCTTTTTATCATTGTTTAATATGTTTAATACCGTGAAATTTTTTATTAAATAAATATCATTTAATTTAGCTGTTTGCATATAATATAAATAGTATAGCATAAAAGGTACGTGAAAATTATTTATTCTGGGTATCTTTTTCTCTTTAATTATGACGTATAATAGAGAAATAATTAATTCGTTTACATTGACAACATAACCTCAAATTTTGGCGCCGATAATTTTACAATATTGCTCACCACGAACACTCGCATCGACATTATTTCTAACTCCACCTCCTTGCACATAGTCTAAAGTGGGATTAACCATGTTGACCTTTCTATTTTCAGTTAAAAACGAGCCTATTAAAAATGACAGTTAGTCCACCCAAAGTGTTATTTTTTGCCACGTTGTGCGCTGTGATCGATTTCGTTTCCCCCACTACCTACTTTGCACCCAGCGAATACGATACGATAGATACATTATTGTTTATACATACATACATATGTATATCTATTGCAAACATGCTGAAACATTAACTTACATACTGATACATATTATACTTTTACACGTAAAATATTATGATTAAGGAATATTTGTATAGTCTTGGAATTTGCTTATTTATTTATAAGATATTGAAATATAACAAATGTACATTTTATACAACGGTTACTGATGTATACTACACTGTTGTGCAAAAGTCTTTAGACACCTGTGATTTTGAATGTAAATATACAGATTTCAGTCAATAAAAATACACAAAATAGTGAAAAGAATATGTTTACTCGCATCAGTCAAAATAGTAAAAACAAACAATTTCTCGTTAGCTTGAAAGACACTGTGCGTCAATACTTACAACTTGAGTAAACCTGACCTTTCAGGCATATAATTCAAAAATAACATGTTAAATTGTAAATGCTGTATTTTAGATATGCTAGGATTATTACAAAAGTTGTAATTAAGTACTCTTATCAACATTTTTGCAGTTTTATATTTACAATACGCAATAAAATATGTTTCCAAAGACTTTTGCATGACAAAATTAAATAAAAATTAATAATTGCTACATTTTTTTTAATTGGTACCCATGTAGGAAATGCCAGCCTTGACGATGGGTCTAAAATTGGCCCAATATTGGGTTGCAAAATGTTCTATATTGGTCCCAGTCTAGGCCAACCTTCAGATACCGGCTTCGGTCTAATTTTTCTGTTTCTAATTTATATTTCTATCAAACTAATATGACAAAAAATTTAGATATGTAATTTAAATGATAAATTATATGAAACATTATTATTTGTAAAATAAATTATCAAGTTTCTTCTTATTTTCTTTTATTTAAATTGGTATTTCTATGGAAAGATGAAATTTGAAGCACGAAATATGACTAAAAAATTTTGAATTTTAGATTTCGTTAAAAGTATGTTTATTCTATAGAAAATGATGTGAAAAGTTGAAATTTTCAAACCGCAGGTCTGTATCTCAAACCGTTCTCGAGATATGGCTTCTCAAAGTTTTCGTTTTTAAAAAATTTTGGAGAAAAATGGCTGTAACTTTTGAACGTGTGGTCGGATTTGAGTTTTGTTGACAGATTTGAAACCAGCGTGTCAAAATCTATATAATGACATGTATAATACTTCAAAACTCGAAAAAAAAATTTTTCGCGAAAAATCGAAAAAATTCAAAGGGGTATACCTTAAAAAAATGCCGATTTTTCGCAAAATTTTTTTTGTCGAATTTTAAAGTATTATACATGAAATCAGATAGATTTTGACACGCTGATTTCAAATCTGTCAACAAAAATTAAATCCGACCACACGTTCAAAAGTTACAGCCATTTTTATCAAAAATTTTGAAAAAACTGAAACTTTAAGAGGTCATATCTCGAGAACGTGATGAGATACAGACCTGCGGTTTGAAAAATTCAACTTTTCACATCATTTTCTATACAATAAACATATTTTTAATGAAATCCAAAACTCAAAAATTTTTTGTAAAATTTCATGGTTCTTATTCCATTTTTCATATGAATTTAAACTCTAATACATTTTAAAAGTTAATTTATAACATAATCTATTAAATTTTGTTATGAACTTGACCGCAGTTAAGACATTACCAAAATAAAAATCAGTTAAGACAGTTAAGAATTAAGTTATACCTAGTATTTTTTTTAATTTTTAAGAACTTTATAAATAATGGCACAAGGGAGCAAAAGTGGTTACTTCCAGTTTTGTTACTACCCCCCCCCCCCCCCTCTGGACATAATTACAAATTCTTGAAAGATATATAATCTATTTGTTTTTTATTCAAACCGAGCATAATTGTTTTTAAATGAATAATTTTAATTATAAACAATATTACAATTAAGGTAGTTGGTCCGTAAACATGTTTTCGTCAGATTTTGTTTAAATTGCACAGGAATATTCCCTAGATTAATATCTGAAAAATAGCCCATTTTTAATAAAATTGACCATCTCAAAGTAATGAAAAACGATCTCAAAGTTTATATTTTTAACACAGCTTATATGGACTAACCGTACACTAACGTAACGTTTTATTAGATAAAATTTAAACGTAGCGTCAGATTTTCATAAAAAACTGACATGTTGTATATTTATATGAAAGAAAAACAGTATACAAAAAATTGGAATTATTGACCATCCCGTTATTAAGATTTAACCAGATTTAACTACCAAACCATCACATAAATTACAGTATTGTTGACAATGTGGCAACAACGTATTCATTTGATTATAGTAAAAAATACACGAAATAATGAAATAATTTTTTACAAAATATGATAAGTGGATTGAAGGGAATTATAATCGATTTCATTAATTATTAATATATTCTGTGGTAGTTTAGATGATAAAATATAATCATTTGACAAGTAGTTAATAGTAGATAATGTACAGCGTTGCCATGATCATTTCTCTAAATTAAAAATATGTACTCAAGGCCTAATGTGATGGACCAACTACCTTAATTATTTCGGTTTGATGTTAAATTACAAACAATCAAATATTCTCAATTTGATTAGCAATTAAAATAACAAGATGTAGTAAATAAACTATATTATTGTTTTACGTAATTTCAACAAAATATTTAAATTGATTTTAAATCAGTTTATTTTATATAGAGCATAACGTTAAATAACGAAAATGGAACGTAACCTATTTAATATTTCTGTACACTTGATGAAAATATATAAAGACAACTTCATATAAACAAATTACAACTGTCAAATAGATTTCAGAATAATAAATATAGTGCAGGTTATTTTTGTATAAAAATAATAAAATACATGTAATGTACAAATCGTATAAATAGTGAATTTGTTTGATAAGAATGACAAACGATATTTTATTTTTGTTTTTAGCTATACATAAATTATATTCATCTTGTTTTTTGAATAACTTATACACTGAGTACTCTATAAAACGACCATCTACTGAACGACCGCTCTATTTGACGACTGACCGACAGATCTATCCAACGACCTTCCCCTATCCCCACCATAATACCACCGTGACTGCTATATTTCTGCGCGAAACTTAAATTCATTAATTAATGTTAAAATCGGCACGATGATGGTGGCTACACTGGTAGAAAGGATTTCTCAAACCAAATAAACCTTGTTTTGTATATAACAATATTTTGTTAAGATAAGCAATAATTTCTTAAACCAACTATAGTATTCTTGAACGAAGGAATAACGTAGTTGGATTAAGAGTATGTTTCTTATATTAACAAAATATTGTTTTCGTTATATACAAAACAAGGTTTTCTTGGTCCAATACAGTTTTTTTTCTGTGTGCCTCTCTAACTGTCGTTTAGTAGAACGATTGAATTACCGATGCCGTCGTTGTGTAGAGTACTGAGTGTAATTATGGTATATTTAAATATTTTTATACAATCATCAAAAAAGGGACAAAATATTAAGGGTAATATTAATCGTTCATAGATTTTTTTAAGCACATATTTTAAAATTTGAAATGTCTATTTTTTAGAGTTTCGTATATAATTAAAATGAAAAAAAAAACGGAACCCTCATAGAATAACTTTGTTAGTTACAGGTATTAAGTTGAAATTAATAAAAAATACTAATGTCTAAAGCCTCATAGTTTTTTAAAAAGTTAAAGTTTCTAACTTAATACAATAAAAAGATATGGTCTTTTTGATACAGACAGACTGACTCACTTTAAGGGTACTTCCCATTGATTTAGAATCATGAAATTTGGTACGTAGGAAGGTCTTATAGTACAAGTAAAGGAACATATTCTAAAATTATTAATTTTTGATTCTATGTAGATTTATTACGTATAACAAACTTAATTTTGCAATTTTTTTTAAATCCCTGGCGTTCGGTAACCTAACTTCAGAAGAGATATATTATTGATAAATATAAATAGATATACACTCAGCGTTCTGTAGGACGACCATCCACAAGACGACCGTTCCGTAATACAATGTTCTAACAGTTCTATAGAACGTCTTTCCCCAACCCCCACCATAATACAAACACTGTGACTGCTATATTTCAGCGCGAAATTTAAATTAACAAATTGACGTTAAAGTCTTCTATGTAGATTTTGCACACAAAACTTGTGTTTTGGTGTGACTCAATGTGGAAAAAAATGAAATTCAATACAAATTTTCGTTGAAATTGAAATATAATAAATAGTATTAAAAAAAATGTGAAAGGTACATTTTATTTAAAATTTGATAATTTGAAAACTATTAAAAAATGAAATAACAAAAATGATTGGCATATGATTGTATAGAAATCTATACATTTTTGATCCAGTATTAAAGCAACGAATAACAATTGTCTAGAGTTCAATTCTAAAAAGTCAACAAACCAGGATCTCGTTCACCATACAGCGCCATTTTTATTATTACCTGTCAACTTTTAGGCGTGGTGGTGTTGTATTGTGGAATTATTGAATTGCCGATGCCGTCGTCTTATAGAACGCTGAGTGTAGTCTATATTTTAAAATGTGTATCGAAACGTCGGGTGTTAAGAAATTAACTAACGAATTTAAAATAAGAAATGTTTATATTATGTACAAAATAATGATACAAAGAATACATTGTATATTCCCAAAATGTAAGTACGGTCTCGGTAAATACATAAATGTTTATAAACATAAGAGTTTGTGTTTATAAAGTATTTTAAACGATTGCACGGATGGTCTTATTGCGTCTTAAACTCAATGCAAATGTTACTATTTGTATTCAAAACTGTGCTCTATACATTTAATAACAGTTATTTTCACTAATTATATGTATTTATACATTTTTTTTATATGCACAAAATTCGTACTTTTTTGTAATGTCATTTAAAACGTGAACGGAATTTTAAATTGAAACATTTTTATTTTTATTTACTTATTTTTTGGCAACACGAAAGTTGTTTACAAATTAAAACTAATTATTTTTACATAAATTTATACAGGTTGGCCCAAAAGTCACAATACCATTTTGTAAAATGGAATAACTTTTTCATTTCGTAATAATTCACTTTTAGCCTTGTTTCACACATACGCGGTTCCATTCGGTTCATATTAGGTTTTATTTTTTTCCGTAAACTCAGTAGTTATCATGGAGAGAAAGCAAGTTGTTGCCATGTTGTTTCTCTATACAAAAATTAAAAAACGAAGGAGGAATACTAGAATTCATTGCGAGCACCCTCTCATCACTTTACAGCAGGAATTTGGAGCATTCTACACTATTTTCCCGAATCTAAAGAGCATGAAGACGATCCACATCAACATCTAAAAAACCGCTCATTTTATTAGAAAATCCGCGACAAAACTTAAAAAAAAATAACACTCGCTATCAGGTTAAAACCGAAACTAAACCGAGTATGTGTGAACGCGTTGATTGCTTTGTGTTCCCTGGACACGAATTGAAACCTGATGAAATCTGTCCGTGTGGAGGGAGTATTCAGTTATGTACGGTTTCTATTAGGTACCGAATACAAACTGAATCATCGTTTCACACTTGTCGGCAGCGACCGAAAACGAACCGAACCGAATGAAACCGTATATGTGTGAAATAGGCCTTACGCGCTCTTTCTAAGACGCGGTGTAATCATCACCTGTCGTAATGTTTCTTGGTTTATTCCTTCAATTGCTGAATGGTTCGAGGATTGTTACGAGGTAGACTTCTTTCAAATATCCCCCCCCCCCCCACAGAAAGAAGTCTGGAGCAGTTAATATTAAACCGCCGGAATAAACGAACTATAGTTTGTTTATGTGGTGGTTTTCTGACCCTAAAAATTACGAGTGTAACGCTTTAATAATTTGAAATCAAATTTAAAAAAAATTAATTGTAGAAAGTTATTTGAATTTTAAATGGTGTTGTGACTTTTGGGCCAGCCTGTATAAAGATTTAAAATAAATGCAATTTTATTTCCATTGATGACTATTTTTACTGAATTTTATTTCCAATGATGACTATTTTTACTGGTTTCAAAATATTAAAATGTATATCCATTGCTAGAGCTCTGCCAATTCTCCCTCTACCCCCCGAATTACAACAATCCGTCGCCATGTTAAATGGAACACCAATCAGAGCGAATGATGTTATGCATCGGTAAACGTCTTTTATTTTTGACAAATATCAATTCCTCTTACAAGATTATTAGGTGCATACCTTATTTAAAAACTTATATACTTTGGAATTCATTTTTAACACACAAAATAATTAAATTATTGTTTTAACTCTGAATGTTTGATTATTGTTGATACAAGGAGTGTGACGTCACAACTCTCAAATGTCACCTGCGAGCGTTTTGTGGCGTCAAATTCAAAATTAGTTTTAAAAGAGTCAATTTTTGCGATTTCTGCATAAATAAGTATTTTTTTGGAAATAAGAGACACGTAAGATCATCATAGAATAGTTTTTTAAAAAGTAATCATCATGCCTTATTAATTAATGAAAATTTAATTACAAAAATTAGTTTCAATAGGACTATACACAATCATGGGGCTATATAGGGTAATATCATACATATGATACAATTTAAAAAATAACAAAAAAAAATGATTTTAGTAAATCGTTGTGGAGCACGATGTCCAGGTTCACTGTCCGGCCACGGCGGTAACTGCAGCTGTGTATTCTGTGTGGTGTGTTCCACCAGGTCCAGCGTGACCGTACGGCGACGGTTCAAACAGTCGACTTGCAGCTTGTTGTAACGCGGCCATGTCTAACGCGTTTACGTTTAGGTTCATGTTGGGCAGCATTAGTTCTCTGAAAAAATTAGTTATCAGGTTTTAAATTTAAATATAAATAAAAATACATATTACAGGGTGGCCAGTTTCTGAAAAAGTCAGGGAATTTGGTTGGAAGTCAGGGGATTGTTATAAAAATGCAAAATCACACAAATTCTCGCAAATATTTAAAGAGTGACGTTTTTTTCTCTTTTTTTTAGGTTATTTTAGGTTTTTTATCTAATTTTTTTAAATAAAAAACAGGAAAAAAACGGTAAAAATTCTCCTGGAAAACCGGGAAAAGTCAGGGAAATTTGTTCCAGAGAAATACTAGTCATCTTATATTATTACAATATTGTATTTGATGAATTTGTTATTCGGTAATTATGGCCTCCGCATGATAGAGGGGTAGTCTTGGGACCAAAGGGGCAGTTGCGTATATAGGGGGGGGGGGGAATTTAGGAGATCAAACCCCCGCCCATGAGTCCAATAAAGGATGATTTTTATAATGAAAAATATAACTTTTTGAGATTTAATCTGTCATCCCCCCCCCCATCGAAAAAAGCTATCTACGCCCTTGCGAAGGGGTGTCCAGTGCGACGAGCGAATTAAGTAAGTAATTGATTTGTATTTATGAATTAAAGTTTTCAATTGAAAGACAAAAAAAAAGATGTAAATCAAACTTACTGACATTTTACTGTGTAAAATGTAGTCAATTTTTTTTTAGGGGGTATGCCAACAATTCCAGTCTGGGGGGCCCGTGATAAGATGTCGATAATGCTTAATACTCTAATCGTACAAAACGTGTTTTTTTATTTATTTATTTTCAAACGTATACTATTTCACAACACATGTGTTAATCCAGTTGCATATACAACTAAAATGCTAACAAAATGTACACTCATCTCTTGAATTACCGACGTTGTTGGTAATTCAACCGCTTGAATTACCAACAACGTCGAGAGGGGTCCCCACCATCGTGCCAAACTCAACGTTGATTGGTGAATTTAAATTTCGCGCAGAAATAGCAATCACGGTAGTATTGTGGAGGGGATAGGAGACAGTCGGTAAATCACGCGTTTGGCCCGTCGGTAAATCAAGCGTAATTGTGAAAATGACAATAAAATATGGAATAAAAAATTTAGGAATGTATATTATGCTCAATAATTATAATAAACAATACATCATCGTTGAATACAGATTAAAATTTTACGAATTTATTATTAAAGATAATATATTTATATTTTTCTTTATATTAGAAGTCTGATTTTGTGGTAGTATTACAGCCGTTTTGTCTCGGTCTCGTTTGATTAATATTAGTCTCGTTAATATGGAAGCCATTAATTTTTGCCATTATAATATTATACATTAAATAAAAAAATATAAAAAACATTATTCTTTAATTTACATTTTGTAATGAAAATAGTTTTCTAGCAAGTTCGTTTGAATTTTAGATTTCTAATGTCCGGTATTATAAAGGAGCAAGCACTCTCAAATGAGATATCAAACTTATATGACAGTTCTCTTTGAGTTTTTAACCGATAGTTGCAGGCGCAGTAAGTTGGTTTTTACATTTTTACGCTAGGTTAGTAAATATACTTTACATACTTGTATTTGTAGGGGAAAGGGTTGCACCTTGGGACAACTGCTCTAGAAATCTAACCACTCTAGTGGTAACTCTCAGAATTACATCTTATATTGGCAACCCTGTCCTTTGTTTGCTCACCAAATTATTTCAGTTTCAGTCATTATTCGAAGCTTTAAGTGTCAGTTTATTGTTTTCGTACCTTGAAAGTAAAATTTTGCTGCAACTTCTAGATCATATACAAACAAGATAAGCATTTTTATTGACATTATTTGATGTAGTACTATTGCAGCATTACTTAAGCAAGCAATCTATGCAAGAAGTTGTTAAATCGTAAATTTTTTAGAGTTTAGAAAATTTATTTTGTGAAAAGAATGATTGGTTACACCTTGGGACATTTTTCTGGTTGCACCTTGGGACTGAGAAAATTTCAGAAAGCAAAGAAAGCATTTTGTATTCCCCAACGTTGACATCAGTAGTGTTAATCCATGCAATATTGTAAAAGTATTGCCAACTCCAACAATACATCGTGGGTTTCATTCATTTAAAATTGCATTCCCACAGAAGCTTAATTTGAAATAAAATTTATTTAATAATAATTATGTATAATTATATTTTCATATTAATAAACATTGACTACGTAAGTCTTACTTCATTTTTTCACATCTTAAAAGCTATAATATTCACATATTTGCCATGTACCAAGGTAGAACCAATGCTGTCCCAAGGTAAAACCACAGGTTGTACCTTGGGACAAAGATCAACAACTTATTAAACAATGAGTAGTGGTGTACGCTTTGGTGATAACAAAATGATTGTTGATTGAAAAGCTGCCTACAGTTGTAGCCTCTACAGAGCTAAAAGATTATTGTATTTGAACGAAAGATGTCAGTGCAATAATTAAAAAAGTAAAAAATGTCCCAAGGTACAACCCTTTCCCCTACTTCCTATGTATGAAACTATCTGTCTAAAATTCCAAGAAAACTGTCATATAAGTTTGATACCTCATTTGAGGTATTGCAAATTTGCTAGCCCCTTTATAATACCGAAAATTAATCGCTAGAATACATTTGAAACCTCCATAGACAACACAAGTAAATCTGTATAATACATAGTTTTTTGTAAAACAGTAAATATAAGGAGGACACACAGAGTGCGCGTTGTTAGTTTTGTAATAAGCAGCGAGAATGGTCGTTAAAATACAAACTCAATATTTATTTAAAATGCGGGGAAGGAAGAGTTAGTTGTGTTTGAGGCGAGGTGAGAGGTTAAGTAGAAACAAGTCCGTAACCAATTCAGAGACTGTCCGCCGAGCACGAATCAACAACATAAGTCAACATACATAACTAACTAACTAACTGCCAGCTAGTGTATTATGTAATATAATGTCGATACTCACTCACTATACCCAGTATGTACACCAATACCTCGCTTTGCGTCGTTTCGTATTGCGTTTTTTTCGAAGTTGCGTCGCTGCTGAATTAGTAATATGTCAACTTTTATAATATTTACGTAATATTTACCTTCATAATATTTCTTTTATCATATAGATAATGACAGTTTCTTTTATTTAATCAAAGTTATTTGACGGATAAATCAAAATGGCGACTGAAAAGTGTTCGTGAACGGTTTCGGCTACGAAATTACTTATGATATAATATATATGATCAAATCTTTGTCAAAGATCTTTGACATATTTATATGATAGTGTAATAGCCGCCTAATCCAATTATCATATACACCAATACCTCGCTTTGCGTCGTTTCGTCTTGCGTTTTTTTCGTAGTTGCGTCGCTGCTGAATTAGTACTAATTTTCACTATGCGTCGTTAAATTTTCGAAGTTGCGTTGTTTTGGGTTCGAGTCTTTAATTTTGTTTTAATTAAAACGAGAGTAACTTAAATAATTCAATTTGCGTCGTGTTTTTTTCGGAACGTAACCACGACGCAAAGTGAGGTATGGGTGTATTGTAATCTATCTACATATATCTATAAAAGAGTTTGTCCTTAACCACTCACTCACTCATATATCAACGTACAGTCCAAACCCCTGGACCTAGAAACGTGAAATTTCGTAGGTGCCTTCCTTTTATGATGTAAGCACCCACTAAGAAAGGATTTTTCGAAATTCAACCCCTACGGGGTTAAAACAGGGTGTCAAAGTTTATATAAAACATTTTTTTTTTCGCATTTTTAATAGAAACTTATCTAACATGCTCTATAATATAAATAATGTAATAATTTTTTCAGTATTTCCCAAAATTTAATCTCTAAGGTGTTCGGGGGGTAGAAAAATTTGTAAAATATTTTTTTTTGTATTCACCGAATGAAACATGGCACAAGTAGGTACTCTACAAGACAAATAAAATAGGGGGGGGGGGGGTAAAATTATGATATATTTATTTATTATTTATCTTCATAATTGTTTATGATAATAAAGTAAATTCGGACAAATTAATGTTCAATTAAAAATGAGAGTTCAATATTTAAACCCTAATAACATGAGACGGGGACGAGGATGGATATAGATATGTTTGTCTGTATACCTGCTTTACTTATAAAGGTAAATTCGGGCAAAATAGTCATCTATTAAAATAAAAATTTCGACATTCAACCCTTAATGGCGAGGGTAAACAGGGGGTTAGTTTTTACAATTTTTAATTAAGATCCGAGATATTTACGTTTTTTATAGGTAATGAATAAAAATCAATATAAAAAAATGTAATATGTCATCCCCTATTACGTATGGAGGGTTCTAATTACTATCGGAGTTTACGCGAGCGAAACCGCGGGATTCCGCTAGTTATGTATATACAGGGTGATTCAGCACTGTCGTGTCAAACTTAAACAGTAGATTGAATACAATATATACAATAAGCAAAAAACTTACAATAAACATGTGTCCGGAAATTTTTCGTTAGGGAACTACAGCCCTCCAAAGATTTTGCTCAAAATGAGTTTTTATTTAATATCTAGATAATTCTTTGTGATAAAATTATGGGTATTCTGTTCAGTAATAATAAGTGTTATCGATTTCTCGAATTAAACAATTATAATTTGGACCAGGGATGTATGGAAGTTTTTTGCTTAAAATATTGTACTCAATCTACTGTTTAAGTTTGGCACGACAGTGCTGAATCACCCTGTAGAACGAAAATTAAACTGTATTAATTGTGAAATAAATGAGAATTAAACCGCGGGGAAACCATCCTAAATATAATTTACAATATTTATTAAGGTAGTTGGTCCGTAAACATGTTTTCGTCTGATTTTGTTTAAATTGCACAGGAATATTCCCTAGATTAATATCTGAAAAATAGCCAATTTTTATTAAAATTGACCATCTCAAAGTCATGAAAAACGATCTCAAAGTTTATATTTTTAACACAGCTTATATGGACTAACTGTACACTAACGTAACGTTTTATTAGATAAAATTTAAACGTAGCGTCAGATTTTCATAAAAAACTGACATGTTGTATATTTATATGAAAGAAAACAGTATACAAAAAATTGGAATTATTGACCATCCCGTTATTAAGATTTAACCAGATTTAACTACCAAACTATCACATAAATTACAGTATTGTTGACAATGTGGCAACAACGTATTCATTTGATTATAATAAAAAATACACGAAATAATGAAATAATTTTTTACAAAATATGATAAGTGGATTGAAGGGAATTATAATCGATTTCATTAATTATTAATATATTCTGTGGTAGTTTAGATGTTAAAATATAATCATTTGACAAGTAGTTAATAGTAGATAATGTACAGCGTTGCCATGATCATTTCTCTAAATTAAAAATATGTACTCATTGCCTAATGTAATCACATTATGATGGACCAACTACCTTAACAATAATCGTTTTTTTAGTTTTTAGTATAAAGCAGTAAATAAAATATAAATAATCAATTAAACAACAAAAATAAAAACATCAAATAGTTATCAAATGATTGTATAAAAATATGCATTATGTTCAGGGGGTGGATGGGGTTAACTGTCCATAACTGTTCTATTAAACAATACCTGGTTGTATGATGTTGCTGTTGTTGAGGCGTTCTATCACGTTGACGTCGGTTCTTGAACCAGTTAGATACTTGTGTGAGTGTGAGTCCAGTGCGTTTAGCTAGAGCTCGTTTATCGTCCGGTGTTGGGTAGCGGTTACGCGCGTAACATTCCTTTAGCGCTGAACGACTGCGCTCCTTGAAACAATAAACTGTTTCCTCACCGTCCCATATTGTCTTTGGTAGAGGATACTTCTTACGTAACCGGTATTTGTCTACAGCACCTACACAACAAATATAATGGCTCATTATTAATTACTAGTAATAATTGGAACTTTAGTTTAATTTGTATTTTTTATCATTTTTACTATTATAATAAGATTAATACAGTAGAACTTCAATATAATGGACATATTTGGACAAAGGGGTATCTGATACAGTTCTTATACATATAATATAAAGTAGATATTTTAAATAGGGGAAAGGGTTGCACCTTGGGACGGTTTTACCTTGGGACAACTGCTCTAGAAATCTAACCACTCTAGTGGTAACTCTCAGAATTACATCTTATATTGGCAACCCTGTCCTTTGTTTGCTCACCAAATTATTTCAGTTTCAGTCATTATTCGAAGCTTTAAGTGTCAGTTTATTGTTTTCGTACCTTGAAAGTAAAATTTTGCTGCAACTTCTAGATCATATACAAACAAGATAAGCATTTTTATTGACATTATTTGATGTAGTACTATTGCAGCATTACTTAAGCAAGCAATCTATGCAAGAAGTTGTTAAATCGTAAATTTTTTAGAGTTTAGAAAATTTATTTTGTGAAAAGAATGATTGGTTACACCTTGGAACATTTTTCTGGTTGCACCTTGGGACTGAGAAATTTTCAGAAAGCAAAGAAAGCATTTTGTATTCCCCAACGTTGACGACATCAGTAGTGTTAATCCATGCAATATTGTAAAAGTATTACCAACTCCAACAATACATCGTGGGTTTCATTCATTTAAAATTGCATTCCCACAGAAGCTTAATTTGAAATAAAATTTATTTAATAATAATTATGTATAATTATATTTTCATATTAATAAACATTGACTACGTAAGTCTTACTTCATTTTCACATCTTAAAAGCTATAATATTCACATATTTGCCATGTACCAAGGTAAAACCACAGGTTGTACCTTGGGACAAAGATCAACAACTTATTAAACAATGAGTAGTGGTGTACGCTTTGGTGATAGCAAAATGATTGTTGATTGAACAGCTGCCTACAGTTGTAGCCTCTACAGAGCTAAAAGATTATTGTATTTGAACGAAAGATGTCAGTGCAATAATTAAAAAAGTAAAAAATGTCCCAAGGTACAACCCTTTCCCCTACATATCGCACCCCCGCAAAAAAGTGCCACAACTCAAAAAATGTTATATTTAAGACTAGCTGACCCGACCACGCGTTGCTGTGGTTAACCTATACTTTAGCAACATGTGGTGGTTATGCTATTAAATTGTAGGTTATATGAAACGTTTGGAAGTTTGACATAGTGCCATCTATTGAATACTTACTCAATCCAGTCAACAGATGTCACCATCTGTTAGAATCGTTTGGAGCTAACAGATAAAGACAAATAATTTGCAATAAAATAATATTGCGATCATAAATTGAGATGTAAGCTATCCTATATTTCAAGTTGGATCAAACTGCACACGGTGTACAAATTTGATTAAAATCGGTTAAGTAGTTTAGGAGTCCATCGCGGACAAACATGTGACACGTAATTTATATATATTAAGATAAGTATGTAGAATGATTCCAAATTACTATATATTTCTACAAAAAATAGTCATTAATGTACTTCGTGTACCTACCGTCAACAAAACTAGCATATTCTAAATAAATGTCACATTTTTTATTTATTTTTTAAATAGTTAATCACTAAACGTATTAATAGTTACTATTTTTCAAACATCGCAGGAATAGTGAAATATTTAAATTAAATACTGTGTATCAGTCCTTTTCCTAAACTACCTTTACAATTTTGATTTACCTAGATTTTTATAAGTTCATTTATTCCTATTTCTTCAAAACTACATTTGTTTGAGTTGTGAGGGGTGCGATATATTAAAAAAAATTAACGAATTATATTTAAATAAATAATAATTCTCCTCGACATGTATGTTACATTTCTATATGTTATGGAGGTAAAGCTTGCATACAGTGGCGGATTTGCAGTCCTAGCCGCTCTAGGCCCCAGGCCATGTGCCGCCCCTTTCTCAGCACCCATCATTATAGACTAGATACATAATTCATTAATTTACTTTATTCCCACTTTTAATTGATTCAGAAAATTGTTTAACTAAAAGCTAGCTTATAAAGCTAGTTTATAATATTTTCCGAGGTTTCAGGGATGATTGGACATTTAAATAAAACATTTAAAACGGTTTTAGGTTTTGTTTTTAATAAAATAAATGTGTTACAAAACTCGTCTGCACTTAAGCGCAGCAAAATCATTAATTAAATCTTCGCAATCCAATTTGCTTAAAAAATCAGCTTCTTTGTTAAGCAAAGTAAGATCGTTTAACCTCTGCTCCGTCATTGTTGTGCGTAAATAGTTTTTAACTCTGCGCAAACAAGAAAACGATCTTTCTCCTGTACAGTTACTGGCGGGTGTACATATTTTATATGTACGATGTACAAAATTATTTATACTTTGATACGCAAAAATAGTGATTTAGGAAGATTATAATCATACGGTACGCGAGCCTTTAAAATATTAAGATACTTTGCATTTGAGTTATTTCTTGTTAATCTTGTGATTTTTTTGGCACGATTTGCCGCCCTTAATATCTGGCCACCCTAGGCCCGGGCCTACTGGGCCTTATGGGAAATCCGCCACTGCTTGCGTATAATTTAACGATTGCTTCTTGTTATTTTATAATTATTTAAATAATATAAAACATGAACGTTAAATAGTGAATATGGCGAGTACACAATATTTATAAAATAATAATATTCAAATATGAATTCCAAATTTGTCACTAACTTAATAAACCTGAAATCTGGAGTTACAGTAACATCACAAATATAGGCGTCGATTAATAAACTATATTTTGTATAAATCACATTTGAAAGAAGCTATAGACTATAGAGGTGTGTTTGTGTTTGTATATTGTATGTAGTACATACCTAGAGGTCTCCCTCTGACTTTCTCCGCCTCCCGGTAATGCGCCTTGAACCACAGCGCCTGTAGCTCGGCATGATGGCGGGTGTCGAACGCGTGCGACTCTAGTATTGCGTACAGCTCGTGATATGCTCCACGATGGAAAGCTACCACAGCGCGAGCTCTGTTAACATGCAAACAAACAAACACAGCTTGATACAATTGTATATATATGGGGTTACATTGTCATTATTAGCAACCTCCCCTCCTTCTTATAAAGAGTGTTCAAACATTTATTAAGAAACTTTATCGGAAATAATAGATTATGTTTAAAAAGACGGCTATTATACACTATCAAATAAATATAACAAAGATCTTTGACAAAGATTTGATCAAATATAGAGAATTTCGTTATCTATGATCAGAGCAATATTATGAATGTTATAAAAGATGACTTATTACACTGTCATATTTGATACACTTGTATATATATGGGGTTACATTGTCATTATTAGCGACTCCCCTCCTTCTTATAAAGAGTGTTCAAACATTTATTAAGAAACTTTATCGGAAATAATAGATAATGTTTAAAAAGACGGCTATTACACTGGTAGATAGGATTTATCAAACCAAGTAAACCTTGTTTTGTATATAACAATATTTTGTTAAGATAAGCAATAATCTCTTAAACCAACTATAGTATTCTTGAACGAAGGAATAACGTAGTTGGATTAAGAGTATGTTTCTTATATTAACAAAATATTGTTTTCGTTATATACAAAACAAGATTTTCTTGGTCCAATACAGTTTTTTTGTGTGTATTACACTATCAAATAAATATGTCAAAGATCTTTGACAAAGATTTGATCAAATATTGAGATTGTCGTTATCTATAATCAGAGAAATATTATGCATATTATAAAAAGATTACTTATTATACTGTCATATTTCTTAAGTCAAAGAAATTTTATCACGTTTAACATAGGCGGATATTACACTATCATAGAAATGTGATAAAATTTCTTTGATCAAAGAAATATGTTATTTATTTGATAGTGTAATAGCCGCTTAAATCATTATAGGTATATCTTTATTAAAAAATTCATATAGCATTTTTAAAAGCTATCAATCTTTATGTTTTAATGTTTGTTTTTTTAAAATTGAAATTGAATTATTTAAAAAAAAATCGGAACAGAAAAAATATTTTTTCAAAACTTAGCAAGCTCTCTAATAACAAAAAAAAATGTAGAAAATTCTTTTTGATTGCATTTTAAAGACCGTAGTTTTAGTTTCAAAATGCTTTGTAATTTAATTATTATTATTTTAATTTTTGTATATTTATTTATGTTTAAAACAATAGATACATATAGGTCCGCATTAAGGTAACCAAAGACCACTAAAAAAAACTGGGTTGCGGCACATGAATTATAAAATTCATAAATATACGTTAATATTTTGAATTTTTTTTTGTGTTTAATTTTTTTTTAAATTTAATAAACACTACAATAATTAATTATGCCTTTTTATCAATAAGGCAGACAATGTCAAATTAAAATTGGAGTTCAAAAATATCAATAATTATTTTATTTTTATTTCTTCTAATTTTTTTCACTCTAATTTCCTCGATAAATATCGTTCTATATTAATCATAAACAATAATAATTGATATTGTTTATACCTATATTTATTTATTATATTGTAATTAAAAAAGTAAACATAAAATATTCATATATAAACTTTATTTGATTTTAAATAATCGAAAATTTTATTTTACGTTAAAAAATTAATATATTTTATTATAAAGAAAATATTATACCTATATTTAATTAAATAGTTATTTATTGTATTATACACATGTTTAAAAAAAATAAACAACATTGTATGACATACACAATATTAGGTAACATACATATGTATCGGTACCTAATATGTATTTTAAATAATTACTTTTATGAAAGAAACATGCATACATACTGACATTAAACTACAGTTAGTTAAGTTTTAATCTTGCAATAAATATACCTACGCGATATATGTTTGCAATCAAAAGCCATTATCTTATAAGTTTTAAATTTTATCAAAATGGTTCGTGATTTAATTGATTATTTCAACACTCGTTAAATCATTAAGTCTAATTTATAGATTATGATTTATGATCAAAAATACATCAAGAATATAACGCATTATTAATTATTTATAAAACTATAGCGATATGTCCACTGGGATCGGCGGGGGCACATGATTTTATTTTCAATTTTGTAAATTTTATCTATAGTACAGTAATTTAATAAGAAGTCAATTAAGGGGTCATACCAGTGTGAAATTTTCAAAAAATCATTTTTTTATTGACTTTTTGGAGAGTTTATAGTTTCAAGAATATTCTGTGAAAATTTCAAAGCCGTATCTCTAATACTCTCCAAACAGCAGCCTTCTAAAGAGCGACCGCTCGCAGATATGCAATGCCCAGGAGATGACGTTAAATGCGTTTTTCTCGAAATTAGATTTTTGAAATTTGCTGACATTGTAACTCAAAGAGAAATTATCCGATTTACTTGAAATTTGAACTGAGTACTCTTGAATATATTTACTCTACGATGAACTAGGATATTTTTGATTGGATGAAAATACGACCATATTATAGGTAATAAAACATACTTTTTTTTCATAACTACGGCATTTTGTTAGATTTTGATATTTTTCGAAAATCTTAGTTCAGCACACAGAAAATACCTTCCAGTTTAACGACATTATTTCATTTTTCAATTTCAACTACTCCATCGTCCGGAATCATGGCTGCAGTGGAGTTGATTTTTTTTGGCGCCTCCGAAGTCGCTTAGATATCGATATTTTTACGTGAAAAAATTATGGAATACACCTCTAATATAGCTAAATATATTCTCAATTTTTCAAAATATTTCATTGAGTATTTTTATTTCAACAAATTTCCAGCGTTCACACTGGTATAGCCCCTTAACCAAATTTTATAAAAACAATAACCTTACCTGAGAACACTTTCATTCCCTCTCAACAATTCACAGGGCGGTAGACTCCACAGAAACGTCGCAAGACGTTCAATATCACCACGTTGTTGTAAAGCCTCACACATACATTGCACTTGTTCTGCTGAAAAACTAACCTCACTCTTAACAACACTATTAACATCACCACTTGAAGATGTATTATTCACTAACTGTTCACCAACAACAACACCCCTATCTGTAGTTTTACTATCGATAATCGACTCCTTACAACCTAACGAAGACTCGTCTACGACTTCTGAACTCGATGAAAAATTCAAACAACGTGATATTCGATAATTATTATATTCAGTTGACCCTAACCTGCTCGTAAAACCAAACATTTTGATGTTCTCTGATCTAGTATCGTTATTATACATTGTTCTGTTCATACCGTTTGTAATATTCGATTCTAATTTTTCATTTTCGTATAGATTGTTTTTTATAACACTACCAGACACTGGCTCTAATTTATGTTTTAAGTTATTATAACTTTCTAGTTCACGTTTATTCTTATTTAAATTATTATTACTGTAGTAACTATTGTTCTCTAACTCTAAAGGGTTGTAGTTGTTATTTTTCTCAGGTGTTCGTAGACCGTTTTCTGCACTGATCTTTGACGGTAGATAACAGTTTCTTATCGAGCTGTTATTCTGAGGGTTGTACAGTGGTTTTATGTTTTTGTCAAACTTGACTGCATTTTCAAAATATTTTTGTGGGTATGTATTGTAATAAGGATAATTCGACTTGGGATGGTTGATATTATCACTGAAATCACTTGAAGTATTCGAAGACGAGGCGTCAAAGTCTAATATTGCAGGCTCCATTATTTATTTATTATAAAAATAAACGCACACTATTCAACTATTGTAGTACCACATATTTGATTTAGTAAATTACACATGAATTTATAAATAAATCACTTGAAACTTTCATATAAAGTATGAATTAAATAATTCTGAATGGGGTAAGGTGGGGATATAATTGCACAGTTCACAAATACACAATTCACAAATTATATTATTTGATCAGTTAACTTGTTTATCATAGCGTACATAATTTTATTATACGAGAAGTTCATTCTGGTTTTCGTTATAGGATCTGTACAATTCAACGCTGATATGCGTCTCTGAATTATTAGAGTAAGAGAGGTATATTTGTATATACAGGTGTCCCATAAGTAGCTCTCTGTTCAACCCTTACTTTATTAGTTGGATGTAACTTGGAGACAGGGATGCATGTATTAGTTTGTATGGATGTTTGATATTTTTGTTCTTGTTTGTTTGATAATTTTGTGGAAATTGTATGTAGCTCCTCCTTTTCCGTCAAAGCGGCTGCCAATGAATGGGGCGGTTTGGGATGTTTCCATGGTGATAGAAATCGCAGGGACCAATCGTAATATCGAGGTCCTTAAAAATAGAATTCCTGTTTTTTTTTTTTACTGCATATTTTTTAATTCTTCACTTAAGTCCTTTTAAATTTTGTTTAATAGATTTGAAGAAGCGATTTTCGTATTTATTATATTGACGTTCTTTAGATTCGTGAGATAAATCTTTGTTTTTGTATTTTTAATTTCATAATAATAATAATAATAATAATAATAATAATGCACTTTATTCTGGAGGCAATATACAATTTGCATAGAATGCGTCAAAATACAGAAAATGGAAAACATACAGAAAAAAAAAAAAAAAAAAATAATGTAAAAAAATAACAAAATAAAAAAATATAAAAAATAAAGTAAAATAAAATTAATGATTTTAAATAAAATTATCGCTCATATACTCGTCTATTGAGTAATATGATTTTGTTTTCAGGATAGATTTTAACCTATTTTTAAATTGGATGACTGGTAATATTTTTAGGTAATTTGGTAGTTTGTTGTAAATATTTATTATGGAATTTAATGGGCCCTTTTTTATAACAGTAAGTGTGTGTTGTGTAATAATGAGATCGGATTTATTGCGGGTGTTATAGTTGTGTGTGAGTTTGTAGTCTGAAAATAGTTGGGAATGTTTTTTATAAAAAAGTGCGCATTCTAGTATATAAATGTCAACTATGGTAAGTAGGTTTAAATCCTTGAATAAAGGTCTGCATGGTGTTCTTGGGTTGACATTCATAATGGCTCTTAAACATTTCATATAATACATTTATATACATTTATATCATACTATGTAAAAATATAAATGTATTATAAAATTTGATATATCTTTGCATAATATTTATTTATTTAATGTTATACGTCTAGCACATTGTAAAAAAAGATTTGGATTCGTAAAAAGTTGTTTTTAATTTATATTGAGAACACATGTACCTACATTTAATGGAATATTTTACTTTGTTAATTATTAAAAGTAAAAAAAAAGTTTAATTTAATTTGAAAATTGAAATAGACAGAACGGTATATAATAGTAACATGTACTAATTTGTACTGCTGTAATGGCAGAGCTAGTTTTTCATTATTTTGAATAAATTACACGTGAATATATTTGTTTTATAATTTTTATAGTATTTAAAAGGTCTGAAGTAAGTATTTAAAACGTTTCTATATAGCCAATTGTGTATAATTTCAATAAATAGAGCACTTTCGGCAAGTTCTCTCATTTATCGTGTGTTAAAAACTCTATTTTTAATATCCAATTACTCAAAAACCATACGTCCAATATTTTAAGTAAAATATATGAGTTATCCATAAATAACATAGACTTTTATCTATATATACATTGCTTTAATGATCGAATAAACTTAATATAAGACGTGTCTTCTTAA
This sequence comes from Sialis lutaria, assembly GCA_949319165.1. NCBI lineage: Eukaryota > Metazoa > Arthropoda > Insecta > Megaloptera > Sialidae > Sialis > Sialis lutaria. The sequence goes on along the minus strand of OX439232.1, from coordinate 39,718,276 downwards.
TCTTAAAAAACAATCAAAATATCAAATTAATAAATCATAATTTATTTGACATATAATTAATTATATGATTATTTAATTTTTTAAACTAAACAATAAACTATACTATGAATAATCGCACTACAATATTATTGTATGTATACATAATGTAGACATAAACAAATATTAGTTTAATCTATTCGTGATAAATGTTTGTATATTTTTATTTTGGCACGAGCCTTGTTTGAGGACCGTATTGACATATTTTTTTTAGAACTTAATTAAATTGTAATAAAATTTCTTTTTAAAAAATTGTATAGTTTCTAAAAAAATGACTCTGGGCTCCATTTTGAAAGTCTTGGTTCTAATACGAAAAAGCCCTTTTATTTTGGTATATACTCCTTTCCCATTAGGTTCAATAAAAACTTTTTTTAAATGAACCTTATGCATAAACAAAGATATATTTGTATCAAAATTATGTTTTTTAAAGTGAAACTTTTATTACATCGTCTCAAACTTTTTGGTCTGTGTGTTGATGCATGTCGCGTGGACTGCGCATGCGTGGAACAAGCAGCCATTCATTGTATGACAGTTTATGTACTGTGTGCTATTATACATATTTAGTAAGTTTGTATTGTAATTTGTCAGTGTTTAATGTAAATGTTGTTATTTATTTGCTTTTGGTAAACAACGACACAGTTAGTGAGTCCAAAAAACTGATCAACGAGAAAGAATAGTGCAAAAATGAATGACGACAAATAAATGTCTATAATGTGAAAAAAAGTTTCACTTTTACCGTGGTTTCATAAAACCACACAATCCTTTTTTTTTAGAAGAGAATTAGAGTAACTTATATATGTAGTAGATAAAACATCTTTTAAAATACTTTTTTTGTATCTAAAGAAAATATTTTTTATTAAAAATATCTCATATGCAACAAAACTTGATAAATCCACTTTGAACCGGATATCTATTTTTTTTAATTTATCCATCTATTAACTTGAGCAAAGACACTAGTTAAAAATTTGGGTATTAAAAAATCTTCACTGTACCTACCTATAACCATCTTTAGCCAAAATTAAGAAGAATACCAAATAAATAAAGTAATGCACTTATAAATCTATTTTTATAATTCTCTAAATATAAATATTTATCTTATTGTATACGATTATTTAATATGTGATTAAATTTGTAATCAATGTAAAATACTTTCAACTACAATGTTATTGTTAGTGTTAATTAGTCATTTTTTATCACAACCGCGTGTTTCATAGGCCATCTGATGTTATCTCACATCTTAGTATATAGCACGCGACATGTAATTGTTATGCAAATTAATAAATAAATAAATATACACACTTTTAATCTTGATGCGTAAATATTCTTTGTTTAAATTAATAAATATATAAGTGCAGATGATTTTTAGGTAAGGATTCAAAATAAATCTAATCAAAGTATCAACATAAGACAAACATAATAGTTATTCGATCATTTGAGCAATATATAGTTATTTATGGATAACTCGTATATTTTACTGAAAATATTGGACGTATGGTTTTTGAGTAATTGGATATTAAAAATATAGTTTTTAACACACGATAAATGAGAGAACTTGCCGAAAGTGTTCTATTTATTGAAATTCTACACAATTGGCTATAAAGAGACGTTTTAAATACTAATTATTCCAAACTTGAACCCTTTTAAATACTATAAAAATTATAAAACAAATATATTCACGTGTAATTTATTGAAAATAATGAAAAAATAGCTCTGCCATTACAGCAGTACAAATTAGTACATGTTACTATTATATACCGTTCTGTCTATTTCAATTTTCAAATTTAATTAAACTTTATTTACATTTAATAATTAAGAAAGTAAAATATTCCATTAAATGTAGGTACATGTGTTCTGAATATAATTTAAAAACAACATTTTTTCGAAACCAAATCTTTTTTTTTACAGTGTGCTAGACGAACGTATAACCTTAAGTTTATAATAACGTATATTTTGTAGAGAGTTAACGATAGTAATAAAACAGTCAATCACAAATATATAAAAATAGTGACCTAAAATATAAGTTTGGCACTTGGTATGCTAATTGTAGCCAACTAATGAACGCAATAATCTATCGTGTAATACCTATATGTGCATTAATAACACATGTACATAAATACTAAATATAATAAACAATATCCTCTACATCATGTAATAATTATTAAATAAAACACATTTCTATATGTACCTATACGCGGAGTATGAGCTATAGTACTTTACTGATAATCATTGCCAATAAAACATACGTAAGTAGGTATATTAGTTAACACTAAATAACAAAGTAATCTGTGAATTATTCAAACCAAATAAACAACTATGATTTATAGTTCATTGAATAAGGAATACCTTTACTTGTATAGTAGGTGAATTATTCACCTATTTTGTTATCTTTCTTATAACTACACGGAGAGAATATTCTTTTAAAAATTAACAGAAAATGCTGTGAACCTGAGGACATAATCAACTTTTGAAAAATATTAACAGAAAAGTCGCTACAATTTAAAATAAAGTAAATGAAAAGTATAACGAAAACATTATTTTCTTAAGATAAGAAATATATTCTTAAACCAACTATAGTATTCTTGGACGAAGATATAATGTAGTTGGTTTTAGAGTACTTTTCTTATATTAAGATAATATTGTTTTTGTTATATACAAAACAAGATTTTCTTGGTCCAATACAGTTTTTTTTGTGTGAATGCACGGAGAGAATATTCTTTTAAAAATTAACAGAAAATGCTGTGAATCTGAGGACATAATCAACTTTTGAAAAATATTAACAGAAAAGTCACTAGAATTTAAAATAAAGTAAATGAAAAATTACAATGAAATACTGGTAAATTTTAACATAGTACCTATTCAAATTTATTTACTCTGAAAAATTAATATACGCTATTCTTTAATTTAATTTCTTGCATATGAAAATTTCATGTACATTCTCTATAATTTGACTATATTTCTATATTACTTTTCATATCTGGTCTATCGCCAAAATAGAAACTGCTATACAGTATATTGAATTGTAGTAGACGTTCTTTTAAATACCATGTCGGGTGTTCAAAATTTCTAGGATAAATTTCGTCCTCCCGTTAACATGTTTTTCATGTTAAAAATTAACATAAATTTTTTTCAGTGTATGTATAATGCAATCAGTTTTATATTCATTCATTAAATTATACCTTATAGCTGATAATATGCATTGATTATATTGGTTTCTTATCAAATAATCTATCATTAATTCTAATAAAATATTTAACACTTTTACACTGTATCATGTAGGTATTTATATAAAAACATAATTGCATGACCGACTTTTGTTAATAATTTTAATATCAGTCCTAATAAAAGCTATTAGCTTGAAAATTCGTCGAAGACATATTTAAATACAAAAAAATACTTAATAAATGACATCACTGAATATACCATATCGAAAATTGTACTATCACTAGTTGGATGGTGTAAAAAATATTCACACTGATAAATATTTATTAATACAACCATTAATCCGTTAATCGTTAATTAACGAAGTTAACGGATTAACTTTTAAGTTAACTCAAAAAAAAGTTAACGCTTTAGTTAACTTCCGTTAAATTCATCAAACATTTTGGATGGTTAACTTTTTAACGATTGACTTTAACTTTCGTTAAATTTTCAAATTTTCGGTTAACTTTAACTTCCGTTACATTTTCGGAATTTTAACGGTTTAACGTTCAACGAAGTTAACTTTTTTATTAACGGATTAACGATTAACGAAGTTAACTTTTCGATTTACTGTGCCCACCTATGCCATTATGTTTAATCTATTTGAGAGTTAGTTGGTGTAATAAATTATTTATTAGTTTGACAAATTAAAAGATTTTTAGATAAACATGAAGATTATATTTTTCAAATTAATAAAATATCCTCAATAAGATTTTTTTATTATTATTATATTGAGGAAATATTGTTATATTAACTAGATAAAATTAAGCATTTTTCCATTTCAAATTTTCAATAAGATCGAGTTTTTTTTTCTGTGTACTAAACGTTTTTTATTCCATAGTGTTCACTACACAGGTAGAAAGGTTTACTAGAGCCAAGTAATAACGAAAACAATATTTTCTTAAGATAAGAAATATATTCTTAAACTAACTATAGTATTCTTGGACAAAGAAATAACGTAGTTGGATTAAGAGTATGTTTCTTATATTAACAAAATATTGTTTTCGTTATATACAAAACAAGATTTTCTTGGTCCAATACAGTTTTTTTTTTGTGTAATGGATAATGTTTCATAACATATTTTCAGAAGCAAATAAATATCAACAATCTGTTAGAAACCTTAAATTTCTGAAGACACTTTAAAATATATTGCAACTTTCTTAAAAAAATATGAACCATATGTGCTTAATGTCGATAAAAAATTGCAATATTTGAAAACGTTATCTAAATATGTATAATATAATGAGAATATGTCAATAATTGTAGGTTAATTACGTTTGAAAAATGTGTATAAATCATAATAAAATAACAAAAAAATATTTTGAAATTGGATATTGATCCCAAATTAGTACGAAGCGCATGCGGCGCGGGCGGGTGCGGTCCCGTCCGTCGCGTAACAGAAATGTTTAGTGAAACCCGACACCACAAAACCGTGAGTTTTTTTATAATTGACTTATACTATGATTTATTCCGTAGCTGACAATTAAATTTACTGCTCTTTTTTAACTATACTGTATATATGCCACTACTTTTTAAGACGTGCCCTGATTTAAATTTTACTATATATAAAAAAGTGTTTTTTTTTTTTTCTATGGGTTTGATATTTAATATTTTAGCCTAATTAATTTTTGCAAAATAAATCAAAATTTCTTACTTGATACATGATTTTTAGGAGAAATTGTTTTAAAAATTAATAAATTATTTTTTATACTATTTAGAAATTTTGTCTCTGTTCCTATTAAACACAAAAATAACTAATTTTGATATAAAATTTTTACTGTTAGAATACCAATATGACACCGAAATTAGTTAGGGCTGTATAAGACATAACTTGATATATATTACAGCCCCCTAAAATATATTGTACAAAATCTTCGGGGGGCTATAACTCTCTTACGAACAATTTTCGGACACATATTTAAATAAAGTTTTTTACTCAATAATTTCTTCAGCCTACTGTTGAAGTTAGTAACGTCAATTTTGAATTATTAAATTTTAGGCTTCTTAAAACTTTTTCAGAAATCTCTCAAGGTGCAATGTAGTGGGAAGCGATTAAAAAAATTGAATAAAATGTACAAAAACTAGAAAGTGTCAGCTTTAAAATACGTTTTAGAACATCAAAATCCGTTCAATTTTCATAAAGATACAGAAAAATTAAAAAAATCAAATGCATTTTACGTGTTAATATTTGATCGCTCGGTGGCACGTGTTAATTAATATTCAATTACTTTAAAATTTTGTACTTGCACATTTTTTTTTCTTATCTTTAAGAAATTTGGGGGGGGAGACCTTAAAGAAAATCGAAAATAAGAAAGTTAATGGCCACTCTAATATTTATGTACCTACTAGCTGACCCGATCACGCGTTGCTGTGGTTAACCTATACTTTAGCAACATGTGGTGGTTATGCTATTAAATTGTAGGTTATATGAAACGTTTGGAAGTTTGACATAGCGCCATCTATTGAATACTTACTCAATCCAGTCAACAGATATCACCATCTGTTAGAATCGTTTGGAGCTAACAGATGAAGACAAATAATTTGCAATAAAATAATATTGCGATCATAAATTGAGATGTAAGCTATCCTATCTTTCAAGTTGGATCAAACTGCACACGGTGTACAAATTTGATTAAAATCGGTTAAGTAGTTTAGGAGTCCATCGCGGACAAACATGTGACACGTAATTTATATATATTAAGAAGATTAAGAAGATAGATACAGATGTCTATAAGAAATTTAAAGTAGTTAAGTTCTCTATTTTTTTAACATTTTTAATAGTTTGTTATTTCATATATAATACGAGTAGGTATATCCTATTTCAGAATATTTTTGTTTCCTTCCTTCGTGTTATGATTTATATGAGAGTTTGTTAATTGACACTTTTCCTGAATTATTATAATTATAATAATTACAAATTTTCGTACCGACTGTATATGCAATAGTTGAAATAAATGTTTATTTATATGTATTTTCCAAATATCACCTGAAAAAAAAATGCATTTACTTGTTAACGGTTGTCTTAACTGACTTGAGATTATTATTATGTTAACTAACATAAGCTTACACGTTCGTAATAAATATAATTTTAGAAAAAATGTTTTTGAAATGTCAATCGTGTACATTTTGAAAAAATTACTGCAATTTTTAATTTTTACGCAAAACTTATTATGGATACTGGTATATACCTGTATGAAAACTTAAATGAATTTAGTAGATATTATTAGATTAGTGTACTTTATAAGTCATTCAATAAATTCAATTTTACAATAAATATAAAATTAATAAATATATTGTAATGTATTATATTATTTTAATTATATTAAAACTAAATAATGCGTAGTACCTATACACGCGTAAATGCACGTATATTTATATAAACGCGTTGTAATCATATCCACATAATTCTAGGTAAAAATGAACAAAATCTGTAAACAATGCAAATAAATTTTCCATCAACAATATTTACAAACATACGATCCATGGGAAATGTTTATTAAGGATATAAGTGAATTCAAAACAGTGCGTGTTTAAATCAGCAGTAGCATGAGGGGTAACTATATAATCTATATATGTACAATAATATGTAGATTTTTGCAAAATATTAGTATAAATATTTAAAAATTGTATCAATTTTATAGACATATGTATTTATGTATAGTTTGTAACATAAAAGATGACCGGTATTGTTTGTAATTGAATCGGTGAGTGAAAGAACAATACAAGTGCCAAAAATGGCAATTTTAACTGAGATAGGCAAAATGTTTAAAATTCATAGCTCTATCACATAGCTAAATAATAATACATCGACCAACATCGTACGTGCGACGGGGGTAGTTCAATTTTTTTTACAATTACTTTTACCTTACTTTGCTGACGAAATCCTCGAATTTTACTACCATATTATTTCTTGGAAAGTCAAAAATGAAGATTCTGAGTAAAAATTACAAATATTTTTTTTTGTAAAATAATAAAAAATAAAATAATAAAGCCGAAAATATAATTAAGTGAAAGAACAGTATAACTGCAGGCCATTTTTTTTCAAATATCTTTTTTTGCAATTTTTTTTTAATTTATTTATGTACGTATTATTATCGGTTAACATAAGTTCTATAATGTCACAATACATAATTAGACCAAATAACCCATAGTTCTCCTTTAAAACAGTTTTTTTCGTTTTTCTCAAAATGGTCATTTTGGAGATATATCGTTCTTTCACTCACCGATTCAATTATATACAATACCGAATAGATCTTCTTTCATATTACAAACTATATTTAAGTCTGTTCTAAATAATAGTTTTATTTAATTCTAAATTTCAAATTTATTTATGTTCTTAAATTTTTTGACATAAATTCATAAAAAATAAGAAATAGATTTTTATTTATTCTTTTAAATTGGCCAATAAAGAAAAAAATTAAACTACGAGTAGAATTGAAAAGTAACAATTTTTACAAACGATTTACAAATAAATTTTTAATCATTATTTTCATTTTGTAATTTTTTTTATTTAAAGAATTTTTTTACTAAACAACAGTCTGGAATCGGTAAGCTCCTGATGAGGACTTCTTCTGAAGTCGAAAAACGTGTCGAATGACATAAGTTTTGTGGTTAAGGTGTAGTTTTAGTTTAAGTGACTAAGAAAGCACGGTTTCTCCGTTTTTCAAGTAAAAAAAAAAAAACAAAACAAATAATTATAATAATAATGTAAAAAATATTCATACTGATTAATATTTATTAATACAAATCAACATATCTTTAATCTATATGAAACTAATTTGTTACTATATAGGTATCTATAATAATTATCTATTTTGATAAAAATATTTTTTATATGAATAAAATGTTGCCAATAAGAAAACCTTTATAAATTACCACCATATTGACTAAATATTATGATATTAATCCAGTGATTTCCAAACTGGGAGGCGCGAAAAGTTTAACAGAAATTTAATTTTCATAACATCACATTAAGGTGTATAAATAAAAAATATATAATTATAAATAAACTTTTATAACAACACTATTTTCGTATACATATACATACCTACTATCTTTTTCTGAAAGGGACGTTACTGTGTAGTTTTTGACTGACAACTATTATTGAAAAAACAAAACTGATAGAATTATCATAAAAAAAATTCAGAGTGATATTACTCCCCTTAATAAGACCTAGATAAAATTAATTTTATACGCAAAAAAATACATTTTATACCTTTTTAAAATATGTCTGTATAATTTTATGAAATGAAGGGGGGGGGGGGGGGGAGGCACCAGAGATTAAAAAAATTTTAAGGGAGGCACCAGAGATTAAAAAAAATTTAAGGGAGGCGTAGTTACATAAAGTTTGGAAACCACTGTATTAATCCATCTCAAATTTTCCATATGATAATTTTTTTCTTCTGTATAATATATATTTAATTAACCTTCAATCGTGTTAACAATTCTAAGAAATGTACATATAACAAGGAGAATAAAAAGAAGAAGACACGAGTATATAGTATCAACTGCACAGCGGTACCACTACCGCGTGGTCTAAGTCAGCGGTTCCCACGAATGTGTCATGTTACAGCGCGCACCGCGATGCACCTACTTGACACATTTCATTGTAAACATCAATTGCGCATCGCAAATTGTGTACATTGTGCACATATTATCTAATGAGTATAAAACTTAAACTGTCGACTAACTTGAATGTGTCATTCTAAACGTATGTATGCATGTCTCTACATACAGAAATATTATCATTTAATGTAATGTTATACACAAATATATTAAACAATAACAGCCTTGGCTAAAAGTATTTGCCACCCAGGTTAAATAAATAATACCAGTTGATGATAACGGAAATATTTATTATAATAAATTAATATACCTCTTGTTATGGTAACAGCAGTTACTCTTACTCGATACTAAGCATCGTTATTATTGTGGAGTCATTATTTGCCACTCCTTAATCAAGATATTGTTTATATTTTTATTTGATGTGATTGAGTGTTCCCTAATCGTGTGCTTTAATATCGACCAAAGATGTTCAATGGGGTTGAGGTCCAATGGCCAAAACAGGAGCTCAATCCCATTATCTGAGAACCACTTGATCGTCACTCGCGATTTGTGACAGACGCGTTTTCTTACTGTAAACGGGCGCTGTTCATGTTGGTATCACCGAACATTTTATCAAGAGATGGTTTTAACGCAGTTTACAGTACTTGGGTGTCTTTTTTTTAACCCATTTGACCCTTTACACAACACGATTTCGCCCACTCCATGTTAAGTTACATAAAAAAGTTACATATCTAAGAATTGACGGGGGTGGCAAATACTTTTGGCCAAGGCTGTATATGTAGTTGGAATATATTCTTATATTAACTAAATATTGTATTCCTTATATGTACCTACCTAACCTACAGTAAAATCCGGATATAACGACTCGATTCATAACGGCTAACCGTTTTTAGCGACGAAAATGCAAACTCAAATTAGCAGTTTCATATAGACTATAGACGTATACCTAATATGAAAATATATCCGTATAGTGCGACTCTGGTTTAATGTATTTTATTATTATATTGCATTTATAATAATTATTGACTAGTTGGTGTAACTAATGTACTCGTAGTAATAAGTAGCATGCATATTACCTATATAAAACTGTGAGTTTGACTTAATCCTGCACCACCTGTGTGTATTGTTCATGCTATTTATTTAATTATAAATCATATATAAAACTACATTCATTATATTCTCGCAGGAGTTGGTTTTCATTTTTATTTGAAAATTATAATTGCTTTGTTTATTGTCATTGTTATTTTCTCATTTATTATATTATATAGGTACAATATTTCATATTATAGAATTTAATACTGACCCCCCTGACTTTATTACATTAAAATATTTTTACATTAAATAATTAAATTAATAAATTATTAAATGATACAACTAACAGCAAAACTATATTAGTTATCCTTTTAATTTTTATACAAACGTATCTTATAATTTTCTAATACTTACAGTTAATTTCCAATCAAAGTCGGTTTAGTGTAGTTTTCGTGTCAAATATGAATACACAGACAGACAGACGGACGAAAATTAAAACTAGAAACTTGTATTAAATAGCCTGTAAAAAATAATGTATAAACTCAAAATATATTTTTTATTGTACTTAATCCATAAAAAATTACAATTTTTAAAACTCTAACGCCCAGTATTATCAAGTTTAACTAAATGCTCCTTTAACTAACTGTCATATTATCGACAGATGCAAGCATAATACATTTAATTAAATAGATTTTAAATTATCTTCAGTACCTATTTATTTACAACGTATATTATGTCTATTTTTCATTGAGAGCTTAAATATTGATTTAAATCACGTTTGTAATACACCAAATTTACTTTAAAGGAGTATTTAGCGCTAAAGGAGCTTTAAATTAGTTGATGATACCGGGCATAAAAATTGTACCTATAGTGTGTTTTATTTTTCAAAATTTTGTCAAAATTCGAAAGAGTGGGAAAAGCTAATAAGTCAAAAACAATATAATATGTAAATATATTTTTATTTTTTGATAGTTTTTTGACGACTTTTTTTTCGTTGTTACTTTATTTTATTATTTAGTTTCATATTTTCATTATTTCCATAAATCTGATGCGGGCCGCACGAAGGGTACTCGCGGGCCTTAGGTTGGACAAGCCTGATGTAACGAACATCACTTTATACTGAAATTAACGTTAATTTTACGTAGAGCATTGAGTCGTGTAGATATTCACTAATAGCATACACCAAACAGCGCTGGATTTATTTAAATCTATATAAAAGTTTGATAGTCCTTTCTCGAGACGCTAGCATATGTAATGTAACAGCGTGTAAAGACGTCCGCGACGCTACACGTGAAATCGCAGATATCTATCATCTAGTCTAGTAAGGTCTGTAGTAGCGCTGTCAAATTACTCACAGCTCATCTTTGATAATATGGTTATCATCAAAGTGAACAGCAGCACACCTTCCTCTGGAGCAGTGGTTCCCAAACTCTTTTGGCCCACGGACCCCTTTTCATAGTCAAAACTTTCCCATGGACCCTGGGTGAAAAACTACTAAATTTTGACACGGGCAGTTGATTTTAGTACCACTTCACCAATTTTTATTCGATTACGTTGAAAGTTTAACACAATGAAGAAGATAGATAAAGCTACTAATTTAGTGAATAACATTAAAATTGGACAAATATTGTTTGTGTTAACGCGCTTTGAATTTTGAAAATTGCCGAATTTTTGCTAAAAAGTAGATTTTTTTTCGTTTAAAAAATGATTTTCGAAGGGAATAACTTTATGAATGTATATAATTTGAGGCTTTTTAGTTCAATTAGGACCCATAGCTTCATTCTGAATGATCTTTGGTTGAAGTCATTGATTCAAAAAATATATATACGAATTTGAATGTTTGCATATCGAAAAAAACATTTTTTTGCAATATTGCAAAAACAAGAGCTAATTGAGCAAAATGGTGGTCATTTTTAGATTCAGCGTGTCCAAATTACCCTTAAAAAGTTATTGTATGCCCTGTAGCAAAATGGCTGTCGGCCAGTGTAATTTATTCATTGTTATTTATTTTAACTTCCATATTAATAAAAATGTGCGCGGACCCTCTGACGTTATTCAGGGACCCTCAAATCGATTTTAATTTTCCACGGACCCCCTGAACGATGCCAGGGACCCCTTGGGGTTCGTAGGGACCACTTTGGGAACCACTGCTCTGGAGTAACTAGTACAGTATAGTAGCTAAGTAACACCTAACTTAACGTGCTAGAGCTGTCGGGAGTTTGTTAATGACAAATGTTTTACACACTCTTTGTAATATGATCTATTTATGAATATTGAAACGAAGCGACTTTGTGGTATACTGTGTTATTTATTGTTACTTTTTATATATGTATATGACGTCCATTTGACAGATTTTGTCTTAATTATCTGTGTATATGTCTTATTTATCTGATACGGTTGTTTTTGACTGATATTAATACCGTTATTAGCTTTTCACATTTTTTTTTAGAAAAAGGGAAATCCTATACTTTTGTAGTATAATTAGCATATGGTTAATTTTCATTTGGTTCATTTAAATAAAAGAAAATTTTTATTTGATTAGAGTTTTAAAATACATAAAAATAATTGTTTTGAGCTTTTTCAATAATAATAATTATTTATACAAAAGAACATTGGACTTCGGTGCGAAAGGCAAATTATTCTTACGCCATCACTAGGATATAAGGGATTTAAGTATAAATAAAAATGTACCAAATTTTGAAAAATATAAATATTTATATAAAAAAGTGCATACTATTTTTGATTGTATATAAGTACCTAATAGATTTATTTAACTTTTTTTTGACTCATATCGACTTATATGACATAGTAAATAATTAATAAAATACCGTCTGTTTTAGTATTATAATAGTTACGAAAATAATGAAAATTAATTTTTTTTATCTGTGAATAACGACGAGTCTGCCACCAATGCTATTTTAATAAATTGACACAAGTTAGTAATTGAATCGGTGAGTGAAAGAACAATACAAGTGCCAAAAATGGCAATTTTAACTGAGATAGGCAAAATGTTTAAAATTCATAGCTCTATCACATAGCAAAATAATAATACATCGACCAACATCGTACGTGCGACGGGGGGGTAGTTCAATTTTTTTTACAATTACTTTTACCTTACTTTTCTGACGAAATCCTCGAATTTTACTACCATATTATTTCTTGGAAAGTCAAAAATGAAGGTTCTGAGTAAAAATTACAAATAATTTTTTTTGTAAAATGATAAAAAATAAAATAATAAAACCGAAAATAAAGCAATAAAAAAAAATTTGCAATTTTTTTTTAATTGAGTGAAAGAACAGTATAACTGCCGGTCAATTTTTTTTCAAATATCTTCTTTTGCAATTTTTTTTTAATTTATTTATGTACGTATTATTATCGGTTAACATAAGTTCTATAATGTCACAATACATAATTAAACCAAATAACCCATAGTTCTCCTTTAAAACAGTTTTTTTCGTTTTTCTCAAAATGGTCATTTTGGAGTTATATCGTTCTTTCACTCACCGATTCAATTTAATTAATTGTACATATAGTTAATAAGAAACTATATGTTATAATAAAAATTTAATTAAAAAATAAAGTATAGGTATTTTTGGAACAATGATGATAGTGACTGCATGTAACATGAGTTGTATATATATAATGAATGTACCATATGTGTACAGACATAACAATCTCTGTGAAGACACAATTACATAGTTACCACAGTTAATTGCGTCACTACACTCCCACAGGACTTAATTATCTAAACGGGATTGTCTGATCATAGTACATACTTCATTCACTATATACATACATATATACGTATATGTATGTATTATATACAGTATCGGTTGTAGGAGAAATGCCCAAGTCCACAATATATACAAGGAACCACAATTTGAAGCTGTGGTTCTAAGAAATTATTAAAAAATAAATTTAGAAAAAAAACGTTTTGTAAAAAAATGCCCAATAATTTCATTTAAAATATTTGCTAATCACACTGGTACAGAAAAGTTGATTTGGGTCAAAGAATATAGCGAAAACAATATTTTTTAGTAAGCATAAGTAATATATAGGTACTAGGTACCTACTCTTAGTTCTTATATTAAAAAAAATTATTTTTGTTATATTTAAACAAATATTTCTTGGCCCAAATTAATTGTTATAGAATAACACCACAAAATGATATTAGATTCGATAAATTATTGATGTAAATGTTTATACAGGGTGGCCACTTTCTCGAAAACCGGGAAAAGTCGGGGAAATTGGTTGGAAGTCAGGGAATTCTTATAAAAATGCAAAATCACACAAATTCTCGCAAATATTTCAAGAGTGACGTTTTTTTTTTAGGTTTTTTATCTAAATTTTTTAAATAAAAAACAGGGAAAAATGGCAAAAATTCTCCTGGAAAACCGGGAAAAGTCAGGGAAACTTGTTCCAGAGAAATACTGGTTACCCTGTTCATAAAATGAATACAACGTGAATAAAGTCGCTAATTATACGAATCCTTAATTAGATAGTACATTAATACATTTATATAATTATTTAATAACGATATTCACTGGGTGCAAAGTAGGTAGTGGGGGAAACGAAATCGATCACAGCGCACAACGTGGCAAAAAATAACACTTTGGGTGGATTAACTGTCATTTTTAATAGGCTCGTTTTTAACTGAAAATAGAATGGTCAACATGGTTAATCCCACTATTGACTATGTGCAAGGGGGTGGAATTAGAAATAATGTCGATGCAAGTGTTCGTGGTGAGCAATATTGTAAAATTATCGGCGTCAAAATTTGAGGTTATGCTGTCAATATAAACGAATTAATTATTTCTCTATTATACGTCATAATTAAAGAGAAAAAGATAACCAAAATAAATAATTTTCACGTACCTTTTATGCTAAACTATTTATATTATATGCAAACAGCTAAATTAAATGATATTTGTTTAATAAAAAAATTTACGGTACTAAACATATTAAACAATGGTAAAAAGAGAGTTGAATCCATTTAATCCTTCTCTATTACCCGCTGCTAGCGGCGCTAATAGACTTCGTGCACATAGCCAATAGTCATAAATAATCGTCTAAAATGTATATATTACGATATTTTATTGAAATTATTTGTTTGTTAGTATGTCAAAGTCCACCCAAGTTGCAACTAAAGTCCACCCGTTAGTTGGCGCTGTCATCGCGCACGCTGCGAATACCTACACCATAATCCATATATCCTTTAGTCTGTATGAAAATCCTCATTTAAATCTGGCAAAAAAGAATTCACAAATATACATGCATGCATAACATTTATAAAAAACCTCATATTTCATAACATATGTGATTCGTTAGTGTGGTACACATAGATATCTAACATCCTTTTGTGTGTAATCGTACATGAGGAGGATAACAACACGACACGACACGATCCTTTCAATTATTTTATAATGCGCGTCCAAATTAGAGGGGGTGTCGCACGTATGTACAGTGAAGCGATAATTGATAAACAGGTGGCTGCAACAACGTATGTCGGGGAGGGATTAATTGGCTCAAATATAAATCAAAGGCCACCCCCCCCCCTCTCCCTACACCTCTTTATATGTGTGTAGAATGAATGGTCATATTATACTTGTTCAATTAATTAATTAATATGATTTGACTTATTTTATTTTGTTTGTTTTTTAAAGAGGTATTAAACTTAAAAATAAAAATATATTTGATTTTCAAAATTGCTATAGATTACACGTAAATTACTCGATCTTATTGAAAATTTGAGATGGAAAAATGCTTAATTTTATCTTGTTTAATATAACAATATTTCCTCAATAAAATAATTAAAAAAATCTTATTTGTCAAATTAATAAATAATTTATTACACCAACTAACGAAATTCTGAAATGCATTAAACGTACCTAATTGTTAAATACTTTTTGAATATTTTTTCCACCGCCCAACTAGTGAAAGTGCAATTTTCGATATGGTAAATACAGTGGTGTCATTTATTAAGTATTTAAAATATATGTTTTCAATATAAAACAAAATTTTCACCGTGATAAGAACATTGTTAGTAATAATATGCATTTATCATTTTAACAAAACAACCTCTATCGGAACCAAATCGATCAGATTTTTTAAATTAATCACATTTTTTTAACACATAGACAAATTATTTTTTTCTGTGTATCATTAATACAACAATATGAATATTCATCCCAATTTTCGCGCCTCATACTCATAAATATCCTATACAAATTGGTATCATAAAGGAACTAGCTAGCAAGCACTCTCAAATGAGGTATTAAACTTATATATGGCAGTTCTTAGAGTTTTTAACATATATTTGCACAATAAATTGGTTTTTATCTTTTTTTACTCAAGGTTAGTAAATTAAATACACTTTAGTAAAGTTTTGTTTTTGCTTTCTATGCATGAAACTATTCTGTCAAAAATTACAAGAGAACTATCATATAAATTGGATCCCTCATTTGAGAGTGCTTGCTAACTAACACTTTGCTAGCTACTACTAGCGAAATTTAGCATGAACTACAGGGTTTTGATATGTCGGTAAAAAAGAACAAATAGATCTGGCAACAATTTATAATATTAGACAAGAATAGAAGATTCATTTTTAACAATATTATAATTATTACTGTTGCTGACAATAGTAATAATTATAATAACAATAGTAACTATTATTATTATAAATAAAAACATTAAATGTAATCAATAATCACTTGATATTTACAACGCGCGTCAGTTTTCAATACCACGTTTTTATATTTCAAAGATCGCGCCGAATGCGCTGTTGCCATATCGTATATTTACGTCATGTGTTCGGGAATTTATCAAAGTTAAAAATTAATAATTATTTAAGGAGATGGTAAATCATTCTAAAATTTTATATACACATTCCTTAATTACCAATCTATAACATATCCGTTTTTGGTTAAAATCTGACGTTTAGTTTTAATACACGAATTAAACGAATATCAAATTCCAAGTTGATCCCTATGCTTGCAATGTATAAGAGGCCAACTTTGCACGTTTATAATTAATAAACGAAATGGTAAACTGACCTGATTTTTTTTTTACAAATGCGAACTAGCTTACTTAACACAATATTAAAATTTTAACAAATTCTGTAGTGATCGATTTTAGTGAACAACAACCTTAACTGGGCATAATAATATAATTCTTATATTTATAGTCAATATTTCTTTACTTGTAATAATTTACAAGTATTGAAAAATCAAGTACCATTTCGTCATGCATGTTTAGGTATATAAACACCTTTTGTATATACATATGTGTGGTGTTGTAAAGGACTCATTGTCACACATTTACACAATGTCCTTTTTGCACGCGCAGTTGAACAGAAGCCCCCTTTTTGTGTGATCCTTGTCACCACACGTAAATCCTTTATCAGATTCTACCCAAGTGTCCATCTCGTTGACATTTTACATCTATGTAATTTGTTTACCTGAAATATACTTTAATAACATACATACATACATACATACATAGGTACTTTAACGCAATTTTGTGTGAAATAGGTTATACAGTAGTGGCGTCATATTTAATAATGGTTTAGTACAAAAAGGTGCGAGGTATTTATGTATTGTATTGGATTTTTCAGGAATTTATTTAAAATATTAATGCTGGTTTTTATTTTAAATTTAATAATGTTTTAACAAAACTTACAATTGGTACCATGTTTAATTAGGTATGTTGTTCTTTAGTTAAATTATATGTATTACACTTTCGCCCAGTATTATCAAGTTTAACTAAATGCTCCTTTAACTAACTGTCATATTATCAACAGATGCAAGCATAATACATTTAATTAAATAGATTTTAAATTATCTGCAGTATTTCTTTACAACGTATATTATGTCTATTTTTCATTGAGAGCTTAAATATTGATTTAAATCACGTTTGTAATACACCAAATTTACTTTAAAGGAGCATTAAATTAGTTGATAATACCGGGCATTTAAATAATAATTTAGTATTCTCAAAATATTTCAATGAAAAATATGTAATGCAGTTAAAAGTTACTTAATACAGTTGTCAATAAGTTGTAAATAACTATCATTCTTGACACCGGTGTGTTAATTTTTATAAATAAAAAATATACAAATTGTAAAAAAGTCATTCATACATTCTATAAAATGACAGATAATAAAATAAATAAAAATTTGCAGTATTTAAGAACCCCCAGAGGCGCAAAATTTTTTTATACCATAGTAATTTAATAAATATTTAAATAATTAGCAACGTATATTTGAAAATTTTGAGAAAATTTGAAAAACACTTGAAAAACAGTAGAACTCTTTTAGTACGTTTTTATTTTTAGAACCCCGGCGGCATTAATATATGTTTTTCTCGTTAATAAATGTTTTCTCAACAACACCACCTTCAAAAAAAGGTTCATATATTGTTATTTGATAGTATTTTTTGGTACTGAAAGTAATTTTACTAATTGTAAGTACTTGTGGTGTTTTTGATTTCAAAGATTATCAATTCATAACGTAAAAATACAACAAAATGATACAATTAATATTGTAATTCTTTATATATACATACAATGCCATGCAAAAGATTTTGGACACCTGTGATTTTAATATATAGATTTCAGTCAATAAAAATACACAAAATAGTAAAAAGAATATGTTTACTCGCATCAGTCAAAATAGTAAAAAAATAAACAATTTCTCGTTAGCTTGAAAGACACTGTGCGTCAATACTTCCAACTTGAGTAAACCTGGCATATAATTCAAAAATAACATGGAAAATTGTAAATGCTGTATTTTAGATATGCTAGGATTATTACAAAAGTTGTAATTAAGTACTCTTATCAACATTTAACCATTTTTGCAGTTTTATATTTACAATACGTAAAACAATGAGTGTCCAAAGACTTTTGCACTGCACACTGGTAGAAAGGATTTCTCAAACCAAGTAAACCTTGTTTTGTATATAACAATATTTTGTTAAGATAAGCAATAATCTCTTAAACCAACTACAGTACCTATTCTTGAACGAAGGAATAACGTAGTTGGATTAAGAGTATGTTTCTTATATTAATATTGTTTTCGTTATATACAAAACAAGGTTTTCTTGGTCCAATACAGTTTTTTTCTGTGCAGTATAGTACCTACATATCTTCTTTAACATATCCTATACATTTAATTAATTGAAAACACCATCAAATTCCATATAACATAATTAAGTATCGTAAATTCAATAAAACTAGATAAGTGGCCTCTTAACACGTCATGTACCTACTATACTACATATAATATAAGCAGCAGCGATAAGAGCAATCTGCGCGACACGCCACGCTGCTGGGTACGGGGTTGTGTTTGTAACGCGACACTCTATGATACAAGCTAGTACATACCTACTACCTACCCAATGTGCCTGTCTCTCCCCTAGGAACAGCAGCTCTAGCGCTGTAGCTATTGTCGTATATACGGTATGTAATAATGTCGCAAATCCGGTCTTCATTACGTAGACACTCAATGTATTAGTGTCAGTGTTAGTATGTAGTTGTAATAGCAGGGATGGGAAATATTGCAAAGGTTTTAAAATTAAATTCTGCTTAAGGAAAAAGCGTTTATTTTTACTTCCATGTTCGAAGAAATGGAAGTATTGTAATACCGTCGAAAAATCATGTCCGAGATAAAAGCAGATTCTGATTGTGCTAACCTCAAAACGTAAAGAAAAGTTCACACACTTATCATTTTTGAATTAAAAACGCGGTTCCTAATCATTTTGAAAATGTACAGATAACTTTGTAAATGAATAAAGAATCTATGCTCAAATTTTGATGAAATTCTGTCTGTGACATGACTTTGTGTCAGTTCTGTAATGTATCATGTCATTATACAGTTCTTATAAGAATGCATGTTAATTTGCTTATTTAATATCTGTTAAAACTATTCGATATTGAAATTTTGCAATGATTTGTTTAAAATATAAATATATTATTATTTTCATAAGTTTCATCAAAATCTCTATATTATTTTTCTATGGTATCAACTTCAACGTTCTTAACATTTAGAGGGCCGGGATTTCAGGGGGCATTTCGCCCTTAAAAAACTGGTATAAAAGGTATCTTATACCATTGATTGATCATAGGCAAAGTGTCGATCACGGGGTCAGCCAATATATTGTCTTTCCGACCCGGAAGGGAACAGCCCGTGTTAAAAATTTCAAATTCGAAAAAATATTATTTTAAATAGTACATAACCCTTTATCATTATACAAATATACGTTTTCCATGTATTTTTCGACGCTGAATTCAAATCTGACGTCAAAAATACAGTAAATCTTAAAACAACCTCTTTAATAGGGTAAAAACTACCCCTTCACCTAACATAAACAAAAATTGAACATTTTTTTGTGCGCCAAAATATTATTTTTCCGGCGCTCTAGAGGTAAAATAATAATAATGATACATGCAGTGCAAACAAAAAGAAATGTTTTTATAATCAATGTGATGGATAGTTTTGTTATTTCTCGTATATTGTATCAATTTTAGGAGCAATTTTGATTTGCATTTTTACCATGAAAAAGAAAACTTTAATGGTTATTTTTTTATGTAAAAATGATTTCCCCAACCCTGTTTAAAAACGGCAGCGTCGCACACCAGTAGCAGCTTTAACACAGTGATTTGTTACGTTTGTAATACGAGACAGAGTCTCTCTTCACACCATCGTAGAGGAGGCTGGCGCGGCGAGATCCTTATACGCAGGATACCTACCCCCGCGCGCAACTCTCTCCGGAGCCGGGCGGGGGGGGGAGGGGGGTGTACCACGCCCATACTTGTAGCTGTCAATCATCCGGGCCCGAGTGAGCTTAATTGTCAGGATTTACGTTTTCAATTATGTTTAGTTCTTCTTTCTTTCATTCGATATTATAATAGAGTGTTGCGTCGGTCGTTTTGTATAATAACGAATAATGGATGTTCTTGGGAATGATTATCAGCTTAGATTTTTAAAATTATATAGTCGTTACAAAATACTGTGTATACAAATATATATTTAAAAAATTAACAAAATTTATTTATGCAAATTTTGTGTCAAAATGAGTAATGAATAATATTGGTTTAATATTTTTAAATGAATCAATTAATAAGGTTATCTTTTTTAATCAAATACACAGGTAGAAAGGTTTACTTGAGCCAAGTAAACCTTGTTTTGTATATAACGAAAACAATATTTTCTTAAGATAAGAAATATATTCTTAAACCAACTATAGTATTCTTGGACAAAGAAATAACGTAGTTAGATTAAGAGTATGTTTCTTATATTAATATTGTTTTCGTTATATACGAAACAAGATTTTCTTGGTCCAATACAGCTTTTTTGTATGTACAAATGGATTTTCAATTATTTGTAAATTATTATGTACACAGAAAATCTTTTTATTGAAATTTTGAGATGGAAAAATTCTTAATTTTATCTTGTTAATATAACAATATTTCCTCAATATAATAATTCTTATTGAGGATATTTTATTAATTTGAAAAATATACATATCTTCATGTTTATCTAAAAATCTTTTAATTTGTCAAATTAATAAATAATTAATTACACCAACTAACGAAACTCTCAAATAGATTAAACATAATGGTTGTATTAATAAATATTTATCAGTGTGAATATTTTTTACACCACCCAACTAGTGAAAGTGTAATTTTCGATATCAAATGTCATTTATAAAATATTTTTTTTTATTTAAAATATATGTTTTCAATACGAAACAAAATTGTTAGTAATAATATATACATTTATCAATAATATAAACATGGATATTTCCATCTTGGTAACAATATTTTCAAATTATCAAACAACCTTTATCAGAATCAAATCGATAACAAAAATTTCATAACTTTACTCTCAGTTTTTTAAAATTGATATTAAATAGTGATTAATTATGAATGTTAGATTGAAAAAATATTTTTTTTTTTGTTCACACCATTGAGTTACTTGCACGAAAAAGTAGATCATTTTTAATGCCCCCTCCAAACCCTATAACTTTTATCTCAAACATTTTCTCGAAAAAGCATACCTTTCAAAATAATACGAAAAGTGTGTGTTACAGTTCCGAAGTCCTATGTTACGATATACAAAAGACGTATTATTTTTCTGAAAGTTAAATTGAGGTAAAATAAAAATAGTGTATTGAATATTTGCGGAAAATGATTTATTTGAATTAAAATTCTACATTTATAACAAAAATAAACATATGTTTATTATAATAGACGATGAATAAATTACATATTTGAAATAAACGCTTTTATAACATTATATATATATATAATTGATTTATAATAACTGTAGACAACATACACAAGTGATATGATTTCCATAATTGAATAAGTTATCGTATTATATATTGGAAGACCTTCAACGTGGCAAATTTCAGCACATCTCAAAATTCAAGCAAGAAAATACTTCTCGAAAAAATACACTCCCCACTTTCGTCTCAATTTCCAATTTGTGCAAAGTTTTTATATTTTTATATAAATATATTGGTATACAGGGTGTCTAAGATAAGCGTGTAATGCATGGAGATATCCTAAACGGTAAGAGATACAGATGTGGTTAAATCAGATGAATTATTTGTAAGAAAGGGTGAGTATTACAACATCAAAAAATATTAATAATTTTATGTGGTTCAGGCGGTATACCCAAAAAACTGAAAATTCGGAATTTCTTTAAATGACTATAACTTTTTTGGCTAAAGTAGATAGGTACTTTTTGTTTATGGTTTCTTTAAGCACTTTTTTGAGTAGAATTGTTTGGTGTATTTAGAATTTTTATATCACTTTTAGTTTCCGAGTTACAAGCCCTAACTTTAGTTTTTCTTATGGACCGACAAGTTGGCTATATCATATTCGAACGTGTTTTTTACTCTACTTTACAATGATATGTCACATGTCATACTTATTATTAAAAAAAAGTAAAAACCTTTTTTTTTTATAATAGTTTATTGTTTTTAAATATGCATTTGTTATTTTCATTGTTGTTATTGCGATTTTTGTTTAACAATTTTTGTTTTTCATGGCTTACTTAAATGTTTGTAATAAAATACTTTATAAATATTACCAATATTTAGTACTTCAACTTATTTTCTATAATAAGTATGTCATGTGATATATCGTTGTAAAGTAGAGTAAAAAACACGTTCAAATATGATATAGCCAACTTGGCGCCCATAAGAAAAACTAAAGTTAGGGCTTGTAACTTGGAAACTAAAAGTGATATAAAAATTCTAAATACATCAAACAATTCTACTCAAAAAAGTGCTTTAAGAAACCATAAACAAAAAGTACCTATCTACTTTGCCAAAAAAGTTATAGTTATTTAAAGAAATTCCGAATTTTCAGTTTTTTGAGTATACTGCCTGAATCACATAAAATTATTAATATTTTTTGATGTTGTAATACTCACCCCCTTCTTACAAATAAGTCATCTAATTTAACCACACCTGTATCTCTTACCGTTTAGGATATCCCCATGCATTGCACGCTTATCTTGGACATCCTGTATAACTCGAAAAATTGCCCTGGACAAAATAGCTTACAAAAATCAGTACGTTATTATTTCATTAATATAATAATTGAAAAAATTTTATTGAGGATATTTTATTAATATGAAAAATATACCTTCATCTTTTCATTTGTCAAATTAATAAATGATTTATTACACCAACTAACGAAACTCTCAAATAGATTGAACATAATGGTTGTATTAATAAATATTTATCAGTGTGAATATTTTTTCCACCACCCAACTAGTGAAAGTGCTATTTTCAATATGGTAAATTCAGTGATGTCATTTATTAAGTATTTATTTGTATTTAAAATATATGTTTTTTATATGAAACAAAATTTTCACCGTGATAAGAACATTGTTAGTAATAATATACATTTATCAATAAGATAAACTTGCATGGATATTTCCATATTGGTAAAAAATTATCATATTAACAAACAACCTCTATCGGAGCCAAATCGATCACGGATTTTTTACATTGATTATATTTTTTTACAAAAACAAATTATTTTTTTCTGTGTATACAAAAGATATTTAAAGAAATTTCAGATAGTTGTTATGTTGATGTATTAAACACAAAAGTTTCATACACTGAACAAATTTTATGTTAATTTTTAACATGAAAAACATGTTACCAGGAGGACGAAATTGACCCTAGAAATTTTTAACACCTGACATGGTATTTAAAAGAACGTCTACTACAATTCAATATACTGTATAGCAGTTTCTATTTTGGTGATAGGCCAGATATGAAAAGTAATATAGAAACATAGTCAAATTATAGAGAATGTACGTGAAATTTTCATATGCAAGAAATTAAATTAAAGAATAGCGTATATTACTTTTTCAGAGTAAATAAATTTGAATAAGTACTATGTTAAAATTTACCAGTATGTCATTGTAATTTTTTATTTACTTTATTTTAAATTGTAGCGACTTTTCTGTTAATTTTTTTCAGAAGTTGATTCTGTCCTCAGGTTCACAGCATTTTCTGTTTATTTTTAAAATAATATTCTCTCCGTGTATTGAATAATTAGGTGAAGTTTTCATAAATTATAATAACAGTATACTGTTTTTTGGGACTATTTTGTCTGGGGTTAGTTTAACGTGTCATAATAATTATGTTATATTATATTAACAATATTTTTTACAGTGATATTTATAATGTAGTTGTTTGATTTAAAACCAGCCAATTACAAATTGTTGATTTTTTTTTAATAGTTTTAATTTGTTAGAAACTTTATGGTACATTATAGGCGTATTATTAAAATTAATAAATACAGATTATATAAACATTTGACCAAATATTTAAGACTTAAAGCAGAGAAATTATACTTCCTTTTGTTGTTATTAATAAATTTTAATTAAAGTAGTAATTAATAAATTACAATTTTACGTAAATTTGCTTCATTTCAAGGGTTTTGGTTACTAAATATTAATTTTAAATTAAATTGACTTTTTTGTAAGCACTGTTAAACTGGGTATCAAATTTATATGGTAATTATCTTGAAGTTTTTGACAGATAGTTGATTTTTATTGTTTTTACTCAAGATTAGTAAATACACTTTAGGCCTATTTCACACATATACGGTTTCATTCGGTTCGGTTCGTTTTCGGTCGCTGCCGACAAGTGTGAAACGATGATTCAGTTTGTATTCGGTACCTAATAGAAACCGTACAGAACTGAATACTCCCTCCACACGTACAGATTTCATCTGGTTTCAATTCGTGTCCAGGGAACACAAAGCAATCAACGCGTTCACACATACTCGGTTTAGTTTCGGTTTTAACCTGATAGCGAGTGTTATTTTTTTAAAGTTTTGTTGCGGATTTTCTAATAAAATGAGCGGTTTTCTAGATGTTGATGTGGATCGTCTTCATGCTCTTTAGCTTCGGGAAAATAGTGTAGAATGCTTCAAATTCCTGCTGTAAAGTGATGAGAGGGTGCTCGCAATGAATTCTAGTATTCCTCCTTCATTTTTTAATTTTTTTATAGAGAAAACATGGCAACAACTTGCTTTCTCTCCATGATAACTACTGAGTTTACGGAAAAAAATAAAACCTAATATGAACCGTATGAGAACCGTGTATGTGTGAAAGGGTTTGATTCGTTTTCGGCTGAAACCGAAAACGAACCGAACCGAATGGAACCGCGTATGTGTGAAACAAGGCTTAGTAAAAATACGTTTTTTACTAACTATGCATCAAACTATCTGTCATAAACTCAAAGAAAACTGTTTGATACCTCATTTGAAAGTGTTTCAAAGCTAGCAAATTTTGTTAACATCGGGCATTAGTTTGTCTATCCTGGAAAACTGTTTTATCTATTTTCTATTTCTGTTATAATTCTATTAATATTATAGTGTATTATGTTACCTTTACCCTTTATTAAGATGTTCTTGAAGCATTATTTATAACTGTTAATTTTGATAGAGGATCGGTCTACGCAAAATATTGTTTTTTTAAAAATAACAATAAATCTTATTGCTTGAATTCATCTACAAATACTTGAGATGAAAATACATATTTTCAGAAATAGTTATACAAAATATATGTGTACAAGCAATATATGAAAAAACTGTATTTTCTCTCATTTATACTATAATATTTACATTTTTAACACGAACAACAAAAATATATATGTACATACAAATATATTTCAATAAATTACATTTTTTGATTAATATATGCTAAAATATCTAAGCCCAGGCCTGTGCAACCTTTTAATCAGATTGCAGTAAACATTTTATAGGCCTATTAGTATCATGTAAACATTTATTTTAGACCAGCAGCGTTTTAAAAATAGAATATAATAAAAAATTATCAAGGGGCCACACCAGTGTGAAATTTTCAAAAAACCAATTTTTTTGTTGCCTTTTTGGGGAGTTTTTAGTTTCAAGAATATTCTGTGAAAATTTCAAGACCGTATCTCTAATACTCTCCGAACAGCAGCCTTCTAAAGAGCGACCGCTCGCAGATATGAAATCGATAGTTAAATCTTTAAATGCGTTTTTCTCGAAATGAGATTTTTCAAATTTGCTGACATTGTAACTCAATGAGCAATTATCCGATTTACTTGAAATTTGAACTGAGTACTCTTGAATATATTTACTCTACGATGAACTAGGATATTTTTGATTGGATGAAAATTGACGATTTGGTATTAAAAATACGACCATTTTATAGGCAATAAAACTAATAACTACGCCATTTTGTTAGGTTTTGATATTTTTCAAAAATCTTAGGTCATCGTACAGGAAATACCTTCCAGTTTAACGACATTTTTTCTTTTTTCAATTTCGGCTACCCCATCGTCCGGAATCATGGAGATTTTTTGGCGCGTTCGAAGACAGCGCATAAGTCGCTTAGATATCGATATTTTTACGTGAAAAAAACATGGAATACACGTCTAATATAGCTAAATATATTCTTAATTTTCCAAAATATTCCATTGAGTATTTTTCTTTCAAAAATCACCTAAATTTCCAGCGTTCACACTGGTATAGCCTTTTAAATGGGTATTATTGTTAAAAACACATGAATTTATATATACAAATAGGAGATCCGTAAAATAAAAAAATCTTATATAATAATTGCCCCTCAAAAAAGGTTGCACATGCCTATAATTTTAAGATATAATTTATATGCTATATAACTAGTTATATATCTAATTTGGTATATTCAATTGTAATATGCATCTTTAGATTAAATACTAAAATACTAAACATGACTAATAACAACATACCTGTATACTTACTTAAGTTTTCATTATCAACATGTTTAGCACTTGGTATATTAAAATAAGTATACATTAAAATGCATCACATTGTAAAAACATAAATTATAATTTCAATTCTAAAACTACATGTTGATATTATTATCAGTTAATTAACTATTTAAAATTAAAATCATTCATTTCTTTGTGTTTATATTACAATAATATATTACATATAAGTAACGTGTTTTTGAGTATCATATACACAGAAAAAAAACTGTATTGGACCAAGAAAACCTTGTTTTGTATATAACGAAAACAATATTAATATAAGAAACATACAACTACGTTATTCCTTCGTTCAAGAATACTATAGCTGGTTTAAGAGATTATTGCTTATCTTAAGAAAATATTGTTATATACAAAACAAGGTTTACTTGGTTTGAGAAATCCTTTCTACCAGTGTATTGTATGTGAGATACTCATGGTCAAACACCAATAATTGCCACTTTTAGTCAGCTCAAGAACATTTTGTTCAATAATAATTAATAAAAAAAAATAATAATTTACCAACAGAAATTATTAAACCATTCAACTTCTACAATTTAGTACATTTCAGAAAGGTACACTCAGCGTTCTATAGGACGACGGCATCGGTAATTCAAAAATTCCACAATACAACGGCTAGAGGAGCCCCCACCACCACGTCTAAAAGTTGACAGGTAATAATAAAAATGGCGCTGTTGGTGAACGAGATCCTGGTTTGTTGACTTTTTAGAATTGAACTCTAGACTCTAGACAATTGTTATTCGTTGCTTTAATACTGGATCAAAAATGTATTGTATTTCTATACAATCATTTATTTTTGTTATTTCCTTTTTTAATCGTTTTCAAATTATCAAATTATAATAAAATGTACCTTACACATTTTTTTTATACTATTTATTATATTTCAATTTCAACGAAACTTTGTATTGAATTTCAGTTTTTTTTTCCACATTGAGTCACACCAAAACACAATTAGTTTTGTGTGTAAAATCTACATAGAAGACTTTAACGTCAATTTGTTAATTTAAATTTCGCGCTGAAATATAGCAGTCACAGTGTTTGTATTATGGTGGGGGTTGGGGAAAGACGTTCTATAGAACTGTTAGAACATTGTATTACGGAACGGTCGTCTTGTGGATGGTCGTGTTACAGAACGCTGAGTGTATATGAAACTTAAAAGGTTTGTTTATGATTTTAAAAACTGTATTTTTTATACCATTTAATTGTCAACGAGGTACATCATTTTACAGATACTTTAACCTTTCGTTTGACTTAAAAAATTAAAGTCATGGTTATAAAAAAGTACGTTGTTTAGAATCATATACTCCCTAAATAGGTATAATTATTTATTTGTCTTAGAAAAAATCTAAGCAAATTAAAAGTTGACTAGATAAAAAATTATAATAGTTTTATACAAATCATTAATATATTTAGAAGTTAAATGGTATAACCATGCCTCTAATATAAACTTAACAAAACAAACACGTGTACTAGATCAGGGCTTCTTAAAATGGTGCCCCCCCCCCAGGTAGCCGTGGCCTTCCTACAATGGGGCCGCAAAGAACTACGAATATAACAAATACATTTACTATCGTTAAATAAGTTTAAATATAAAAATTATGCACTCATTTAAATTATAAAAATAAAACAAAAAAATATGGTTTTAAAAAAAATAGGGGGAGGGGGCATGAGTTATCAATATGAGCTGCAAGGGGGCCGCGATGTCAAAAAGTTTAAGAAGCACTGTACTAGATCGTGAACATAATTTGAAAATGTTGATTTTTGTTCATAAATTATACAAAGTGATTTTATATTTAAAATTTGCTCCTTATAAATGAACCATTTACAAGTTAATATTTTGATACTTAAGTACCTATAGGTACATTTTAAATTAAGGGGTTACATACAGTCAGAAGGCCAAAAAAAGGGTTTTTTCAAGAATTTTTTAAGAGAAGACTTTTATAATTTATCAATGTAAAAATTTGTACACATATTATGGTAACTTTTAATTGTATTTTAACATTTTTTTAGTTGTAAAAATAATAATTTCGAAAGTTACTACAGCTGTTCTCCAGGAGGTCCTCTCAAAAAAGGTGTCTTGCGGTGATCACGATATCTCTGGACTGAATCATTTAAAATAAAAAAACCCAAACGGATTTCGTTAAAGTAATGTATAATCTTGTACTTAATCAAAGGAATAAGCAAAATACAATTATTTGGCAAAATGGCGGCTTTTCAAAAAAAATATCGATTTTCGACAAAAAATTGTTTATAAAAAAAAGAATATTTATCGGTGAGAAAAAACCTTCGATTAATTACTAAAAAATATTCTTAAGAAACTTGTGTTAAAATTTGAGATTGATCGGTTCAACCGTTTCCGAGGAATAGTGGTCACCGACTTTAAAAACACAGATTTGAGAAAAACGCTCCGACCTCCTACATTCAAACGCTCTGAGACATCTTTACAAATATGCATGTAACTTCGAAAATAATCGCCGGATTCACTTGAAATTTTCTGTGTGTGTACTTAAATATATGTACATTACGAAAATGAAATTAAAAAAAAACCAACTGTATATAACCCCTTAAAAATGTAATTGCAAAATATCTTTTGATTCGCATAAACAAATATCAATCGCATCATTATTTAATATCTATTCATTTTCTATTCTGTTAAAAATGATTTACATAGTCATAGAATCAACTTTTCATACAAATTAAATATCGCATACAAGCCATTTAGATCTGAATACAGCTTCCTGATCGCTATTAAAATGCATCTCACTTCAATTACAAATGCAATAAAACTCAACACATTTACTCCATCGTATCATACTGGACTTTCTTTACCTTAAAATACCTAAACACTCCATACCCAGTAATAGTAGCTAGAACAGCCACAGCTAACGTCGAGCCCACAGCTATCGGGGCTGTCTCGTCACGTATATAACCGACAGCAGAACAAGCGAATGGTGCATCGAAGTCTTCACTCTTGTACATGAAAGGCTGCACTCTAAGGTCACGTAACAGGAGGTTACCGGAGAATCTGACTTTAGCTTGACCGCCGAGCGCCGCTAGACTTGACCGGGATGGTTCTAGAGGTATTGCTGTCTCGCCCCCGCATTGGAACGATCTACCGACGGGTGTTGGGAATAACATTGCACTGCGTTCACCGGATGTAGTTAGACGTACTGTTCGATCTGTTGAAATTGTTTATAAATAATAATTGGATTGAGGAAATTAAAGGTCGCTTTTAACGTACGAAGTTTAAATTGTATATTATGATAATTAGCTGTTAAATACGTAGAAATGAAGATTGATGTACTATTTTTAACCCATTATTTCCCAGTGTTCTATTTAAAGGACATCTTATTTTCTAATTTTTTTCTTTGACACATAGTACAGGCAATGAATGGAAAATTGCCCTGTTCTTGGAACAAATTAGGAGTGCGATGAAATTTGGTACCAATGTAGTATATATTATTGTATGTCTGTACACAAAAGTCCCCATCTATAGGCCTTGTGGAAAATTTGTTAGAGCCGTTTGAAGTTTTATTTTGTTATTCTCGAATAACTTCAAGACAAATAAAGATACAAAGGCGTGACTTATATCAAAATTTTCAAAAATGTTTACTTTTCAGCAATATTTCAAATTTTATTCCAATGTGTGTACCTAAATTGCTGAAAAGTTGCGATGAACTCGAAAATTAAGCGCGTTTAATCAAAAAATTATGTTTAAATGGATTTTTAAGCTCTTAAAACTGATAATAGAAATAAATGTCCTCTACAAAAGTTGTGGAGAATAAAATTTTATATATTTTTATGTAAACTGCAATATTCAAAGTGTGAATATTTATTAGATATTTAATTTTTTAGGTAGTCGAAAAAACATTTTTGAAAATTTTGATATAAGGCACGCCTCTGTATCTTTATTTGTCTTGAAGTTATAACAAAATAAAACTTCAAACGGCTCTAACAAATTTTCCACAAGGCCTATAGATGGGGACTTTTGTGTACAGACGTACTTTAATGTATACTACATTGGTACCAAATTTCATCGCACTCCTAATTTGTTCTTTTTCATTCCATTCATTGCCTGGACTAATAATAATTTTGTTTTAATTTGATTTACATTACTAATAAGTCTACTTACAATAATTTTTAAAACGAACTCTTGAGTTCATTTAATGACAAATTATAGGTTTTTAGTTTTAGGTCTTTGTTAGACTCGATAGTATAAATTTTAAAGTAAATGTGGCTGAATTCAAACATCCTTATTAAAAATTTAAACATCGTGGAGTTTTGGAAATATATGTATTTACGAAATATAATTTTGTCGAAATTATTATTATTTTTTTATTATACTGAATGTCCATCTAACACACTTACAACCACTTAAGGTTATTCGATCATTAGAGCAATGTATAGATAAAAGTTAATGTTGTTTATGGATAACTCATATATTTTACTTAAAATATTGGACGTATGGTTTTTGAGTAATTGGATATTAAATATAGAGTTTTTAATACACGATAAATGAGAGAACTTGCCGAAAGTGATCTATTTATGAAATTCTACATAATTAGCTATATATAGACGTTTTAAAAACTAATTATTCCAAACTTGAACCCTTTTAAATACTATAAAAATTATAAAACAAATATATTCACCTGTGATTTATTCAAAATAATTAAAAACTAGGTCTGCCATTACAACAGTATACAAATTAGTACATGTTACTATTATAAACCGTTCTGTCTATTTCAATTTTCAAATTAATACTTTTAATATTTATCAAAGTAAAATATTCTATTAAATGTAGGTACATGTGTTCTCAATATAAATTAAAAACAACATTTAGAAGAAACCAAATCTTTTTTACAGTGTGCTAGACGTATTACCTTAAATATGAAAAAATAATTCGTGTGTTCAAACTTAATAGATAATTTATTTATTTATGTTTTATTTTTTTTATAAAATGTACTTACCATGTTTTCCCAGATGTTCAAACAATCGATTTTCTGTATCAAAAACAAGTTCAACTTTATCTAAATACCATCGTTCACCTCCAGGAGTCTGGAAATAATATTTATAATAAGAAACCAGCTTTCAAATAAATAATTATAAACTTTAACAGTTCATATAATAGAAACTTATTCATTATACTTTTTTATATCGCACCCCCGTAAAAAAACTATCATAACTCAAAAAATATAGTTTTGAAGAAATAGGAATAAATGAAATTATAACAATTTAGGTAAATCAAAATTGTAAAGGTAGTTTAGGAAAAGGACTGATACATAGTATTTAATTTAAATATTTCAGTATTCCTGTTATGTTTGAAAAATACTAACTATTAAAACGTTTAATGATTAAGTATTTAAAAAAATAAATAAAAAATGTGACATTTATTTAGAATATGCTAGTTTTGTTGACGGTAGGTACACGAATTACATTAATGACTATTTTTAGTAAAAATGTATAGTAATTTGGAATCATTCTTCATATTTATCTCAAATATGACATTTTTTACGTTGTGACACCTTTTTTTTTGGGGGGGGGGGGGGGAGGTGCGATTTGAACATGTATATTCATGAGGGAGCTACATATAATCTCCTCGCAAAAAATGCGGTATTTTAATTTTTATTTTTTTCGTTAATTGGACAAAAAGTACTGGATGCTTAATTTTTTTTTCTTTCTATCTATCACAATATTGTTACATTAAATAATTTATATTAACAAATTCTGGGGGAGTGGCATAGGTGGGCACAGTTAATCGAAAAGTTAACTTCGTTAATCGTTAATCCGTTAATAAAAAAGTTAACATTGTTAACCGTTAAAGCGTTAAAATTCCGAAAAAGTAACGAAAGTTACAGTTAACCGAAAATTCGAAAATTTAACGAAAGTTAAAGTTAATCATTAAAAAGTTAACCATCCAAAATGTTTGAAGGACTTTTTTTTTTGCTTTTTCGACAACTTTCTTATGTATCCGTTAACCATTTTGTTAACTTCGTTAATTAACGATTAACGGATTAACGAGTTAATGCCCACCTATGGGAAGTGACAGGGGGTGGGTCTAACCCCTAAACCTCCCCCCATGTGTGCACCAGTGCTTATCACAGTTCTATTGTATTATAAACATAAATAAAAAGTAAAACATTGAATATTAATAATACCTTTTCGAATCTGAACGTGAGTTTGAATCCTGGCCACGCAATGTACATAAGAGCAACGTCCTCACCTTTACAGTCACCGCTTATCTGTGGTTTATTGGGAACAAACACGTCCACTTCCTGGAACAAATAAATGCTACTGTTACACATATAACATACTTGGACACGCCATCTAGTCTAGTCGCTAAATTAATTAAATTAACTTATTTGTTAATGGATTATTAAAGTGGCACGTGTGCATGTGTATTCGTTTTTTTATTAATGTTTATTTGTGTTAAAAGACAGTACCTGAATTAGGGGTAGTTTTCATCGGGTCGTATAGTTTTTTGGAAATGTTATGCCAGGTTACAAAAATTAAATAAAATGATGTAAATTATAAATTAGTATAGTTCGATTTTAGTTCAATTATATCAATATTATAACTACTGTGCAAAAGTTTTTGGACATCTGTGATTTTGTACAATTTCTCGTTAGCTTGAAAGACACTGTGCGTCAATACTTTCAAATTGAGTAAACCTGACCTTTCAGGTATATAATTCAAAAATAACATGGAAAATTGTAAATGGTGTATTTTAGATATGCTAGGATTATTACAAAAGTTGTAATTAAGTACTCTTATCAATATTTAACCATTTTTGCAGTTTTAAATTTACAATACGCAAAAAAATGAGTGTCCAAAGACTTTAACGGTAGTGTATTATTGGTTAATCTATTAATTTGTATACATTAGCTTTATTAGAATATTCTAAATTATTTTTAATACATGCCTGGCCTAATTATTCAAAATGTAATGATTTTTATTTGTTTATAAAGGCATTTATAATTTTATTTTAATTGTTAATATGTACCTTACTCTAATTACTCACTATTAACGTGATGAAATACATATCTATATCTATAAAAGAGTTTGTCCTTAACCACTCACTCATTCACTCACTCACTCACTCACTCACTCACTCATATATCAACGTACAGCCCAAACCCCTGGACTTAGAAACGTGAAATTTCGTAGGTGCCTTCCTTTTATGATGTAAGTACCCACTAAGAAAGGATTTTTCGAAATTCAACCCCTACAGGGTTAAAACAGGGTGTCAAATTTTATATAAGAAAATCGTATCGGACAAATTAATATTCAATTAAAAATTAAAGTTCGACATTCAAGCCCTAATAGCATGGGACGGGGACGAGGATGGATTTATTTAAAGATAAATTCGGGCAAAATAGTCATCTATTAAAATACAAATTTTGAGTTTACCTCAAATAATACAAAAAAATGCTTTCAATTAAAAAAAATCCATACATATAAAAAAAAAACATAATAAATATGTACCTTAAAACATTGTTAGTTGAAACCTATAACAAAAACACAATAATAACAAAAATAAACAACATTTAAAAATGATATATGCCAATTGTCGATAAATCACCGATAGAAATAACCTAATTTAAATATTGAATAATAACAACACAAAACAATAATTATAAAATTATAGGTATATGAATATTTATGAACAGCAAACTGTATAAAATACAGAACAATGAATATTATTAATAACAATGCAGGTTAACAATAATCTATGTATTTTCATATCGAGTTTTAATTATCCTTTTATTGTCAGCTGACTGATCCTCTGGCTTAATAAAACAACTGTAGCTATTTGTATTTCTGTTGAACATAATTCAGTATGTGTTCAGTGTTATATGTAATTGTGGACACAATGCTAACAAGCAGAAATTACGTTTTAATATTTTAATGTTGTTATTTAATTGATGATAGTTTTTTTAGTTTTTTGCTTGGGTTTGAAAATATTTCTATATAACTTTTTTATGTTATTTATCTAACAAGGCCCTGAGAGAGTTTCAACGGGGCACATTTTGGGGGCCCAATACCCCGAGCATAAGGACATCCCAAACAAATTTCGTACTGGTAAAATTCTAATAATTTTTTGATATTATTTTAGTTTTAAAAATCAGGGGTTTTTAAGAAAAATGTCCTTTTTTGGCTTTCTTTTACCACGAGGTTTATCTTTTTTCAGTATATTTATGTTTTTTAAATAACCTCTGTTAAAAATAGTATAAGTATCAAAAAATATGTAAAATACAAATAATTTTCATGGCGCCGGGGCCCCTGAGACACAGGGGGCCCGGGCCATATGACCCTCCTAGCCCCCCTCTCTCTGGGGCTGAACCTAAGTATACTGGTAGATACGTTGACTTACTGTTAATCTTCATGTGATTCTATACAAGTTAAATGAATTTCGGTACCACCCTATTGATTAAGTCGGATGTATCAGTAATTTTTGTATTTTTTTACTCACGTTCGTGATAGAATTTAATATATTATGTTATAAATTAACTCTTAAAGTGTATTCTAGTTGATTTTAATATGATAAGTTTAATTTTTTCTATGAAATTTCTATGAAATGTGAAATTAGGACCATGAAAATTGACTAAAATTTTTTTAATTTTAGATTTCGTTAAAAGTATGTTTATTTTATAGAAAATGTTGTGAAAAGTTGAAATTTTCAAGCCGCAGGTCTGTATCTCATCCCGTTCTCGAGATATGGCCTTTCAATGTTTTCGATTTTTGAAAATTTTGTAGAAAAATGGCTGTAACTTTTGAACGCGTGGTCGGATTTGATTTTCGTTCACAGATTTGGAATCAGCGTGTCAAAATCTATATAATGACATGTATAATACTTCAAAATTCGAGAAAAAAATTTTCGCGAAAAATCGAAAAAATTCAAAGGGGTATATCTTAAAAAAATGTCGATTTTTGACCAAATTTTTTTTTTCGAATTTTAAAGTTTTATACATGTCATTATATAGATTTTGATACGCTGATTCCAAATTTGTCAACAAAAATCAAATCCGACCACACGTTCAAAAGTTACAGCTATTTTTCTCCGAAATTTTCAAAAATCGAAAACTTTGAAACGCCATATCTCAAGAACGTGATGAGATACAGACTTGCGGTTTGAAAAATTCAACTTTTCACATCATTTTCTATATGATAAACATACTTTCAACGAAATCTAAAATTCAAAATTTTTTAGTCATATTTCATGCTTCAAATTTCATCTTTCCATAGAAATACCAATTAAAAAACAAAAAAATAAGAAGGAAAATCATAATTTACTTTATGAATAATATAATTATGTTTTAAAATGAATTAGAGCTGGGCTCATGTTAATGATTTTCACACTTTTGCTATAGTTTTACACTAAAAAGACAATCATGATGTTTTTAAAACAATCCGTATTAATAAAAATGTAAGTATATAAGTAGTTTTTATTGCCATTTTATCATAAACACTATA
Source organism: Sialis lutaria (assembly GCA_949319165.1). Lineage (NCBI taxonomy): Eukaryota > Metazoa > Arthropoda > Insecta > Megaloptera > Sialidae > Sialis > Sialis lutaria. Next base: position 39,681,646 of record OX439232.1, on the reverse strand, counting down.
TTTATTTTTTTGGTGTACGGTTAGAGAGAAAATGAAAATAATTAAGACATAAGTACACTCAGCGTTCTATAAGACGACCATCCACAAGACGACCGTTCCGTTATACAATGTTCTAACAGTTCTATAGAACGTCTTTCCCCAACCCCCACCATAATACCAACAACACTGTGACTGCTATATTTCAACGCGAAATTTAAATTAACAAATTGACGTTAAAGTCTTCTATGTAGATTTTACACACAAAACTTGTGTTTTGGTGTGACTCAATGTGGAAAAAAAAATTAAATTCAATACAAAGTTTCGTTGAAATTGAAATATAATAAATAATATAAAAAAAATGTGTAAGTTACATTTTATTTAAAATTTGATAATTTGAAAACGATTAAAAAAGGAAATAACAAAAATAAATGATTATATAGAAATCTATACATTTTTGATCCAATATTAAAGCAACGAATAACAATTGTCTAGAGTTCTATTCTAAAAAGTCAACAAACCAGGATCTCGTTCACCAACAGCGCCATTTTTATTATTATCTGTCAACTTTAAGGCGTGGTGGTGGGGGCTCCTCTAGCCGTCGTATTGTGTAATTATTGAATTACTGATGCCGACGTCTTATAGAACGCTGAGTGTATAGTGAATATATAATGAACATACCCTTTCTTCCCAATAAGAAGTATTATACTTGATACTAAGCAATGCATCTGTCTGTATAAGGACACATGTAGCCCCATTAGATGAGTTAAGTCTGTAGAACACATTCACAGAACTTTCTGTCGTTGTCGTTGTGCTGCTGGAGGCAGTCGCACTCTCTGGTGATGCTTTCTGTAAGTTCTCAATGCTTCCCTGTAAATGTACAAACACACACAAATGTTATTCGTATTTAAATATACTTTATAGATTCGATGTAAATAATTTTTAGTTTTAATAAGTTTTTAAAGTGAAACTTTTATTACATCATCTCAAACTTTTTGGTCTGTGTGTTGATGCATGTCGCGTGACGTTTGGACTGCGCATGCGTGGAACAAGCAGCCATTCATTGTATGACAGTTTATGTACTGTGTGCTATTATACATATTTAGTAAGTTTGTATTGTAATTTGTCAGTGTTTAATGTAAATGTTGTTATTTATTTGCTTTTGGTAAACAACGACACAGCTAGTGAGTCCAAAAAACTGATCAACGAGAAAGAATAGTGCAAAAATGAATGACGATCAATTAATTTTACGCCGTAAAAAACAGAACGCCGACAGAGCACGTGCTTATAGAAAAAGGAAAAAAGATCGTGGTTTTTATATAGAATTTATTAGTATTATTAGAACTTTTTGCTGGTGCATGTTGTTGTTTATGGATTTATTTCAATTTTGAGTGCTTGATTTTATTATTCCGAAAATTTTTAGTTAAATGTCTATAATGTGAAAAAAAAGTTTCACTTTTACCGTGGTTTCATAAAACCACACAATCCTTTTTTTATATTTCTATTTTGAGGGGCGTATCTTTGAATTCCATGGTCAGATTCTAATAAATTTCTATGGGATCATCTAGGCAGTATACTCTTTCAAACAAACAAAAGATCTTTCATATCGGTGCATATTTGTCGGAGTTATGCATAAACATACATAAAAAATATGTACTGTCGAAAATTTTGTTCATATTTAAATAGATTTTATTGATTCGATTTAAATGATTCATAGTTTTAAGGGGGAAACCCACTGTGGCAGAAAAAAAAATTTTTTTTCTTATATTTTTTAAAGTATACATATTCATAAATATGTATATACAAAATTGAGTTTAAATTCCGAAAATTGATCAATTTAGTGAGACGAGGTAGCGCGGCCGGTTATGACACAACAAAAACATTAAACACGTTTATCACGAAATGACATTTTTCGACCTGGTCGACACGATTCCTCAAATACTAATTAACCGATTTCATATTTATTTTTTTATAATTTTCGTAATTGTAGTGGCTATCGTTGCACGTAGTGATTTTTGAAATTTTGCTAGTTACTATTTTTAAACCCACTTTAATAAAAAAAAAATTCAAACAACCGCCATTTTGTGAAAAAATAAATTAAAAAAAAAAAACGATTACGTGCAACGATAGCTACATTCATATAGATATTGATAAAAATTTTATTTATTTTTTTCATATAACCCTTCTCGAAATTTCGAGTGAACCATAGAGAATTTTTTTTGTCGTCACATCGAGGCTCATAACTTTGTAAATATTTAATATTTTTCAATAAAAATTAATATTAAATAAGTTGAATAAATACTTAATAAAACGTCCTTTACCTGATTCAAAAATAATTAGTAATATCTATGAAAAAAAATTTCAAACATTGGCAATTTTTTTACCAGTCACAGTGGTGTTTTTATATTTTTCTTTTGAGGGGCGTATCTTCGAAGTCCTTGATCAGATTCTAATAAAATTTATATGGGATCATCTCGGGAGTATACTCTTTCAAATAAACAAAAGATAGTTTAAATCGGTGCATATTTATCAGAGTTATGCTCGAACATGTATTGTCGAATTGAAAAGTACTTACCGGATATTCTGTGCTACTTGGAGTAGTCATATACTTTGTAATCCTCGGCTTTCGCGTTGTCAAGTTCGGCAACGTTAACCCACATGCCGAGATAATGAAGTAACCTATAATTGAAATCTTACTTGAAAAACGGAGAAACTGTGGTTTCTTAGTCACTTAAACTAAAATACACCTTAACCACAAAATTTATTTCACTCGACACGTGTTTCGACTTCACAAGAAGTCCTCATCAGGAGCCTAACGATTCCAGACTGATACAGTCTTGGTTAGAACCTATATATATATACTAAAAGGACTTATCACGCTTCAATGATTCAGACCAATCATAATTGAAATAATACAAAGAGTACAGTGAGGTACCTACAACAATTCTTGTGAGAAGGAAAATAAATATAAGTAATAACATATAGAGATTAACGTCGAAGATATACTTTTTTCCATGGTTCCTTATACATTCTATTTTTATACTGGTTTTTACTAATGGATAGAGTGTTTCATGAGGAAACATTGTTTAATAAGTTAATTACGGATTAAATGTATATCCCCGGGTACAAAAAAAACTGTATTGGACCAAGAAAACCTTGTTTTGTATATAACGAAAACAATATTTTGTTAATATAAGAAACATACTCTTAATCCAACTACATTATTCCTTCGTTAAAGAATACTATAGTTGGTTTAAGAGATTATTGTTTATCTTAAGACAATATTGTTTTCGTTATATACAAAACAAAGTTTACTTGGTTTGAGAAATCCTTTCTACCAGTGTAATGCGCGTAAATAACATTAACTTTGTAATGAGTGTACTTAAAACTGTAGTTCTTATTGCTGGTCGTTTTGGTTTCTAAAAAATCCATAATTATTGTTTAACCCATTAACGCCCGCTATACACATTTGTGTATACCTCATTTTATAATTAGTGGTGCTGTCTATGGATATTAATTCACAATATTTCAGTTGGTAGAAGTGCAACAAACAAAATCAGTTAACGTTATTAGTTTCATAAGTGTTGTTTTAATTGTTCTCAATAATTTTTATATGAAAAGATGTACGTGGTATGCTAATATATTTTATCCATGATTTCGAATTTTGTTCAAATCATATATGAAATAACTTAAATATACATATAACATGACTTTATCTAAATAAAAATGATATCAGAAAAGCAGTCTCACACAAAATATACTTCATATCTGCCCAATTTACTCGCTTCAGTACACACTGTTATTTTTTTCTATATATTAAAATAAAGTTTGTGTTGTATATTTAGTTAAATATATTGAATATGTGGTTAATTTCATTAAGGTAGTTGGTCCGTAAACATGTTTTCGTCAGATTTTGTTTAAATTGCACAGGAATATTCCCTAGATTAATATCTGAAAAATAGCCCATTTTTATTAAAATTGACCATCTCAAAGTCATGAAAAATGATCTCAAAGTTTATATTTTTAACACAGCTTATATATGGACTAACCGTACACTAACGTAACGTTTTATTAGATAAAATTTAAACGTAGCGTCAGATTTTCATAAAAAACTGACATGTTGTATATTTATATGAAAGAAAACAGTATACAAAAAATTGGAATTATTGACCATCCCGTTATTAAGATCTAACCAGATTTAACTACCAAACCATTACATAAATTACAGTATTGTTGACAATGTGGCAACAACGTATTCATTTGATTATAGTAAAAAATACACGAAATAATGAAATAATTTTTTACAAAATATGATAAGTGGATTGAACGGAATTATAATCGATTTCATTAATTATTAATATATTCTGTGGTAGTTTAGATGATAAAATATAATCATTTGACAAGTAGTTAATAGTAGATAATGTACAGCGTTGCCATGATCATTTCTCTAAATTAAAAATATGTACTCATGGCCTAATGTGATCACATTATGATGGACCAACTACCTTAAACAAAATCTTTTGCATGTTTTTGTTTTCTTTTGGGCGTTAATGGGTTTAATAGTATATTTTAAAACCACATCGTATGTACATACGTCAGTCAGTCAGTCTGTCTGTCTGTTATCTACTATCTACTCTACATGTATGTATATTATATGTAGGAAGGTATAATGTGAACACATTTGTCTTGATGTTACGTGTACATGAGCGCAGCGTGATTCTATTAAAAAAGAAATAAAGACGTTATGAGTGTTTCCTCCAACCCTTAATAACAAACAAACATGAACAATGAACACACTCACACTAGTGTTCATACAAAGAACAATGTGTTTTTCTTTATACAAAAACAGATACTTATACCGGGTGTCCCAGATAACTTTTCCAGCATGGGGATCTCAGTATCTATTAGAGATACAGGTTTGGTTAAATCAGATGAATTATTTGTAAGAAAGGGGTGAGTATTACTACATAAAAAAATATTCATAATTCTATGTGGTTTAGGCGGTATACCCAAAAAACTGATTATTATATTTATATTATAATGAATTTTTTTAAATAGTCATTTGTTATTCTGATTGTTGTTATTGTGATTTTTGTTTACAATTTTTTGTTTTTCATGGCTCACTTAAATATTTGTAATAAAATACTTCATAAATATCACTGGTATTTAGTACTTCGACTTTTTAGCGAATTTTTCGAAGAAAAATACATATAGCTATTGCCATCACCATCATGACGCAACTTCGGAAAAAAAACTATATATCTTTATTAGGGATGTACCGGAATTCCGGTCCGGCCGGAATTCCGGCCGGAATTCACGATTTTATTCCGGTTCCGGTTCCGGCCGGAACTACTAAATTCCGGTCGAGTTTGCCGGAATTTTTAAATTTTGTTATTTCTTTCTACTAAGGAACTCATAAATAATATAATTATGAATAAATAACATTTTATTAATGAAAAAAACATTCCGTAACAAAAAGGCAGATTTTATTATTTGTTTTATCATAATATAATTGAAATTTTAGCATTAATTGACTTTAAATATATTAATAAAAAAGTCATTATATTACGGACTACGGACATTGAACTGATAATAAATTAGAGATGAACTGTTCAATAATAAACTAAAGATTTTCAAAATTTTTTGAATATTAACTGTAAAATAAGACTTATTCTGCATTTTTTAAATAATACTCTAGTCCTGTTTTTTTCAAAAACATTTTCTGATTACAACTAAAATGTTTTTTTCGGCGAACTCTATATTACCCATTTAAATGTATATCTTATAATAATAATATTCAAAATAGTGATCCGAGAAAAATTTGTTAGTGCACAAGTATTTATGCTATTGGGATTAGCTATAAAATCAGAAAAACTCACATAGTTATTTCTCTAAATCTATCATTATATTTATATATTTAGTTAATAAATACTGCTTAACTAGTGTGAGTGCTTCATAATTTTTATTTTTATTCGCGAAACCCCCAGAGAGGTATCGCGGAAAATAGTTCGAAGACCATTGCACTAGAACTAAAGTAACGCATATTGGTGCTTTAATTTCGAGTTATTGGTATATTCTTTTATCGATATTTTATATGATTATCTATATTGTGAATTTGTTTAACTGCTGTTTTGATTTATCATATTTACTTATATAAAGATATACTAGTATTAGATTTGGTAGTAAAGAACGTATGATATATAAACAAATTAAAACACCATATAAAGCTGTAAAAATTACACGATGTGTAGAAAATACTATGTTTTATAATATAATGTAAGAAATACAATATAAAATAATGTTATATTAATTTATGATGATAATCTATGTATATAAAGCATATTTATAACATTTTAGTTATTTTATTATCATTATTAATTGAAATATAATTTTTTGAAAAAAATTCCGGTTCCGGCCGGAATTCCGGCCGGAATTTTTTTGTGAATTCCGGTAATTCCGGTTCCGGCCGGAACCGAAAAAACCAGTTCCGGTACAACCCTAATCTTTATCAAACTTGATCTCGAGATCACGAAAATGAGGTTCGTTAAAAACTTTATGTATATATATATATATATATATGGGACGTTCTTTGTCAAACGGAACAAGGCTGTATCCAAAATTCATGTTGATGGATTTTAGTGATCTTGGGCTTAAAATGTTCGTTATGGATCCTTCTTTATGGAGGAGTGTGGCCTTTTGAAAAATTTCAAAATGGCGGCTCAATATGGCGGCCAGAAATCAGCGAAAAATCAAGATACTGGAGAAAAATATTCGTAAAAGAAAAAATTTACGACCGATTCGATTGGTTTTGAGTGCAAGTTGTTTGTAATTGACAGCCCAAAAAAGTTGGATAGGTAGGTTGGCGAAATCCAACATGGCGGATCCAAGATGGCGGCTGAAAACTGAAAATGAAAAATCAAGACATTGACTAGAGTTTTTGACATTTAACCTAATTATATTGGTCTCAAATGTTGAGTTTCAATCATTAATTACATATACAGGTTATTATGAATTCAAAATATAAAATGGCGGCTTCGATTAATCTCAAAATGTAATAAAATCGGTAAAAAACGGTGAAATATACGTGGAAATAGTCCCGAACTAGTATATTGATTAATTATATTATATTAATATTAAAAAAAAAATTATTTAAATTAAAAAAAAAAAATTTTTTTTTTTAATTAAAAAATTTTTTTTTTTATTCTGACAAATTCTGAGCGCGGATTCGTATTCAGAATGAAGAAAACAATAAGATAAGTTTCGCTTAAGAATTTCAAGTAAATGGGTTGTGTGAGATCATTTGGCAGTGGGTTATTCCTTATATATGGCATTTCTTAACGCCATTTTGACTCCGCCATATTTGATTTACAAAGTTTGATTTCATGATACAAAAAAGCAATCATTTGACGATCTATAAACCATCATTATACTCGTTCGGAACTGTTTCCACCAAAATTTCACCGTTTTTTACCGATTTTATAACTTTTTGAGATTAATCGAAGCCGCCATTTTATATTTTGGAATCATAATAACCTGTGTATGTAATGAGTGATTGGAACTCAACATTTGAGGCCAATAAAATGAGGTTAAGTGTCATAAACTCTAGTCAAAGTCTTGATTTTTTCATTTTTCGACGATTTTCAGGTTTCAGCCGCCATCTTGGATCCACCATGTTGGATTTCGTCAACCTACCTATCCAACTTTTTAGGGCTGTCAATTACAAACAACTTGCACCCAAAACCAATCGAATCGGTCGTAAATTTTTTCTTTTGCGAATATTTTTCTCCAGTATCTTGATTTTTTGCTGACTTCTGACCGCCATATTGAGCCGCCATTTTAAAATTTTCCAAAAGGCCACACTCCTCCATAAAGAAGGATCCATAACGAACATTTTAAGCCCAAGATCACTAAAATCCATCAACATGAATTTTGGATACAGCTTTGTTCCGTTTGACAAAGAACGTCCCATATATATATATATATATATATATATATATATATATATATATATATATATATATATATATATATATATATATATATATATATATATATATATATATATATATATATATATATATATACATATGTATATCTGCCGTTTGGAGTGGACTCTCTAGCCTTCCAGGATTACTTCCGATCTTTTTGAAACTTGGTTAAAAAATTGATCTCACGAATACCTCGGTTAAGTTCGTTAGCGAAATTCCTTTATGGATTTCAAAATGGCGGCCGTTCAAAACCGAAAAAAAATCATATCTCGGGTATTAAATATCGGTCAGATAATATCAAACAAAAATGAAATTTACATTTAGAGATGTTCGAAGTGATGGCCATCATCATCGATGTAACACTAGTAAATTTCATTTAATAAAAAAATGTATTTTTTTAATCGTTTTTTCTTAATTTTAAATCTTGTTCAATGATCTTGTGTGATGAGTTCTGAACTTGTTTTCAGTTCCTCTATCATATTTTGGAATACAAATGTACCGAATCAGTTTAAAAAAATGATGTTGACCTTGATATCTCCGAAGCGCCTCCCCCTGGACAAAAATTATTATCGCTATATGATAGCCCCCTTCGTACCGTACAATTTTGGTCCCACTAATTTTTCTCTGGGCCTTATAGATTCGAAGATATTTAAGGTGGTAATAGTTACCGCCTCACCCTGTATAATGTACATTTGTTGCAGTTTTTAGATAAATAAAGGTTTTTATTTTTTGATTTCTTTAAAAATAGAAACTTTTGGATGTACTCGTAAATTGAATATATCTGTCTGTCTGTCACAGTCTTCTAATTATAAACTGTATATTTCATAATGCACATATGTGTTTGAATTTTTAGATAAATAAAAATTATTATTTATTGATTTCTTTAAAAAAATGACAACTTTTCAATATACTCGTAAATTGAATGTATCTGTCTGTCTTTCTGTTACAGTTTTCTAACTATCATCACTTTGATCTATATAGAAAACTAAGATTTGATATAATTTTAGTAAATAATGGACTTATATTAAAATTCTGATTTATAAAAAATTAAATTTACGTTCTGTCACTTTTTAAAAGAGAGGGTGGATCGTTTACCATAATTAAATTTCGCTGAGTGGCGTATCACACGCTGATAATTCATTTAATTTAAATATGCAAACGTTTTTTTATGATTAGAATCTTCATTTAACATATTTAAAAAAATTCTTAAAAAAATATTTCCATAATTTATCAGAAATGATTTCGAGCTGTCTTAACTCTTATTATGAGTGACTCTAATACATATGTATACTTTATTTTAATTAATTTTACTTCGTTAAATTCTATTTAATATTGGTTATTATACAATAATAATAATTGGTACATATCAATTTATGCAAATAGAGAAAAAAACAATTATGACCAATTTGTCCAAAAGGATATTGTATTTAATATAATAGAAGGCAAACGCAGTGGTGCACACGGTATTTTATCAAAGGAGATGTGTTATTTTAATCAAATTATAATAAAACCCCAAATAATTACTTTAATCACATCAAAAACTACATTTAAAATAAAAATAAAATGTAAAAACCTAAAAAAATATTTTTTTGAAACATTAACTTGCAAAATTTAAATAATATAATAGGTAATACATATCAAGGCATTGTCAATTGATTCAATTTTCTGTTTTATTTCTTAAATATTACTTAGAATATACAGGGTGTTTGGTTCGGCGATACGAATATTTTGAAGGAAGGTAGAATGAATGATTTGGATGTGATTTAAGCAAATATACCTATATACAAAGTGCTACAGTTTTTTTATATCGGCCTTTTTAGTAAATTTTTGAGAAAATCCAGATTTATAGATATTAATGGCGAAAGTTCAAAAGTTAAAGAGCCCATATTTTTCAAACAAGATTTTTATATTACTTAAATGTCTATGCTACACTTTTAGATCAAAATAAAATTTATGAATAACAAAAACAAAGAATGGCTGCAGGTTAACATTTGAAAATTTATAAAACTTTAATAAAATTATTTCTTTAAAAAATTATTTTATAAAATCTAGCACACTTACAGATGTTCAAATGGTCTTAAAAACTGCTCTATTTCATACCTTTTCGAAAAACCTACCGTATTACCTACATGAACGGGCTACTTTTGTGAAAAAAACTTACATTTATCTGAGAATAAGTAAGATTTTTACATTTTTCCAGAGTTGATCCTAGTGTGCTTAATTTACCAAAATTTACCAAAAACCGAAAAAAAATCGTCATTAGTCTGAAGGGTCATCATTTTCAAGCATTTGTACTGGAGTAAGTTTTACTCTGTCCAATGAGTATAAAAAAAATGTTTGAAAAGTACCCGTATCATGTTTTTTACGACTTATCAAGATTAGCATACTTGGATCAACTCAAAAATGTAAAAATATTACTTATTTTCACATAAATGTATGTTTTTTTCACAAAAATAATCCGTTCATGTAGGTAATACGGTAGGTTTTTCGAAAGGGTATTAAATAGAGCAGTTCTTAAAATTATTTGAAGATCTGTAAGTGCGCTAGATTTTATAAAATAATTTTTTAAAGAATTAATTTTATCCAAGTTTTAAAAGTTTTCAAATGTTAACCTGCAGCCAATTTTTGTTTTTGTTATTCATCAATTTTATTTTGATCTGATAGTGTAGCATATACATTTAAGTAATATAAAAATCATGTTTGAAAAATATGGGCACTCTAACATTTGAAGTATTGCCGTTAACATGTATAAATTGGTTTTTTTCAAAAATTTACTAAATAGACCGATATAAAAAAACTGTAGCACTTTGTATATAGGTATATTTGCTTAAATCACATCCAAATGACTCATTCTACCTTCCTTCAAAATATTCGTATCGCCGAACCAAACACCCTGTATAGAAAACGTACGTAATATGCATTAAAGATAATTGCAATAGTAACTAGGTTAAATGATAAATCTAATTGTCAATTGATTTTAACATTACAAAATAGGGGAGGGGGGAAGTGTGTACGCCACTGCATGTACATATATATAAACATTTTAGATATAATGATATTTTCTTATTTAAAAAAATGTATTGGTTTTATTATTTCCTATCAAATAAAACTGTTACACTACACAGAAAAAAAATTGTATTGGAACAAGAAAACCTTGTTTTGTATATAACGAAAACAATATTAATATAAGAAACATACAACTACGTTATTCCTTCGTTCAAGAATACTATAGTTGGTTTAAGAGATTATTGCTTATCTTAACAAAATATTGTTATGTACGAAACAAGGTTTTCTTGGTTTGAGAAAACCTTTCTACCATACCTTATAAAAATATTAAATTAGGTATAATAGGTTTAATTCATTTCTTTATACGAAAAAATTTCCAACCAATCTACAGATCTACACAAATTTTAAGTAACTTTATGAAATTATTATAAATACAATTTACCAATTTTGATATCGTAAACAAAATATATATGCTATATCAAATACACTGGTAGAAAGGATTTCTCAAACCAAGTAAACCTTGTTTTGTATATAACAATATTTTGTTAAGATAAGCAATAATCTCTTAAACCAACTATAGTATTCTTGAACGAAGGAATAACGTAGTTGGATTAAGAGTATGTTTCTTATATTAAGAAAAAATTGTTTTCGTTATATACAAAACAAGATTTTCTTGGTCCAATATACAGTTTTTTTCTGTGTATATTATGTACCTATATATATATATATAATAATAGATATGATATATATGTATCAATGAATGAGAACAAAAGACATTACAACAAAAAATATTTATATAACATATACAATTTTTACTTTTAATCACTACATTTATACAAAAAAAAATTAATCAATAGAAAAAAGTAATTCAAATAAAAAAATATGCGTGTGACAAGGATTGGAAGATAGAAAGACAGACAGACATACACGGAACAAAAAGTGTTTATCTTGACCTAAAACGAACAAATCAAGTAAACTTTTTAAAATCGGAGATCAAATTTTTTGTCCTCATTTAAAAACGATCACAAAACTTCTCGTATCTTCGATATTGCGAGGAAGCAAGTGTATTAAACAAATAAATAAATACATCTAATATAAATAGTAATACTTACATGCTAAAATATACATTAGAAACATTGTATTATTGTTTTAAACAATCCTCACACAAATTATAGAAGTATGTACAATATAACCACTAGAACACACAGAGAGAAAGACTATATTGATGTTAAATACCACACCACGGTCTGTACTGCCCACTCGCTGCTGCTCAGAGAGATTATTGTGACATGTGAGTGTAGGAGTATGCGCGCGTTATAAACACAGGATCAATAAATAGGGGTAAGTATAGGCGCCGCGCAGCCAAGGTATTTGGTGAATTTCATCACGCATAGTTTGTGCTGCGAATTCTCATAGATAATGCACATGCTGGAGGTGAAGCGACAGAAGCTTGGACGTGATTCCCAGACTGGGTATTATACATATACACTCAGCATTCTGATATACGACGGTATCGGTTATTCAAAAATTCTACTATACGACGGCTATATACATAGGTGGACATTAACTCGTTAATCCGTTAATTGTTAAATAACGAAGTTAACAAAATGGTTAACGGATTAACTTTTAAATTAACTCAAAAAAATGTTAACGCTTTTGTTAACTTCCGTTTATTCAACTTCTGTTAATTTTAGTCCGTTACATTGGTTGTTTGATGAAAAGTATATAACAAAGTTGTCGAAATAGCTAAAAAAAGTTCTACAAACATTTTGGATGGTTAACTTTTTAACGGATTAACTTTAACTTTCGTTAAATTTTCGAATTTTCGGTTAACTTTAACTTCCGTTACATTTTCGGAATTTTAACGGTTTAACGGTTAACGAAGTTAACTTTTTTATTAACGGATTAACGATTAACGAAGTTAACTTTTCGATTAACTGTGCCCACCTATGGTTATATACAGTTAGAATTTTCAAAAAATCGATTTTTTTAATTTCATTTTCGTAGTGTACAGATATTTAAGTACACACAGAAAAAATTTCAAGTCAATCCGGCGATTATTTTCGAAGTTATATGCATATTTGTGAAGACGTCTTAGAGCGTTTGAATGTAGGAGGTCAGAGCATTTTTCTCAAATCTGTATTTTTAAAGTCGGTGACCACGATTCCTCGGAAACGACTGAACCGATCAGTCTCAAAATTTAACACAAGTTTCTTAAGTATTTTTTTTAGTAATTAATCGAAGATTTTTTCTCACCGATAAATATATACAATTTAAGGTCAGCATTTTTGTCAAAAATCGATTTTTTTTTGAGAAGCCGCCATTTTGTCAAAAAAATTTATTTTGCTTATTCCTTCGATTAAGTACAAGATTATACATTACTTTAACGAAATCCCTTTGGGGTTTCTATTTTAAATGATGCAGTCCAGAGATATCGTGGTCACCGCAAGGCGCCTTTTTTGAGAGGACCTCCTGGAGAACAGCTGTAGCTGCTTTCGAAATTATTATTTTTACAAATAAAAAATGTTAAAATACAGTTAAAAGTGACCATAATATGTGTACAAATTTTTACATTAATAAATTTAAAAGTATTCTCTTCAAAAAATTCTAGAAAAAACTCTTTTTTGGCCTTCTGACTGTATGTAACCACTTAACTCAGCGGTTCTTAAACTTATGTGGTCTAGGGACCCCTTTTTTGAACAATTATTTTTCAGGGACCCCCATCCCTGATAGAAAAACAAAAAAGGTCGTTATATACTAATTAATCACTGATAAATAGAAATATAAAAGTACTTTATGCAAATTAATTTTTTACAAAAATGTTTCACGGACCCCCTTAATGTTTGGCGGCCCTCCGGGTGTCCGCGGACCCCAGTTTAAGAATCGCTGACTTAACTCATTACTTCCTGAGGACTTTTTATTTCTTTTTTGATAAATTTCAAATGAATTTTTTGATAAATTTTTCAATTCTTGTTGAAAATAATATCAAAAAGATAAATTCAATACAAGACATAATAATTATCAGTCGCTGACTAGATTATTATCATGAGAACCCAATGTCATATTTATAGGACAGCACTTTTTTTAACGACGATAGTCTGTACCTGGATTTATTTTTGAAATTATTGATATTTGTATGCTTTATTTACACTCTCGTAAGTAATATTATATATATAGTTTCATCAAATTAAAAAAGCTTTACTAAATGAAAAAAATGCAACTATAAATGTCAGTTAGCTGGAATAATTACACGGTTACTTTAAAAGTGTTATAATTTGCCATTGAATGAACTCTAGGGTTCGTATTAAAAATTATTGTAAGTAGAGAAACTTAAAAAACATATTAGTAATGTAAATCAAATTAACAACGTTATTATGTCAGAGAAAAAAATTAGAAAATATGACACTGGGAAATAATGTGTTAACGTTGAATGGTGAATTTAAACGCGCAGAAATATAGCAGTCACGGTGGTATTATGGTGGAAATACGAGAAGAACGTTGGTTAGAACTGTCGGTACATTGTGTAGTGGAGCGGTTGTGTAGTGGATGGTCGTATAGCAGAGCGCTGAGTGTATTCATAAATAAATCCGCGTTCTTTTTTATTGTCACGAGGGTTTTCTTTTTTTTATTATTTATTTCGATTCAATTTAGATGTAGGTGTAAGTTAGGTTAGGTTTGGCGTGTGTAGTTCAACAAGTTGATTGTTTGTAAGGAGGTTTAGTTATTTGAATAAAAGGGGCAAGTTCAGGGACGGCAGAATTGATCAATTTTGAGAGTTGGAACATTAAAAATTATCAATGAATGGAATTATAGAAATGAAAATTCATAAAAAAGATTTTTATTCATAATTCCAATTTCTTGTGGGTTAGGCCTATTTCACACATATACGATTTCATTCGGTTCGGTTCGTTTTCGGTCGCTGCCGACAAGTGTGAAACGGTGATTCAGTTTGTATTCGGTACCTAATAGAAACCGTACAGAACTGAATACTCCCTCCATACGAACAGATTTCATCAGGTTTATATTCGTGTCCAGGGAACACAAAGCAATCAACGCGTTCACACATACTCGGTTTAGTTTCGGTTTAACCTGATAGCGAGTGTTATTTTTTTTAAGTTTTGTCGCGGATTTTCTAATAAAATGAGCGGTTTTCCAGATGTTGATGTGGATATCGTCTTCATGCTCTTTAGCTTCGGGAAAATAGTGTAGAATGCTCCAAATTCCTGCTGTAAAGTGATGAGAGGGTGCTCGCAATGAATTCTAGTATTCCTCCTTCATTTTTAAATTTTTTTATAGAGAAACAACATGGCAACAACTTGCTTTCTCTCCATGATAACTACTGAGTTTACGGAAAAAAATAAAACCTAATATGAACCGTATGAGAACCGTGTATGTGTGAAAGGGTTTGATTCGTTTTCGGCTGAAACCGAAAACGAACCGAACCGAATGGAACCGCGTATGTGTGAAACAAGGCTTATTCGACACACGTTAATTTTTCTAGTATTTTCCATAGTAGAACAGGGTGGCCAGTTTCTGGAAAACCGGGAAAAGTCAGGGAATTTTGCTATACAGGGAAATGTCAGGGAGTTTTTTATAAAAATGCAAAATCACACAAATTCTCGCAAATATTTAAAGAGTGACCTTTTTTTAGGTTCTTTGTTTTTTTTTTTGTCTAAATTTTAAATTAAAAACAGAGAAAAACGGTAAAAATGCTCCTGGAAAACCGGGAAAAGTCAAGGAAATTCGTTCTAGAGAAATACTGATCACCCTGAAGAACATACCGAAAACTAGACTGATGCCGGCCCTGGTCAAAAATAGTTATTTCAAAATTTTTCATTAACTATTTTTGTAATAGTATTTATTATAAGTTTTATTGAAAGTACTAATTACCAGTGCCGGATTTACCAACAAGCAAAAGAAGCAACTGCTTAGAGCACCCGCTTTTTGGGGGCACCATACAAGTGATTTGTGGGGGCATCAGCGTATAAACTGTGAGAAATGATAAATTTTGGTGATGAGTCAAAAAAAAGGTCATCCGAATTTTGGCGACGACTAAAAAAAAGATCGTCAAATTTACAAAAAGGGGGACTTTACATGATTAGTGCTTAGAGCAGTGATTTCCAAACTGGGAGGCGCGCCTCCTTGGGGAGGCGCGGACAAGTGCAAAGGGAGGCGCGAAAAGTTTATAGGAATTTCATTTTCATAACATCACATACCTAAAGGTGTACAAATATAAAATATATAATTATAAATAAACTTTTATAACATAACATTATTTTTGTATACATACTATCTGTTTCTGAAAGGGACGTTACTGTGTAGTTTTTTGACTGACAACTATTATTGAAAAAACAAAACTGATAGAATTATCATAAAAAAAATCAGAGTGAAATCACTCCCCTTAATAACACCTAGATTTACTGAAGTTTGTGCTAATAAACAAGCATATTCATTGCATTAAAAAAAAATTATACGCAAAAAAAAATACATTTTATGCCATTTTAAAAAATACCTGTATACTTTTATGAAATAGGGGGGGGGGGGGAGGCGCAAGAGATTATTTTTTTTTAAGGGAGGCGTAGTTACATAAAGTTTGGAAACCACTGGCTTAGAGCATCACATAGGGTAAATCCGGTACTGCTAATTACAAACTACATTCTGAATGAGGGGGGCGCTTTGATAATGACTTTGAAAAGCAAATATGTGTATCGTTACTGAAGGGTTAAAAATTAAAATCTAAAGACAGTTCAGTCAATAGAGTAAGTGAAAAAAATTTATATGGGTAGGGAAATCTAAACAAATTGTTTTTATTTTTAAAAATCTTATGATTTCTGTTTTTGGTCATAATTCTATGTCCTTATACCAGATGTATATATACAGATAGACGGACGGACATAGTGAAACTATAAGGGTTCCTAATTTTCTACGAAACCCAAAAAGAGGTGTGTACCTTTTGTTTTTATTAATCATGCGAAATAAATGAATAAAGAAAGCTAACCGTATTAAACTAATAATCAAACGTATTATTTCGACGCATAAACTATGTATAAAATACATTGATTTAATTATACTGAACTAAATGATGTTGAGAGAGTGCCAATATTGATATGATATGATTGGTGGTGTACCAATAGGTGGTGTACCATATTAACCCTTTACTGCATTTTGATGCACATGTGCAACAGCAAATAAATGTACCAATAAAAATCCTATTTCGTGTTCAAAATAACGGAAAACGAAAAATGATGCATATGTGCATCGTTATAATAATAAACAATAATTAAACAAATAAACAATAATGGATTTTTTTGCATATTTTTTTCAAATTCTTTGCATCAAATTACATGAGACTTTGTTTTTTTATTTTTATTTTTTTTAATTTGCGCAGTAAAGGGTTAACATTTGTTTTTTCGGTTTTTGTGACTACATACTCATAATTCTAGCATAGGCAACAAATAAACATGTCGGTAATTGTAGTTGCATACATATGTTTTTATTAAATTCACCAAATTATATTTTTGTGTAAATATATAAAAACGAAAATAAAACGTGATATCTTTATTATTGTTTTATTTATCTTGTTATAATTTTCTTTATTAACACAAAAGTATTAAAAAATAATCAGTAGTTAATATTAATATAGTAAATTATAAAAATACAGTTGCACTATTTGCACTCATTGCTACACCATTTGCTCTACACTTCGAGCAAGTACGTACCT
Organism: Sialis lutaria; assembly: GCA_949319165.1. NCBI lineage: Eukaryota > Metazoa > Arthropoda > Insecta > Megaloptera > Sialidae > Sialis > Sialis lutaria. The sequence continues at coordinate 39,663,955 of OX439232.1, read as the reverse complement.
CCTACTAGAGGCAGCCTTACCGATCGACCGTGCGAACAAACGTGCGAGAGAGAAAACGCAATAACGCTACATCCTTTCTCTCTCGCTCCGCATCATTAGCACGCCGAGCGAAAGAAAAATTACATGCGTTATTGCGTTTTCTCTCTCGCACGGCCAAGCGGCAAGACTACCTCTAGTAGGTACATGCTCGAAGGTTACACCACATGCTCTAGTTTGCACCACAATAACGTGCACTACTTTACCGACAAAATATGACTTTTTCCGGTATTTGTAGATATAACAAGATTACTACACATAATTTTAATTCGATTGTTAGTTCATTATTTACTAAACGATTTATAAAAACTAACGCCAAAATGACAAGCAACTGGCAAGAAGAAAAAACTAAATATCTGGGAATGCCAATCAACGAAAAAAGAAGACAATACAAAAATAAAACATTTACTGAGGTTAAGAACATTCCCAATTGGAAAGAATACTTTATGAAGGAAGCACCAAACAAATACGAAAATGCTAAAATCACCAACGAAATCAATATAAACGGGCATTTGAATAGTGATTTGTGTGAAAAAGTGTCTTTATGGCAAGGCGACATAACCTCACTCGAAGTAATTACCAAATAAAAATCAATTAATAAATCGTATAATTCACGTGTTTAAATGTTTATTAGGTAGACGCGATAGTTAACGCAGCAAATGCATCTTTACTCGGAGGGGGAGGTGTAGACGGGGCTATACACAGAGCAGCATCTGGCTTACTCTTATTGGAATGCAAAACATTAAACGGTTGCGCTACAGGCGAAGCTAAAATAACAGGGGGGTATCAATTACCGGCGCGTTGTAAGTTATAATACATCACACATCGGAAACTTGTCTAAGTGTTGTAATGTTTTAGACGTGATCCATACACCGGGGCCGAGAGGGGAACACCCTCAAGAATTAACTAACTGTTACGCTAACTGTTTGAAGTTAGCTCTGGAGAATAATTTGCGAAGTGTAGCGTTTCCTTGTATTTCTACAGGTATCTACGGGTACCCGATTGAGTCTGCGACGCACGTAGCGTTGAAGACGGTGAGGGCTACGTTGGAACAACATATTGATAAGTTAGATCGGGTGATATTTGTCCTGTTTATGGATAAAGATGTTGACGTTTATAAGAATTTGATGCAGATTTATTTTCCTGTACAGTGAAATAATGTAAAAAGTACGGTTATGTAAAAATTATATTTTGTTTTATTTTATGTGTTTTTGTTTTTTTTTCTTTCTTTATTTGCAGATTGTTTTATTTTCTTTTAGAAACAACAAATTCTAAAATATGTAGGTATGAAGATACGAAGTTGTATGTATATGTAAGTTATATTGATACATAATAATAAAAAATATATAATTTAATTGTGTAGTGTATTAAATTATGTATTAACTTCCAGTGAATATTGTATTAACAATTAATATGTATAGCTGTAAAGTAGGTGCAGTTTTTTTTTTATTTTAAAATATTGCATTTAGTTATCAGTGAGATGAAATGGGAACACTTTCAAAAATGAAATTGAAAAAAATAAAAAATCAAGACGTTTTTTTTTATTCGCCAAAGGTAGTCCATCGGGTATTAAATGAATATATTGATATTTTCTTTTTAGTAGAGGATAAGAATATAACGTATGTCGTTTATAATAGGTCTTGAGGTAAAAATTCGGTCAAATAATGAGAACATTTTTTATAATTATTTGTTGTTTGTTGTAATTTCAAATTTTATTTAGATCTTATTTATTTTTTTATATAAAAATAAATAAACAAGTTTTATAAAACTTAAATTAAATTAAATAATTTGAAACAATGTTTTGCATCAGAAATAAATTGTGAAAGGTAACTATTGTTTTTTGAGTAATTTATAAAAAAACAAATCGTTATGAATCACAATAAGAATGCCTTAAAACATTTGCTCCTTGTGTGGCTCCTTGCCTCAGGCAGAATGAGTCATCTTGTATGAAACTAGACGTGTTGCCGTCCTTCCTCTACAGCCACCAATAAAAAACAAAATGAATATTACAAATATACAAAATTCAACTTGAAATTAAGATTGTACATTATATTTGAATGAAATAAGTGTATTTACATTGAAATACAACGCGTTTGTTATAATTATAATGTAATAATTTAGATCAATTACAATAAAAGTATTGTAACGTATGTCGTTTCTTAAACGTACGGTGTATTTTAATAGCAGTCACTCTTCAGCCATTTTGGAATATGTAGAGACATGTAATGTGTGTGTATAGTTTTTGTTAAAAATATCATTTCACGGCTTACAAATGGGTTAGTATTTTTCAAAATTAGTTATGATGTTATTTCATTGTATGTTTAATAAGGTGCACGATAACATATTGTGATTTTAAACTCGTGAAATATATTATAATAGTTGTGTGCGTGTACATCCAATCGCTTTCTCTGCAAAAATTCATTGTCGAATTGTTTTACACTTGTTTTTCTAAATGAAATAAACCGATGTATGAAACAATACATCTTAAAAATCGTGTTTTGGTACATAGAATTGCATCTTATGTTGATCAGGTGTAACTGAATAAAAAACAAAACCAATAATTAGTCGGCTCAGTCCACTCTGTCCTTATTAAGTATTGAAAAAACTATAACACTTTTTTCAAACAATTAAAATTACGAATATAACAATTACAATTATCTTTAAATTATACAAAGTAACGACTTTTTGATGTTCTAAAATTGTAATATTTGTATAGATCTGTCAAACAGTATTTTCGCCTTAAATTATATTTATAGATAGTTAAAAAAATCAAACTTTAGTACAGGTGCTCTGGCAAAATATATCATCTGTAGTAGGTAAGGGTGTTGTGTTGTGTTATTGGTTACTCGAGATGCTTATTTATTGCTAAGGTTTCATCCCTTGTATGTACTTTGTTCCAAACATTGAACATGAGCTAGTGCTGGTACCTACAGCTACAGCCATTATGAGTTAAAACTTAAAACAAACTTTCATTGTGTATTAACTAATTAATTACATAAAATGTAAAATTGTGTAGGTACCTTATAGTGTGAAAAATACCTCACCTTATTTAATGGGTTATGTACGCATTCTTCATTCTTTGTGCCTATAATTTTTATAATTTTATTAGACAATTGGGAATAATCTGTTGTAATATTTCAGTATTTCTTGTGATTTTAGTAGGTACCTATTTTAATTTAGAATTTGGATTTATATGATGTAAATGCACATAAATAGTTAATAATTGAATTAATATTAAATTTGTTGGTAAGTAAATATGTAAAACATATTCTAGAAAGTGTTTCCTATAGTTAGTGTGTAATATCCTTTATACCTACTGGAAAAACAGCTTTTAATTGCAATAAAGTAAATGAATGCATACATAAATTAATAAGTAATTAATTATCCTGTTACTTGTATTACACAATATTTGTATAAAAGTGATATTTATTATTTAGTATTATGTTGTATTAAGTATAACATTTGTTGGTTTTCGCAGGTGATGTGACAAAAAAGTGGTGTTAGTGTTTGGTGCGAGAGAGTGGTGACACACAGCGTAGAGTGTGGCACGCAGCGTAGTGTGAGCACACAGCATGTCCGGAGCCATGCGTACCACGCTGCAAACTGTACCAGAAAGCATTCCCGCTGACCATGTTACTACGGCAGCAAAGCTGCGATCCACTGTCTCTTCAAAGGTACGTGCCCACTCACCCCTTTACCCCTTTACCCCCCCCCCCATGTAACTGCAATGGTATTCTATTTAAATGTGTTTTTTAGGTTATGGAGAAATTAAGGCGGCAGACTCAGTTAAAATTTTTTTTTATTGCATTTTATTGAATTTTATTGCGTTTTCTTAAAGTAGAATGTTTCAAATGTATTCTATGAAAATTTCAGATAAATCGGATGGTTATTTGTGGAGATATTTAACTTTGAACGGAGCCGTCTCTAATGTATTCAAATTGGCACGTTGTGTTCTTTTTTACTGTAACTTGAGAACGGGTTTGCTGATCGGTTTGAAATTTCTCTCACTTATTCTATACATAATTGTCCTCCGGATGTACGAATGATTTTTATTTCGGACGGTTATTTGTGGAGTTATTTAACTTTGAACGGAGCCGTCTCTAATGTATTCAAATTGGCAGGTTGTGTTCTTTTTCACTGTATCTTGAGAACGGCTTTGCCGATCGGTTTGAAATTTCTCTCACTTATTCTATACATAATTGTCCTCCGGATGGACTAAGGATTTTTATTTCGAACGGTTATTTATGGAGATATTTAACTTTGAACGGAGCCGTCTCTAATGTATTCAAATTGGCAGGTTGTGTTCTTTTTCACTGTAACTTGAGAACGGGTTTGCTGATCGGTTTGAAATTTCTCTCACTTATTCTATACATAATTGTCCTCCGGATGGACTAAGGATTTTTATTTCGAACGGTTATTTATGGAGATATTTAACTTTGAACGGAGCCGTCTCTAATGTATTCAAATTGGCAGGTGGTGTGCGTAATCACTGTAACTTGAGAACGGGTTTGCTGATCGGTTTGAAATTTCTCTCACTTATTCTATACATAATTGTCCTCCGGATGGACTAAGGATTTTTATTTCGAACGGTTATTTATGGAGATATTTAACTTTGAACGGAGCCGTCTCTAATGTATTCAAATTGGCAGGTGGTGTGCGTAATCACTGTAACTTGAGAACGGGTTTGCTGATCGGTTTGAAATTTCTCTCACTTATTCTATACATAATTGTCCTCCGGATGGACTAAGGATTTTTATTTCGAACGGTTATTTATGGAGATATTTAACTTTGAACGGAGCCGTCTCTAATGTATTCAAATTGGCAGGTGGTGTGCGTAATCACTGTAACTTGAGAACGGGTTTGCTGATCGGTTTGAAATTTCTCTCACTTATTCTATACATAATTGTCCTCCGGATGGACTAAGGATTTTTATTTCGAACGGTTATTTATGGAGATATTTAACTTTGAACGGAGCCGTCTCTAATGTATTCAAATTGGCAGGTTGTGTGCGTATTCACTGTAACTTGAGAACGGCTTTGCTGATCGGTTTGAAATTTTTCTCACTTATTCTATACATAATTGTCTTCGGGATGTACGAATGATTTTTATTTCGGACGGTTATTTGTGGAGTTATTTAACTTTGAACGGAGCCGTCTCTAATGTATTCAAATTGGCAGGTTGTGTTCTTTTTCACTGTAACTTGAGAACGGCTTTGCCGATCGGTTTGAAATTTTTCTATTCTATACATAATTGTCCTCGGGGTGGATAAAGGATTTTTATTTCAGACGGTTATTTGTGGAGATATTTAACTTTGAACGGAGCCGTCTCTAATGTATTCAAATTGGCAGGTTGTGTTCTTTTTCACTGTAACTTGAGAACGGCTTTGCCGATCGGTTTGAAATTTTTCTATTCTATACATAATTGTTTTTGGGATGGATAAATGATTTTTATTTTGGACGGTTATTTATGGAGATATTTAACTTTGAACGGAGCCGTCTCAAATGTATTCAAATTGGTACGTTGTGCGCTTTTTGACTGTAACTTGAGAACGGCTTTGCCGATCGGTTTGAAATTTTTCTGACTTATTCTATACATAATTGTTTTTGGGATGGATAAAGGATTTTTATTTCGGATGGTTATTTTTTTTTATATAGCAGAAAATGCGAGTGAAATTTTATTCGAATAAAGAACTTTGACTTTCAACATCCGCCATTTTGTGAAAATTCAAAATTTTTCAAATTCCTTCGTCTATCTGGAGCATTATGTCGTTAACTAATGATCCCTTTTGTTTTTTTTTATTTCTGATGATCCAGTGACGAGCAGCAGTGATAACGGCAAAACACATTTTTTTTGGACCCCTCTCAAATTTGCTTATTTTTTAAATATTTTATGATTAAATAATTATAATATTTTCTGTAAATACATATCTTTCTAATGGAAAAACATTGTTATTAATTATTTTTTAATGCAGGGCCAAAAAAAAAAATCCTAAAAAAAATGCTTTTTTTATTTTTTTGGACCACTCCTAAATTTTTTGTATCTCACTTAATTTTGAATATTTTGCCATGAAAAAATTATAATATTTTCAGTAAATACATACATATCTTTCTAATAGAAAAACATTTGTTATTAATTATTTTTTAATTCGTAGCAAAAAAAAAAAAAATCTTAAAAAATACTTTTTTTAATTTTTTTAGAAGACGTAATTGGGTCTGCCCCCTTAAGTCGATGAAACATGAAACTGTAACAGTTTCGTTTGTTATATATTATTTAATAATATGCTTTAATGAACATTGTTTTCTATTGCAGTTACATATTAAAAAAAAAATGAAAGTGAATATTTATTGTTTAAATATATTTATGTGCGGCTTTCTTTGTTTTTTCCATAATTATTAAATAAAAACGTATCATGGGTTAAAGGATTTCAGAATTATGTTATTTCTTTATTAAATTTTACATCGGTTTAAAATTTTATTGCTTTTTTTTTTTTTTTACAATCGTACGAATGCTTTTTGTATTAATTTTTGCATTTTTGTGTTTTCGCAAATGCTGTTGATAATTTTTTATTAAACTGTGATAATTGGAAAATAATTTGCTTGTATTTAGGGTTGCTATCTGTCCCTTTTACTCAGGACAGTGTTTTCTTTTTAAGGGCGTCTGGGGGAATTTTTTCAAATGGGTTTTTTTTTTTAACGTAAAAAAAGTCGTCAAAATTACTAAAAAAAAAATCTAATTCAACATAAACTTTTTAGTTTTTTTATTTATTTTTTTCAATCTGTCGTCTTTTTAAATGTATTTTTTTCACACTTGAAGCGTCTGGCAACCCTACTTTTATTTAATTTACTTGATAAGGTAAATAATTATATGTGCTTATGGTAAAGGTGCATATTATAATAGGTATATGTTTATTTAGAAAAATCTAAATGTTATTTAAATTTTTTTCATCTCATATTTCAACATTGTTTTAATTTTATTTTTTTTTATAAATATCTACATGTAAAAACTACCTTGTTATACAGGAGAGCATATCTTTAAAACGTTATGTTATACAAAAAAATTAGTGGAATACAAATTGAAGGTAATAATATTCTCGACAATTTTTATTTAAAAAATATTTTTCTATTTGCAACCATTTTACGAATAATTAAAAAATTAACAAGAGTAAACTTCGTTTTTGAAATAGATACGGTTGATATTTAGAAGAACATAATATCTTATAAACGGTTTGTTTTACAAAAAAATGATAGGGACACAAATTGAAGGTAATAATATTCTCGACAATTTTTATTTAAAACATATTTTTCTATTTGCAACCATTTTACGTATTATTCAAAAATTAACATGGTTTTTGAAATAGATATTGTTGATATATAAAAGAGCATAATGTCTTATAAACGGTTTGTTTTACAAAAAAATGATAGGGACATAAATTGAAGGTAGTAATATTTTCGACAATTTTTATTTAAAAAACATTTTTCTATTTGCAACCATTTTACGTATTATTCAAAAATTAACATCGTTTTTGAAATAGATATGGTTGATATATACAGAAGAGCATATCTTATAAACGGTTTGTTTTACAAAAAAATGATAGGGACATAAATTGAAGGTAGTAATATTTTCGACAATTTTTATTTAAAAAACATTTTTCTATTTGCAACCATTTTACGTATTATTAAAAAATTAACATCGTTTTTGAAATAGATATGGTTGATATATACAGAAGAGCATATCTTATAAACGGTTTGTTTTACAAAAAAATGATAGGGACACAAATTGAAGGTAATAATATTCTTGACAATTTTTATTTAAAACTTTTTTTTCCATTTACAACCATTTTACGTATAATTCAAAAATTAACATCGTTTTTGAAATAAATATTGTTGATATTTAGAAGAACATAATATCTTATAAACGGTTTGTTTTACAAAAAAATGATAGGGACACAAATTGAAGGTAATAATATTCTCGACAATTTTTATTTAAAACATATTTTTCTATTTGCAACCATGTTACGTATTATTCAAAAATTAACATCGTTTTTGAAATATATATGGTTGATATATACAAAAGAGCATATCTTATAAACGGTTTGTTTTACAAAAAAATGATAGGGACACAAATTGAAGGTAATAATATTCTCGACAATTTTTATTTAAAACATATTTTTCTATTTGCAACCATGTTACGTATTATTCAAAAATTAACATCGTTTTTGAAATATATATGGTTGATATATACAAAAGAGCATATCTTATAAACGGTTTGTTTTACAAAAAAATGATAGGGGCACAAATTGAAGGTAATAATATTCTCGACAATTTTTATTTAAAACATATTTTTCTATTTGCAACCATTTTACGTATTATTCAAAAATTAACATTGTTTTTGAATTAGATATGGTTGATATATACAGGAGAGCATATCTTATAAACGGTTTGTTTTACAAAAAAATGATAGGGACACAAATTGAAGGTAATAATATTCTCGACAATTTTTATTTAAAACATATTTTTCTATTTGCAACTATTTTACGTATTATTCAAAAATTAACATCGTTTTTGAAATAGATATTGTTGATATACAGAAGAGCATAATATCTTATAAACGGTTTATTTTACAAAAAAATGATAGGGACACAAATTGAAGGTAATAATATTCTCGACAATTTTTATTTAAAACATATTTTTCTATTTGCAACCATTTAATGTACAATCCAAAAATTAAATCATCGTTTTTGAAATACATAGATATCGTAACACATATAAAACATATGTGATTGTTTAATAATAAAATAAAACTAATTGTTGCAGAAATGTTTATTGATTGTTGTTATTTTGTTCTACAATTAGATATAATAGGATATTTGAAAATTAATTTAAATGCAACAAACAACATAGATTAAGTAAGATATGTAATACGTAATTAGTTGCAACAATTACTGAACATAATATTATTATGTATAATAATAATGTTTATAACATTTATACATATATTTTTATATATAATTTATTCGTTTAAATGTTAGAGATGATGTTTTTTTTTTAATTAATTCTTGAGATAAATAAGTTTGTATGAGGACTATACCTAATATAGTATAGTGTAAATAATAAAGGTGATGTTTTCCATGTCTTGCTTTATCACGACCATAAATGACTTAACAGTTGAACAAATATAATTTAAACAAAGCTTTTTTTAGCTTTTTATTTTACAGATAAATCTTTTATCTCTGATTTGTATAAAGGATGTACCACAAGACAAGGGGTGTACAATATATCTTTCTTTTTGTAAAAATTACTCCATTTTTTTTTCTTCAAATACGCGCCTGATTACTTTTTTCGTATATTTTTTTAACAGTTTTTAAAAATTTTTCTCTGCTATGCAAATATTTAATTGAAAAAAAATAGCGATAGAAAAAAAAAATGTCGATTTTTTTTAGTAAATTGATTTAATCTTTGTAAGGGAACATTTTATTACAAAAGTTGTTGTGACCTTTTTTATACACAATTGAATGCTCTACAAAAAATATTCTATAAAATTTTCACGTAACGTGTATCATTTTTGTGATATCTTGAAAAAATAATGTCACCCCTCTTTTTTACATACGATTTTGATGATTTTTAAATGGAATCGTCTTCAAGCCAGAATCAACCAACCAACCAAGTTTCATTAATATCGGTTCAGTGATTCGTGACTTAGAGGGGACAGACTGACACGTCAACAAAAAAAAAATTGTCTTGACTTGAAACGAAAAGATCTAGTGAAATTTTTTTTTGTTCTGATTGAAAAACGATCACAAAGCTTCTCATATCTTTCAGATGTGGTAAAGAAGTTAAATATAAGTTGGTGTAGTTTGACTTGAGATAGTGGCGTAGATAGCTTTTTGCGATTAGGGGGGGGGGGGCAATATGACAGTATTAAATCTCATAGAATTATATTTTTCATTATATGGTGCAAAGTACAAAAATTGGTTATGTTCTTATTGAAAAAATACTCGTATATTATAATCATTTTATAATTTTTGTAGATTCATAGGGGGGGGGTGATCCCCTTAACCCCCCCCCTGTTAACAATACCAGTTTTGAGAATATTTTGTATAGTGATTTTATATTTTATACAAAAAAATCGAGACAAATTGATATTTATTAATTTGTATAGATTAGATTGGGAAATATTTATCGATTTGATTAGAATTTATTTTGACGATGATGGCAATGTTTATACACTTGAGTTTTATATATGAATGTAGAAGACATCTCTGGAAGTTTGGTTAAATGTCACATCTATTCTAAATATTCCTAAAACTAAGCGAAATGTCACGTTTATTGCTTTTACCATTTAAATATATCGTGGTATTATTTTAAATGTTATCGTTTGGTTGAAAAACTCACGCGGTTCTCGGTTTCAAAGTATAACTCTTGTCTTTAATTTATTTATAATTATTTGTACAAAGTTTATTTAAAAACATTTAAAATGGCTTAAAAATTGTTCAAATGAATTGGTAGAATTATTACTTTAAAGGGTCAAGATATCTCCGAATATTAATACTTTTATTAAATAATTAAAAAGTATTTATTAGTTATTTAAAAGTATGCAAGAAGAAAGGTTTACTTGAGCCAAGTAAACCTTGTTTTGTATATAACGAAAACAATATTTTCTTAAGATAAGAAATATATTCTTAAACCAACTATAGTATTCTTGAACGAAGGAATAATGTAGTTGGATTAAGAGTATGTTTCTTATGTTAACAAAATATAAGGTGGCCAGTTTTTGGAAAACCGGGAAAAGTCAGGGAAATTTGTTCCAGAGAAATACTGACCACCCTGACAAAACAAGATTTTTTCTTGGTCCAATACAGTTTTTTTTTGTGTGTAAAAATGGTTAAAAAGTATACTTAAGCCACTTACTTCATGATCGATATGATTTATTTGTTGTAGTATGATGGATTTGAAAAATTAAAAATGATTCATGCACTATAATGTTGTCGTTATAACCTGTAAGCTAAATTTCTTAATTTTGAAAAAATAAGAATCTTCTGACATTTGAAAAGTAAAAAAAAAAAAGTTATTTTACGGTTCATAAAAAAATGTATTAAATAAATAAATGGTGCGACAGACTATAATAGAGAATGCATTTTATTAAGATTTAACAGTTTATTGTTATACAATTTCAGTTTTATTAATGTTTTATTTAAAACTACTTAAATATCGCTTGGTCGTTTTCTTTTTCGTTATTAGTTTATTATAAGATAAATGTTAAAAATGCATCAAAGTAAGTGTGTTGTGATTTATAATTAAAAAGCTATATGTATAGGTCTATAGGTACCTATACTGTTAGTGTTGTTGATGCTATTTTTGTCACCGTTTTTCGTCGATTCACTTCACTTATAATGAATATTGGAAGATTAAATCGCTGCTATTGTGCTCCAGTTTTTTTTTAAAACGAAAAATAATAAGAGTGGCTTCAAGTTTTAGAAACTGTGTAAAATCAAACAGCCTATAAAACCATTTCACGTACAAGCTTTTTTATTGTTAACTATTTTTTTATTTAATTTTTTTTTGGGAATCAAAGTAGCCTATGTCCTTCCCCAGGATGTAAGCTATCTCCATGCCAAATTTCATCACAATTGGTTCAGTGGTTTAGACGTGAAAGTATAAACATACAGATAGAAAATTTGCCAGTTGATTTTTTTAAGGTTATTCGATCATTAAAGCAATGTATTGATAAAAGTCTATGTTATTTATGGATAACTCGTATATTTTACTTAAAATATTGGACGTATGGTTTTTGAGTAAATGGATATTAAAAATAGAGTTTTTAATACACGATAAATGAGAGAACTTGCCGAAAGTGTTCTATTTATTGAAATTTTACACAATTGGCTATATACAGGGTCCTCCAATAGTGTGTCCGGCATTGTTTTACACGCCCAAACTATTGAAGATAAAGAGTTAGGATAAAAAATTTACTATATATATCGACCCTAAAGAATTTCAGGAAAATATTTTCAACCCCCTAAAACCACTCCTTGGGGGGTAGTTTGAGGGGCACATGCCCGTTTCTCAGGAAAATCAAATGGAATGGTATATCAAAAAGTACATATTTGTAAAGATCATAAAAAATAAGAAATTTTTATAAAACAAAAATTTTCATACTGTCAATTGTTTAAAAAATATGGCGACTTGTTCTCAAATTTTAGGGTTCTACTAAAAGTGCTCTAATTCCGTTAAATATTAATGGAATTTTATTATTTTTTCAAATTTAGAAAGTAGAAATAATGTACTTTGTAAAGATGTATGACTATTTGTGATTTTGATAGTTTAAAGTGTCATACACAATATATCAAAAATTCAAAAGTTCAACTAGGGATAATTCGAAATTTTCAAATACAACGGTATATCAATTAGTACTTTTTCTTAAAAAGGATATGTAAATAAACAACTTTTGTTAAGAAAATTTAAAATTTAAAATTATAATTTTAAAATTGAAAACTGAAAATTAAAAATTTTAATTTTAATTTCTTTTATCCAAAGTTGTTTATTTACATATCTTATTTAAGAAAAAGTACTAATTGATATACCATTGTATTTAAAAATTTTGAATTATCCCTAATTGAACTTTTCAATTTTTGGTATGTCGAGTATGACACTTTAAACTATTAAAATCTCAAATAATCATACATCTTTACAAAGTTCATTATTTCTACATTTTAAATTTAAAATAATAATAAAATTCCATAAATATTTAACGAAATTAGAGCACTTTGAGTAAAACTCTAAAATTTGAGAACAAGTCGCCATATTTTTTAAACAATTGACAGTATTAAAATTTTTGTTTTATAAAAGTTTCTTATTTTTTTATGATCTTTACAAATATGTACTTTTTGATATGCCATTCCATTTGATTTTACTGAGAAACGGGCATGTACTCCTCAAACTACCCCCCAAGGAGCAGTTTTAGGGGGTTGAAAATATTTTCCTGAAATTCTTTAGGGTCGATATATGTAGTAAATTTTTTATCCTAACTCTCTATCTTCAATAGTTTGGGCGTAAAACAATGCCGGACACACTATTGGAGGACCCTGTAGAGACGTTTTAAAAACTAATTATTCCAAACTGCAATGCTATAAAAATTATAAAACAAATATATTCACGTGTAATTTATTGAAAATAATGAAAAACTAGCTCTGCCATTACAGCAGTACAAATTAGTACATGTTACTATTATATACCGTTCTGTCTATTTCAATTTTCAAATTAAATTAAACTTTTTTTTTACTTTTAATAATTAACAAAGTAAAATATTCCATTAAATGTAGGTACATGTGTTCTCAATATAAATTAAAAACGACATTTAGAAGAAACTAAATCATTTTTTACAGTGTGTTAGACGTATAACTAATTCTCTATTTCTGGGTGAAAGTCGGTTCGTTTTGGTAAAATAAATTAACGTTTTAAATGGTTTATGTTAATCAATAATTTTGATGAAATTTTATCGTAATTGCCCTAAAGGATGAATTATATTCCAATATAATATTTTACCCCCTCACGTTGATTGAATTTTAGGGTTAAATTTGATCGATATAACTTTATAAATAGGTAAAGAGCTTGAAAATTAATTAAGTGAGTCACCCTTACTTAACTAATTTGATTTGAATTGTAATTCCGTTCGTTTAGATAATTTTTTTGTTAACCTTTGATTTATGTATATTTGTTTTTTAAAACTTATCTTTTGTAAATACAGTCGAATTTATTTATAGAAAATTACACATAGTGGGTGCCATGAGACTTTCTTATACGTAATACTGTGTGTGAACGTGTATGTAATTGTATTAAAAATGTATAAGGGGTCATCCATGAATGTATTGATAATACTGGTCAACAAAAAAAAAATTCTTAGAGATCTGAATAGGTGATTTAGAAGGTATTTGTTATGCTGAAACCTAATTTGTTGCTCAAATGGTTCCATCAATGTCAGATTTTTGAGATATCCGAACCTAAAAGTCCCAAAAATTACGATGGAAATTTATTATTAAGTAGGTGATTTTTTTCTGAAGTTTTCTTTCATGATTACAAATAGTATATTATCATTTCTCTTTAAGGGGTTAGGTGTAGTCAGAGACACGAAAGAATGACAATTTTAAATAATTTTTTTTGCCAGTAAATTATTTTATTTTATAAAAGTAAAAACATAGCATCTATAAATAAGGTTTTGACTTGACTTGACAGAAGTTTTAGAAAAAAAAAATTAATAATTTTAAAAGTAATGGCTGTTTGTGTTGATCCAGTTCCAACCGAAGCTCCTTGCGGTGACCATCACTTATCCTTGGAGATTCATCCAAATTCAATCGGACAAAAAAAATTAGTTTTATTAATAGATAATCTAGTGCCTGATCGAAGCTTTTTTTTTTCTTTCTTAAATTAACAAAATGGCAGCCTCAGGAAATTTTTTTCCAGAATTTCGGGGGAAAAAAACCAACAGTTAATTGTTTATAACAAATCGAAATTAAAAACAAAACAAAAATCCTTCGATCAGGCACTAGTTTTTCATGTTTTCAAAAAGCTGTATAAATTTCATTAAAATCTACCGAGCGGTTTTCGAGCTACAGTGGTCACCAGTTCAAAAAACATAGTTTTGAGAAAAACGCATTTAAAGTTTTACACTCAATTTACGTAAAGTAATATACGTATTATTTAATTACTTACACAGAGTCATCTATCAATGGGCCATATAATAGTTCTTCAGTCGTTGTAGCAGCTTCCAAAAATGCAAAAAAAAGAAATAGATTTCTTGAAAATTCTGACTACACCCTAACCCTTTAAGAATTCTATTTTTGCCTATTCGATCTCGTTAAAAGATTAAATTCTCTGTTCAATGAAATAATAAAGGGATGATTTTAAATAATATTATGATAGTTTTCTTACCGAAAACATGAATGGTGTTACTCTATATAAAGTATACAAAAGAAAAATGTGTTGACATTAAAAGTTAAAAGTGCTTTTATCAAGAAAAAAAAATTGCGAAAATGTTACGAAATTGAATATAAAGTACGTAATAATTTGACAAAAGGGTTGATTTTTATGGTGCGGCCGAAATAACTTACTATATACACATGCGTGTCAAGTGTATTATATTATAACGGTAGACGGACGGACGGACGGACGGACAGACAGGTCGATGTGTTAGTAAACCAGTGTTAAATGTATGTATTGTATGTACAGGATGGCCTATAAATCACAATACCATTTAAGGTAGTTGGTCCATCATAATGTGATCACATTAGGCCATGAGTACATATTTTTAATTTATAGAAATGATCATGGCAACGCTGTACATTATCTACTATTAACTACTTGTCAAATGATTATATTTTATCATCTAAACTACCACAGAATATATTAATAATTAATGAAATCGATTATAATTCCCTTCAATCCACTTATCATATTTTGTAAAAAATTATTTCATTATTTCGTGTATTTTTTACTATAATCAAATGAATACGTTGTTGCCACATTGTCAACAATACTGTAATTTATGTGATGGTTTGGTAGTTAAATCTGGTTAAATCTTAATAACGGGATGGTCAATAATTCCAATTTTTTGTATACTGTTTTCTTTCATATAAATATACAACATGCCAGTTTTTTATGAAAAACTGACGCTACGTTTAAATTTTATCTAATAAAACGTTACGTTGGTGTACGGTTAGTCCATATAAGCTGTGTTAAAAATATAAACTTTGAGATCGTTTTTCATGACTTTGAGATGGTCAATTCTAATAAAAATGGGCTATTTTTCAGATATTAATCTAGGGAATATTCTTGAGCAATTTAAACAAAATCTGACGAAAACATGTTTACGGACCAACTACCTTAAAATTCAAATAACTTTCTACAATTTTTAAATTTGATTTCAAATTATTAAAGCGTTATCCTTGGAGAAATTCACGACTACACTCGTAATTTTGGGGTCAGAAACCCACCACATAAACAAAACTATAGTTCGTTTATTCTGGCGGTTTAAAAATTAACTGCTCCAGATTTATTTCTGTGGGGGGGGGGGGGGGGGGGATTTGAAAGATAAAGTATACCCCGTAACAATCCTCGAACCTTCAGCAATTGAAGGAATAAGCTAAGAAACATTACGACAGATGATGATTCACGCCTTTATAGAAAGAGCGTGTCAGTGTGAAGCAGCGCAAAATGGTGGTTATTTAAATGATGTAGTTTTCAAAACTGTATAAAATTTATTTCCAAGAAGTGTGTGTTTCTGTTTATGAAAGAATAAAAGTGAATTATTAAGAAATGAAAAGGTTGTTCCATTTTAAAATGGTATTGTAATTTTTGGGCCATCCTGTATGTATAGGACGAACTGTAAGGTCTATTTCACACATATACGGTTTAATTCGGTTCGGTTCGTTTTCGGTCGCTGCCGACAAGTGTGAAACGACGATTCAGTTTGTATTCGGTACCTAATAGAAACCGTACATAACTGAATACTCCCTCCACACGGACAGATTTCATCAGGTTTCAATTCGTGTCCAGGGAACACAAAGCAATGAACGCGTTCATACATACTCGGTTTAGTTTCGGTTTTAACCTGATAGCGAGTGTTATTTTTTTTAAGTTTTGTCGCGGATTTTCTAATAAAATGAGCGGTTTTCTAGATGTTGATGTGGATCGTCTTCATGCTCTTTAGCTTCGAAAAAATAGTATAGAATGCTCTAAATTCCTGCTGTAAAGTGATGAGAGGGTGCTCGCAATGAATTCTAGTATTCCTCCTTAATTTTTTAATTTTTTTTATAGAGAAACAACATGGCAACAACTTGCTTTCTCTCCATGATAACTACTGAGTTTACGGAAAAAAATAAAACCTAATATGAACCGTATGAGAACCGTGTATGTGTGAAAGGGTTTGATTCGTTTTCGGCTGAAACCGAAAACGAACCGAACCGAATGGAACCGCGTATGTGTGAAACAAGGCTTACACGCACAGTTGTCCTCACTTATGATGGTATAGTACAGGGTGGCCAGTTTCTGGAAAACCGGTCAGGGAAAAGTCAGGGATTTTTTTATAAAAAATAAAAATGCAAAAAAAACATTGGAAAACAGTAAAAATTCTCCAGGAAAACCGGGAAAAGTCAAAATTTGTTGTAGAGAAATACTGGCCACCCTGGTTTATCATTCGTGGTTTTGTGACATCATTGTGGTAATGTAATTAATTAACTACGGTGTGTTTAATAATATTATTACTAATACAAATGTTATTTGTCGTCGTTGAATAGTTAAAACTATCTCTGATATGTATATGTAATTATGTATGTATGTATGTATGTACCCCATGCGATACCCCATTTTCCACAGGAACAGTGCGTAGGGTTAATTAAAAAATAATAACTTTTACTTTGACTCAAAATCGTTCAAAATGATTCACGACTTGCATCTATTTAACTCTTATGCCCGGTTTTGCTAGAGCTAGCAAGTACTCTCAAATATGATATCAAACTTATATGACAGTTCTCTTGTAGTTTCATGAAGACTTTGACAAGTTTCACGCACGTGTTGTATATAAACACAAACAAGGGTGTTAAAACAGTGGTGATATTATGATAATTATAGCACACGTACAGTCAGAGTCTGCACCAACTGTGTTACAATACTCTAGTCAAGTATCACTCATCTAAATTATATAGTAAATCTATAGATACTATTACAAAATTAATACCTTATTCTTATTTGTGAGTGTTTGCTACACAGAAAAAAAAACTGTATTGGACCAAGAAAAACTTGTTTTGTATATAACGAAAACAATATTAATATAAGAAACATACAACTACGCTATTCCTTCGTTCAAAAATACTATAGTTGGTTTAAGAGATTATTGCTTATCTTAACAAAATATTGTTATATACAAAACAAGGTTTACTTGGTTTGAGAAATCCTTTCTACCAGTATAGCTAGTTAATTTTGCTAGTCCTTTTGAGTTACCACACTTTACTTTACTAAGTATGTGGACATCTATGATTTAATTCCTTCAAAATATTCTATTTAAAATAATAAACAAATATGTATAAAAAATGGTGTTACAAAGTTAATTAAAAAGAGTTTTTGTACATATCTATGTAATGTTATGCGTGTATAATATACATATATTTATGTTACTTACTTTAGATTAAATTGTCGTGGAAAATTTTGTATATGAAATGAAATTAATATTTAAATAAACATTAGTTAAAATAACTCGTTCTTAATTTTAATTTTATTTGTACAGAGGCGTAGTACAGTACCTCTACTAAAAGTTAGCCTATTTCCAATTGAGGGGTTTGCAACAATAACGAGTTAACTCCATTTTTAGGCCAAACAGAGTTAACAACCGTTTCTTGGAGGAAAAAATCATTCTTTCGTTTGGTTCAACAAAGAGTTACCTACCGTTGTTGATAGTTGTCAAGGTATCCGCTAGAATGAGTTAGCTGCTTCATTCGCTTGGGTAAAAATAGAGTTAACTCCAGGAGCTGACTCTTTGTTTTTGGGCTTAGAATTTAGTTACTGTGTTCTTTCTTGAAATAAACTAATTTTCTTGAAAATTGTTCTTATTCAATGCTTCCTTACTTTAAAAACAAAATAATTTTCAACTATTTGGGCCAAAAAGGAGTTAACTCCAGAATAAAATTGACTCTAGAATTGCGAATTTGACGAATTTCTCAATGAAATTTGGCCAAAACATGTGGTCGGTGACAAATAATGATTGGACGAAGACAAAGGCGATTTAAATACATTCTCCATTTTTGTAAACAGTTTTTTCTATTTTCCCACAAACTATAAAAACTGGAGTTAACTCCTTGTTGCTGCAGACACCTCAGTTATCAATATTAAGGTCCATATTTTCGAGCTTACTCGAGAATATGTCGATTCGAGTTTTTCGTTCGAGATTTTAAATATCGCATACCCAGGAGAAAGAGATCTTGTATTCCATTTTGTGTCCATCCACTTCTTTAAAAAAAGGATTGTGTGGTTTTATGAAACCACGGTAAAAGTGAAACTTTTTTTTCACATTATAGACATTTAACTAAAAATTTTCGGAATAATAAATTCAAGCACTCAAAATTGAAATAAATCCATAAACAACAACATGCACCAGCAAAAAGTTCTAATAATACTAATAAATTCTATATAAAAACCAAGATCTTTTTTCCTTTTTCTATAAGCACGTGCTCTGTCGGCGTTCTGTTTTTTACGGCGTAAAATTAATTGATCGTCATTCATTTTTGCACTATTCTTTCTCGTTGATCAGTTTTTTGGACTCACTAGCTGTGTCGTTGTTTACCAAAAGCAAATAAATAACAACATTTACATTAAACACTGACAAATTACAATACAAACTTACTAAATATGTATAATAGCACACAGTACATAAACTGTCATACAATGAATGGCTGCTTGTTCCAGCTTGTCAGCGACACAGACCAAAAAGTTTGAGACGATGTAATAAAAGTTTCACATTAAAAAATAATTCATTATCTTTATTGCACTTGATTTCCATAAAGACTAAAAAAATAAAAGAAATTAATAAAAAAATTATTGAGTTTATTAAAATTATAACACTACAAAGATTTGATTGAAGTTATGGTACTTGATTTGAAATACTGTAGAACCTGTAAAGGTGAAAGAATTTAACTTAAATATGTGTATACATATGTACATATGTATATTGTCGTCAACCTGCATTCTAGATTGCATTATCTGTTTACATTTTATTAGATGAGTTTTATATACAATAGAAAACACACTCTTCTCTCGTATACATAGTACCTATATAGTACCTAGTACCTAACTACTGATAATTGAATGTACTGTTAAAGTAAACACTCGAGTTGAAATGTACCAAATTTAGACATTAGGTAGGTAGGTAATACGATATAATATATAACTGTTTGCAAATATAACATTAATTTATGTGTGTACTTGTATATTAGTGGTTCTTATATACTGCATACATACATACATAGGGTTTGCAAGGATTTTTAATATAATTAATTTGAAATTTTGGGATTTATTTACTATTTTGATTTTCTAATTTAATAATTGTTATATTATCTATGGATTTAGTATATTTATCAGCGCTGTGACTACGTCCGGGGCAATGCCCCGACACCCCCGAGCAAAGGGAGCGCCCCCACGGCAGTGTAAAAATTTTTACAATAGTAAAAATAGTTAGATATCAACGAAAAAAAATTATAATTAAAAGCACTTAAATTATTGAGGTAACAACGAAAAAATAAAAAAAGGTATTCACTTTTTTTACGAGGACCCCCTCACTCACTCTACCCCGGACCCCCCCTCCCCCCGGAGATTCTATAGTTACGGCACTGCTATTTAAATAGAAACTTAATTGCTAATATTCATAGACAACACATCATCGAAATTATTAGGGTTTTAAATTTATTAGACCTAAATGTATTACTACAATGAAACTTGATTAAGTGAGACTTGGATAAGTGGGAAACTTCTGTTACTAGAATTCATACTGAGAGTACCGTCATTTCCATATTTGCACCTCTATAACTGGGTAAATGGGACAACTCTTTAAATGGTTTCTTGAGATTCCAGTTATCCAAGTTTCACTGTAAATAATAAAGGTACATTATTTGCCTTAATAAAATAATAAACAAATTTAACCACACCCAATTTCAAAATTAAACAAATTAATCTATCAAAAAGTGAAAGACTACAAAAAATAATAATAAAACCAAAAAAACTTATACAATTTCACTTTTATTCTGCCACACTTAAATCAATTGAATAAAAATACTTTTTAATAACATATAATTAAAAACCATAGAGGATGTAGTGTAATACATACATATATCTATACATTATACATACATATATATGATCGAATCTATTCAAAATCATAGGCATTTAAAATTGTAGTAGATACAATAATTAACTATACTAGCGATTAGAAATCTAACATCCTATCGTCGAATGTGAAAGCGTTCTATGTACTAACTTAACGAGTAGAGTAAAGTCGGTATATATGGAACACCCCATTCATGTTTTAGGTTAGAAAACTATCATAATATTATTTAAAATCAGTACTTATTAATTTAATCTTTTAACGAGATCTAGCAAGCAAAAATAGAATTTTTAAATGAAAACAAAATAAAAAAAACTAAAACAATCGAAAATCAACCTCAAAAAAATGCGCGTGTAATATGGAGTAGTCCATATTACACTGCATCGTATTTCATTTTGCCGCCCGAACGCTCCTACGTATCACGAAGCCGCCCGAACTTCCAAGGGCGCACGCAGACGATGTTCAAACTTGCATGAACATGCATCAACGCGCGTCAGTCGTTTTTTTCTGTGCTTAACTCACACACCTGTTTGTTTTAATAAATGTAGTTTTGTGTGTCTATATTATGAGTTCTAAAAAAAGCAGGAAGGTGATTTCTGTTGAAACGAAACAAGAAATAATTAAAAAGAGGATTTGACCCTGCAAGCCTCGGTAGACTCTCCTAAATCTGAGTCTGACTAAAAAATAAAAAACGTGTGTACAATCTTTTTTTATGTTAGAGTACCATATTTTATGCTACAGAACGAATTAAAATTTTTAACATGTATTGTTATGCGAAAATGCGTTTCACATAACGATCTTGTTCCTGGAACGAATTATGTTTGTTATGCGAGGCACCACTGTATATTAATATTGTCTTTATCTATATATCTATAAAAGAGTTTGTCCTTAACCACTCACTCACTCACTCACTCACTCACTCACTCACTCACTCACTCACTCATATATCAACGTACAGCCCAAACCCCTGGACCTAGAAACGTGAAATTTCGTAGGTGCCTTCCTTTTATGATGTAAGCACCCACTAAGAAAGGATTTTTCGAAATTCAACCCCTACGGGGTTAAAACAGGGTATCAAAGTTTATATAAAAAAATATTTTTTTTTGTTCGCATTTAATTGAAACTTATCGAACATACTCTAAAATACATATAAATAGTGAAACGATTATTTCAGCATTCCCCAAAATTTAACCCCTACGGTGCTAGGGGGGTGGAAAAATTTGTAAAATAATTTTTTTTTGTATTCACCGAATGAAACATGGCACAAGAAGGTACTCTACAAGAGAAATATCAGTTACGAAAATTCAACCCCTATGGGAATAATAATAATAACTGTTCATGATATTAAAATAAATTCGGACAAATTAATATTCAATTAAAAATGAAAGTTCGACGGGGACTAGGATGGATTTAATCTGCAATAAAAGAATTTGATATTCAACCTATAATGGCGAGAGTAGACGGGGGTTAGTTTTAAAAAAAAATTTAACTAAGATCCGGGATATTTACGTTTTTTTATAAGTAATGAATAAAAATCAATATAAAAAAATGTAATATGTCATCCCATATTACTTATAGAGGGTTCTAATTAGTTTCGAAGTTTACGCGAGCGAAGCCGCGGGATTCCGCTAGTAAAATATAAAATGAGGCAACAAAAAGAGGTGTCCATATTACCCCGCGGGTACATGTATACCGGCTTTACTCTACTAACTTAACGAGTATCTAATAATAATAAGTAAGTAATGTGTGTAGTATTATAAGTAATGTAATGCCCAACCCTGGTTTTACTTTACAAGTTAGTGTTGTTTATTTTCGTAGTATAGCATCATAGGTGGGTATGGGTATGCATGCACATTATCATCTTCAGTTGGTGTTTTAAAATACATACAAGCACTTCTTTAGTTGGTGGTTCTTCAATAAGTTATATGTTAGACTTATTGAAAGTGTTACAGTGATATTGTGTTAACTTGTGTTTATTTAAATTGTTGTAATATGTATAATTATCGATTTTCGTTTGACATTAGATAAATTAATTAGTGATTTGTGATATTAAATAAGGTACTAGCACCAGTTGTGGATCATAATATCGTATTCTTTAATGTGCTAAATTAGTAATATTTGTTGATGTTTGATTAGTATTGCAATTACTGAATCGTAATCTGTAGATAGTTAACTGTAAAACAGCTTAATTTGGTGATAATCGGTCAATTGGTGTCAAAATGGTGGATGTTTAAAAACTAATTATTAGTGTGATATATTTATTAATTATTATGCAGGGTGGCCAGTTTCTGAAAAACCGGAAAAAGTCAAGGAATTTGGTTGGAAGTCAGAGAATTTTTATAAAAATGCAAAATCACACAAATTCTCGCAAATATTTAAAGAGTGACGTTTTTTTTTTAGGTTTTTTATCTAAATTTTTTAAATAAAAAACAGGGAAAAGCGGTAAAAATTCACCTGGAAAACCGGGAAGAGTCAGGGAAATTTGTTTCAGAGAAATACTGGTCACCTTGTTATATTATCATAACCTGGGCTTGAGAATTCGGCGGTGAACTTGTTATGGGTCTTGGTTTCTGGGTGTAAACCGTGTTATTATACGCGGTTCCATATTATCATAGCATCTCCTTTTTTACATTGTTTTTAATTTCATAATTCTTTATTTTATAACTTTTGAGTTGTATTATTTTTGTCAATTAACAAGTGTCCATTACTGGGTTTACTTTGTACATTACCGGAGAAAAATATAATTAAAATTTTTTTTTGAGACTTACATAATTAAATTGATTTAATAAAGAGGTAGTTGTTTTATTAACTTTTATTAGTAATAACATGAGTTCTTTGGACACCTGTGATTTTGAATGTAAATATACAGATTTCAGTAAATAAAAATACACAAAATAGCGAAAAGAATATGTTTACTCGCATCAGTCAAAATAGTAAAAAAAAAAACAATTTCTCGTTAGCTTGAAAGACACTGTGCGTCAATACTTTCAAATTGAGTAAACCTGACCTTTCAGGCATATAATTCAAAAATAACATGGAAAATTGTAAATGCTGTATTTTAGATATGCTAGGATTATTACAAAAGTTGTAATTAAGTACTCTTATCAACATTTAACCATTTTTGCAGTTTTATTTCTAATACGAGTGTCCAAAGACTTCTTAAAGCGTTCCAAACTCGTGCCAGTACATTTATTTATTTAAATTTGATCAATTAAAGTGCAAAAAATATGTACGAATAGAATAAAAAAAGTGTGTTAATAAAAAAAAACGATTGAATTTTTGTTAAACAGTAAAATCAAAAACAGGCATTTAAAATGTATGAAGTGTCGTGCGTTACCGGAAACCAGGTAGACGCGGCGTGTGCCATTAAAACAGTTGCCAGTAATAACTTTGTGAATAAAAGTACACATCATGTTATCAATACAGTGAATAAGTTAGCGGCGGCTAAGAAACGCAGCGCTGGTGGTGTCGTGCCGAACTATTTGAATAATTTACGTACCGGAGAGTGTAGGAAAAATAACAATAACAATAATGTTAATAATAATAATATAAATAATAATAGACCGTTGATGGTGTGCACGATGGTCGATGGACTTCCGGTTATGGTTAAGAGTAATACGAAAAGGAGGACTACGATTCAGGTAGGGTTGTGAGTGGGTGATTTTATTATTTTGGGTAACAAGGTGTTTTATTAAAATTGTATTTTAAGGTTGTTGTTCACTAAAATCGATCACTACAGAATTTGTTAAAATTTTAATATTGTGTTAAGTAAGCTAGTTCGTATTTTTTAAAAAAAATTTCAGGTCAGTTTACCATTTCGTTTATTAATTATAAACGTGCAAAGTTGGCCTCTTATACATTGCAAGCATAGGGATCCACTTGGAATTCGATATTCGTTTAATTCGTGTATTAAAACTAAACGTCAGATTTTAACCAAAAACGGATATGTTATAGATTGGTTATTAAGGAATGTGTATATAAAATTTTAGAATGATTTACCATCTCCTTAAATAATTATTAATTTTTAACTTTGATAAATTCCCGAACACATGACGTAAATATACGATATGGCAACAGCGCATTCGGCGCGCTCTTTGAAATATAAAAACGTGGTATTGAAAACTGACGCGCGTTGTAAATATCAAGTGATTATTGATTACATTTAATGTTTTTATTTATAATAATAATAGTTACTATTGTTATTATAATTATTACTATTGTCAGCAACAGTAATAATTATAATATTGTTAAAAATGAATCTTCTATTCTTGTCTAATATTATAAATTGTTGCCAGATCTATTTGTTCTTTTTTACCGACATATCAAAACCCTGTAGTCCATGCTAAATTTCGCTAGATGCCACGACTTTCAGTGAACAACAACCTTAAGGGTAGAAAGAGATGGATTATAGTTTAGGATAGTACTTGTCATTATTTAAACAGGAGTTGTTTTTCATTCTTGTTAGAAAAAGAGATAGATATATCCCAAACACTACCACATCTCTCTCACTGTTTTGAACAAATGTTACATACTACACCATTATGTTAATATAGCATGCGCGGTCCATGCTCTTATGTCTATGGTTGTATACAAGTTCCTATATATGTGATTAAAATTAGTTATTCAATTTTAAGAAATTTTGTTTTTTATTACAAAGAAAATATATGAGTAACTAATGTGAAATTTGTAGTTTTCTGTTAATATATTTCATGCATATTTGATAGCACTGATATTTTATTTAATATATTTAAAAAGAATGCAGAAAATTGTATTGAAATTAGAAGTTTTGATTTCAATTAAAAAAAATTCAAATGATTTGATATAAATTGTAATTATATACAACACTGAATATTATAACAGATGCCTATTGTATTAAGGTAGTTGGTCCATCATAATGTGATCACATTAGGCCATGAGTACATTTTTTTAATTTAGAGAAATGATCATGGCAACGCTGTACATTATCTACTATTAACTACTTGTCAAATGATTATATTTTATCATCTAAACTACCACAGAATATATTAATAATTAATGAAATCGATTATAATTCCCTTCAATCCACTTATCATATTTTGTAAAAAATTATTTCATTATTTCGTGTATTTTTTACTATAATCAAATGAATACGTTGTTGCCACGTCAACAATACTGTAATTTATGTGATGGTTTGGTAGTTAAATCTGGTTAGATCTTAATAACGGGATGGTCAATAATTCCAATTTTTTGTATAATGTTTTCTTTCATATAAATATACAACATGTCAGTTTTTAGGGTTCCGTAGAAAACTAGGAACCCTTATAGTTTCTCCATGTCCGTCCGTCCGTCCGTCCGTCTTCAAAAATTTTGAGATAATAACATGAAATTTGGTATACGGTCGTAGATTGATGACCCAAAAACAGAAATGATAAGATTTTTGAAAATAAAAATTTTTTAGACCCCCCTTTCATAAAATGAAAAGTGTTTTCAAAAAAAATTTTCACCTACACCATTGAGTGTGGTATCGTTAGAAACGTCTCCTAAAATGCAATAAAAAATGTATTAGAACTTTTTGATTTTAACCCTTTAATCACGATGTATTTGCTCTCCAAAGTCGTTAAAAAAGCGCCCCCCCCCTCTATTTTCTAAACTATCAATTTAAAAAATCTGAAAAAATTCCAGAATGTAGCTTTTAATTAGTACTTTCACTGAAAATTATAACGCACATTGTCAAAAATATTTTGGACCCCCCTTTCATAGACTGAAAATTGAACTTACATTTTTTCCCCACTTACCCTATTGAATGGGGTGTCATTTAATAGGTCTCGTAAAATGCAATAAAAAACGTCAAATAACTTTTTGATTTTAACCCTTCAGTCGCGATATATTTGCTTTTTAATGTCGCTGTCAGAGCGTCCCCCCCCTCTATTTTCTAAACTATCGATTCAAAAAATCTGAAAAAAAATCAGAACGTAGCTTTTAATTAGTACTTTCACTGAAAATTATAACGAACATTGTCAAAAATATTTTGGACCCCCTTTTTATAGATTGAAAAGTGAACTCACATTTTTTTCATTTACCCCATTGAGTGGGGTGTCATTTGATAGGTCTCCTAAAATGCAATAATAAAAGTCAAATGACTTTTCGATTTTAACCCTTCGGTCACGAAAATTTTGAAAAAAACTCTTTTATAAATCGTAGTGAGAATGACTACGGAACCCTATCATGTGCGTGCCCAACACGCACTTGCCCGTTTTATTTATGAAAATCTGACGCTACGTTTAAATTTTATCTAATACAGTCGAGTCTCGTTATGAGTCCGCTCGTTATGAGTCCGTCTACTAGGACTTTCGCGGAAGATCTTCCCCCTCCATAAGGTGAAAAAAAAATTCATTTTAGAGTCTCGATATGAGACCGCCTCGCTATTAAAATAAATTAATATTTTTATATCATGTTTTATTTATTATTAGTAAAGTTAATTTCAATTACTTGTATCCAGTGAAAATTGGATGATGAAAAAAATTTAATTTATAAATTTCTAACAATAACTTTTTAAAGTAACAAATAAAATAAGGTAAAATAAACTTAATAGTTAAACTTGTACATCCACATAAATTAAAAATTTTAATTGTAAAAGTACTTACCGATTAATTTTTTATGTATCAAAAATGTTTATTTACGTATTAGGAGAAGTCAACAATTTTTAGGTTACTTTTTTTGTAAACACTAGGCTATATCATTAATAAATAACCACTTTAGTCAAACGGACTCATAACGAGATACTGGAAAAAATCACGTACACACTCACACGCTTAAAAAGTAGGGGAAGTTCAACTTACGACCGTCGCCTGTGCTGAAAGAGTGGGGGTACACGAATTCTTAGAATTATATTCCCCTACACCCCTGTATGCGGGTTCATAACGAGACTCGACTGTAAAACGTTACGTTAGTGTACGGTTAGTCCATATAAGCTGTGTTAAAAATATAAACTTTGAGATCGTTTTTCATAACTTTGAGATGGTCAATTTTAATAAAAATGGGCTATTTTTCAGATATTAATCTAGGGAATATTCCTGTGCAATTTAAACAAAATCTGACGAAAACATGTTTACGGACCAACTACCTTAACTAATTTTGTTTTTGACTAATTTTGTAGTTAACTTTTGATCGAAACATTTTTTTAATTGTATGAGATTTTTTAACAAAAAAATATATCCTAAGAACATCGTCATACACATTCCAATATTTACTTGAGATAAAGTTTTGAATTTTAAGGTAGATATTTATTTTCTTTGAAATTGGGTTGGTCAAATTCTCGAAAAACTGTCTAGTTTTTTTTTTTTTTTTTTTGTAATCAATGATTCATAGACATTTTTTGATGATTATTTTCTGCGTCCAATTGATCGTATTAAGAACTGTAATTTAATTATCAAAAAAAAAAAATTAATTCGATATCTTCCATTTATTTGAAATATTATAAAGTATAAATATTTTTATTAGAATTATTTGTTTTTCTTGATATTTAAATAATAATATTATTCAACTACATTCCATCTATGTATAATAATATCCAGTTATGATACATAATTAATAATCATCTTTATTTCTTTATTATAAAAATTAATATATACAGTAAAAACCGGTTATAACGACATCGAAGGGACCGGTCATATTGGTCGTAAAAAACGGATAGTAATAACCGGTAAAAATGCAATTATATGAGATTCAGTTGAACTTTTATATTGAGTCGTTAAAACCAATACGTCGTATTAACCGATGTGTTTATAATAACCGGTTTCTACTGTATTGTTATTAGAATTGTTTGTTTTTCTTGATATTAAAAAATATTATTCAATTACATTCCAACTATTTTCTGTTATGATAAATTAATGATAATATTATTATAATTTTTTCTTATTAATTCTTATAAAAATATTTATTTCGTACAAGTAACAAAAATAATAGTAATAGGTGGCCACAGTTAATCGAAAAGTTAACTTCGTTAATCGTTAATTCGTTAATAAATAATCTGCCGTGTGCCACAGGACTTTCTTATACATAATAATGACAGTAAACAGTGTACGTGATAAAATTATAGATAATAATATTACCTACAATTTTCAACTTGGCCATTTTTCTCTAATTCGCACTGTTTCAGTGTAATTTGAAAAATTCAAAAATCGATGTAAGTAAACATCCGTTTCCGGTTGAATGATCGTTTTCAAAAATAGGAGGTTTTCTTCCCAGGCAAAAATCAATCTTAAGTATAAAATTCCATCTTTCTACGATTTGTCGTATTTGACTTACAGCGTCTACAGACAGACCGACAGACACACAGACATCATGGCGAAAATAGTCAGAATGGATTCAGGGAATGTCAAAATTGATAATTCCATCAAAAACCGGATTTCGAAAAAAATCGCGTTTACTATACTTACTTATACTATATGTATATTTCATATACATACATATAGTATAAGAAAGTAAAAAGTTAACTTCGTTAATCGTAAAAGCGTTCAAATTCCGAAAATTTAACGGAAGTTAAAGTTAACCGTTAAAAGTTAACCATCCAAAATGTTTGAAGACCTTTTTTGCTATTTCGACTACTTTTTACTTTCTT
Organism: Sialis lutaria; assembly: GCA_949319165.1. Classification (NCBI taxonomy): domain Eukaryota; kingdom Metazoa; phylum Arthropoda; class Insecta; order Megaloptera; family Sialidae; genus Sialis; species Sialis lutaria. Next base: position 39,634,461 of record OX439232.1, on the reverse strand, counting down.
ATACCTATGTATATGAAATATACATAGGTATATGTAAGTATAGTGATTTATTAACTTGTCATGAAACAACCTATGTAACGGACTAAAGTTAACAAAAGCGTTAACATTTTTTTGAGTTAACTTGAAAGTGAATCCGTTAACCATTTTGTTAACTTCGTTAATTAACGATTAACGGATTAACGAATTATAACCCACATATGCATGTCGGTCATTCCATAAATAACTACACACCCTTTTTGAAATTGTCACCGATTTTTTTTATTTTTACATATGTTTTAGTACTAGCTTAGAGACAATTTTAAACGGTACTTAATGTTCGAAAAACTTTCTCCCCCCAAAAATATCGACTTTTGAAAATTAGACGTACTTTTTTTTGCAAACGAAATATCTCAAAAACTATCAAAGATAGGTTAAAACTACAAGATATCAATTTTATGTAAAAACATGTCAACTCTGAATTTTAAAAATAAAAATATATGTTATAGCTTATTTATTCCTGAGTACACTCCACTTTGAAAATTTATGAACATATGAAAATTTTCGAAATATTAATTATTTTAGGTGACGGCGCGCGAGTATCACCGCGCTGCGCTCGCGTTGACTTAGGCGCAACACCACACAACTGTGTCAGAGTGCTCTGCATTTACTGCAAATAACTATATTATTGGTTATTTTATAAACATTTTCTAATATTTAACTGATTTCAGTATATTTATGGATATAATTTAAATAATCATATAATGAAAATTTCACTTATGTCGGATGAAAACAAAAAATTAATTGAGTGAAATATATTTCATTTTAAATATAAATTATCTTCAAAAATATAGTTTTTAAACTTTTTTATAAATCTTTACATCAGGTACGTTATTATTAACTTAACTTCCCGTTAAGCGATATACCCGCTTTGAATGCCTAAATACAGTAAGATTTATTGTTTTCTCAGGTTAATAATCACTTAACTGATGTAAGCATTAATAAAAAATGTTTATAAAATAATCGATGATAGCTATTTATTACAGTAAATGCTAAACCTATAGCACAGTCAACTATGCTTAACAAGCCAACGCAGCGCAGCGCGTTGATACACGCGCGCCCTCATCTAAAAAAATTAATATTTCAAAAAGTTTTCATATGTTCATAAATTTTCAAAGTGGAGTGTATTCAAGAATGATTAAGCTATAACATATATTTTTATTTTTAAAATTTAGAGTTAACATGTCTCCCAAATATCCAAAATAGAATAAATATTTACTTAACTAATAAATTTCATAATTCAATAATAACTTACTTGATGTAAGATTTATAAAAAAAGTTTGGAAATTATATTTTTGAAGATAATTTGTATTTAAAATGAAATATATTTCACTCAATTAATTTTTTGTTTTCATCCGACATAAGTGAAATTTTCATTATATGATTATTTAAATTATATCCATAAATATACTGAAATCAGTTAAATATTAGAAAATGTTTATAAAATAACCAATAATATAGTTATTTGCAGTAAATGCAGAGCACTCTGACACAGTTGTGTGGTGTTGCGCCAAAGTCAACGTGATACTCGCGCGCCGTCACTTAAAAAAATTAATATTTCGAAAAGTTTTCATATGTTCATAAATTTTCAAAATGGAGTGTACTCAGGAATAAATAAGCTATAACATATATTTTTATTTTTAAAATTCAGAGTTGACATGTCCCCCAAATTTTCAATTAAAATTTTGTAAATAAAAAAAAATTATTTAAATAATTATTTTGTGCAGCGAAATATTTTTTTTAATAAACATACATTTTTACATAAAATTGATATCTTGTAGTTTTAACCTATCTTTGATAGTTTTTGAGATATTTTGTTTACAAAAAAACGTACGTCTAATTTTCAAAAGTCGATATTTTTGGGGGGAGAAAGTTTTTCGAACTTTAAGTACCGTTTAAAATTTTCTCTAAGCTAGTACTAAAACATATGTAAAAATAAAAAAAATCGGTTACAATTTCAAAAAGGGTGTGTAGTTATTTATGGAATGACCGATGTGAGCTATTTTAACTTAATTCTTTATACATTTAGTGATCATGATAATTAACAATTCTATACAATATATGTATACAAAGTATACATGTATTTCACACACATAATTTAGGCGTGTAATTCACTAATTGCAATAGTAATAATAATAATGCAAAAACAAGTAATAGCTGTGAAGGTCTTATACATACTCACTGTGTTCGGAATGTTGACATAGTTTCTATGTTCTTGTATAATCAACCATATTAAATATCATAGAACCAGGGGTTCCTAAATATTTTACATATCAAAATGAGAAAATTGATAAGGGAGGAGATCGTATTAATTATCGACCCCCCCCCCCCACCCACTCCCAGTATTAAGTGACCTCCTTGTTTCTTTACATACAGTCGAAATCAGTTATAACGATATCGCTTATCGCTTTTTTAATGTTATTCGATCATTAGAGCAATGTATAGATAAAAGTCTATGTTATTTATGGATAACTCGTATATTTTACTTAAAATATTGGACGTATGGGTTTTTGAGTAATTGGATATTAAATATAGAGTTTTTAACACACGATAAATGAAGTGTTCTATTTATTGAAATTCTACACAATTGGCTATATAGAGACGTTTTAAAAACTAATTATTCCAAACTCCAATGCTATAAAAATTATAAAACAAATATATTCACGTGTAACTTATTGAAAATAATGAATAACTAGGTCTGCCATTACAGCAGTACAAATTAGTACATGTTACTATTATATACCGTTCTGTCTATTTCAATTTTCAAATTAAATTAAACTTTTTAACAAAGTAAAATATTTTATTAAATGTAGGTACATGTGTTCTCAATATAAATTAAAAACAACATTTTTCGAAACTAAATCTTTTTTTTACAGTGTGCTAGACGTATAACCTTAAGGTTGTTGTTCACTGAAAGTCGTGACATCTAGCGAAATTTAGCATGGACTACAGGGTTTTGATATGTCGGTAAAAAAGAACAAATAGATCTGGCAACAATTTATAATATTAGACATGAATAGAAGATTCATTTTTAACAATATTATAATTATTACTGTTGCTGACAGTAGTAATAATTATAATAACAATAGTAACTATTATTATTATAAATAAAAACATTAAATGTAATCAATAATCACTTGATATTTACAACGCGCGTCAGTTGTCAATACCACGTTTTTATATTTCAAAGAGCGCGCCGAATGCGCTGTTGCCATATCGTATATTTACGTCATGTGTTCGGGAATTTATCAAAGTTAAAAATTAATAATTATTTAAGGAGATGGTAAATCATTCTAAAATTTTATATACACATTCCTTAATAACCAATCTATAACATATCCGTTTTTGGTTAAAATCTGACGTTTAGTTTTAATACACAAATTAAACGAATATCGAATTCCAAGTTGATCCCTATGCTTGCAATGTATAAGAGGCCAACTTTGCACGTTTATAATTAATAAACGAAATGGTAAACTGACCTGAATTTTTTTTTACAAATGCGAACTAGCTTACTTAACACAATATTAAAATTTTAACAAATTCTGTAGTGATCGATTTTAGTGAACAACAACCTTAACGACTCAAAATAAAAATCCTACTATTTTTACGATCTATTATGATTACTCGTCCTATTCGATTGCTTCGATGTCGTTATAACTGATTTCTACTGTATATAAAGAGTGCAACTTATTTATGTAGTAGGTATGTTTGATATAAAAAGCTATTTAAGATAATACATATACATAATAATAACGTTTAAGCTGTAGTAATAAATAGATGTTTTCTTTGTGAAAATTATGTAAACATGTTTGAGAGCTAGCCTATCTTCTGAACGATCAGCCTTCTGGTTTTTCGCTAAACAAAATACGTATTTAACCAAGTTGACTGAAGACAAACAGCGATTACAATTTGGTAGAAGAATAAATGACACAGCTAATTTAGAATTATTTAATTTTTAATCATTCTAAATAGTGTTTACACTGTATTCGCAGCGTGCGCGATGACAGCGCCAACTATCGGTTGCAACTAGGGTGGACTTTGACATAATATTAACAATCAAATAATTTAAATAAAATATCGTAATATATACATTTTAGACGATTATTCATGACTATTGGCTATGTGTACGAAGTCTATTAGCGCAGCTAGCAGCGGGTAATAGAGAAGGATTGAATGGATTCAACTCTCTTTTTATCATTGTTTAATATGTTTAATACCGTGAAATTTTTTATTAAGCAAATATAATTTAATTTAGCTGTTTGCATATAATATAAATAGTATAGCATAAAAAGTACGTGAAAATTATTTATTTTAGGTATCTTTTTCTCTTTAATTATGACGTATAATAGAGAAATAGTTAATTCGTTTACATTGACAGCATAACCTCAAACTATGGCGCCGATAATTTTACAATATTGCTCACCACGAACACTAGCATCGATATTATTTCTAACTCCACCCCCCTTGCACATAGTCTATAGTGGGATTAACCATGTTGACCTTTCTATTTTCAGTTAAAAACGAGTCTATTAAAAATGACAGTTAGTCTACCCAAAGTGTTATTTTTCGCCACGTCGTGCGCTGTGATCGATTTCGTTTCCCCCCCTACCTACTTTCACCCAGCGAATAATAAATGCTGTGATTATTTTTGATTAGTTATATTTATAAAATATGTATTTGCAGTTATTACAAAGTTGTTTATAAACAAACAAGTGATCTACACTAAATAACAAAGTGTTGTTTGTTGTCTCAAGTCACGTGTTTTAGATATATAGGTAAATAGATATACAAATGATCCGGTGGTTCTAGTAACTAGATACAGACGTCGCGACGTGTGGCGTAATACATAGAGAACACGCAAGGGCTTAGAAACTAACTAACTAACTACACAATCTAAATGACTTGCTTGCTATTATACAGTACAATGTTGTATGGAATTTGAGTTATTTTGTAAATTATACATATGTTGAGATGGGATTTACATTTTAACGAGTTATTTAACCTATTTACGCCCAAAAGAAAACAAAAACATGCAAAATATTTTTTATAATGAAATTAAGTACATATTCAATATATTTAAACTTTTTTTAATGTTTGAAAAAAAAAAAATAACACTGTTTACTCAAAAGCGAGTAAATTGGGCAGATATGAAGTCTATTTTGTGTGAGACTGCTTTTCTGATATCATTTTTATTTAGATAAAGTAATGTTATATGTATATTTAAGTTATTTCATATGATTTGAACAAAATTCTAAATCATGGATAAAATATATGAGCATACCTCTTTTCATATAAAAATTATTGAGAACAATTAAAAAACGTTTAAACACTTATGAAACTAATAACGTTAACAGATTTTGTTTGTTGCACTTCTACCAACTGAAATATTGTGAATTAATATCCATAGACGGCAGCACTAATTATAAAATGAGGTACGGCGGGCGTTAATGAGTTAAAAACTCTTGTATGTTTTTCAACAAGTTTAACTCGTTAAGGCAAATAGTTGTATTCGACGTTGGAGTAGAAAGGGTTAATATTACTTGAGTGTGATGTATTTTTCATATTTTTGTTTATAAAGTATTTTTCCGTGATTTTTAAATTTGAGGTTGTAGAAAATATTTTTAATTTTGTTAAAATGGGACGTTTATTAAATACGTATTCAAAAGAGTGGTGGGGGGGGGGGCTGTAGATTGCTTAGAGTGATGATATGTGACGAAGAAAGTGGATGGGGGTCCGGACAAACGCGACATTTGAAGTACTTTTATTAATTTTTTAAAAATTATAGATTTTATTTTTTAGTATGTTGTTTTCAATGACCAATTTTGATAATTTTCTGTGTTGTATATACAAAATTATCATCCATTTGATTTGGGGGGGGGGGGGGGGGGGGGGAGATCCAGGTTTTGTAACGTATTATTAGAGGTTAAAAAAAATGTGATACAGCGTGACAAATTGGTGATAGAGGGGTCAAAAATACGTGCTGTTTATAAAAATATATTGTTTTAATTTTCGCGCTGCTATAGCATTGTTTATTGTTGTAAAATTAAAAAAGGCAATTTCAAAATACTGTGTAAATACAGATGCACGTTTTTAAGATTATTTGATGTCTCGTATAAATATATGTATATACAATATTATATATATGTATATGTTGTATATTATACGTGATATTTAGACAGATTGCAGGTGATGGCTGTTTATTATTTCTGCATCTATTTATGTTTTATATTGGTATATTTTAACATAACTATGTATTTTTGCAATAACAAAGTAGGTAAAACTAACAAAACTTACCCCGTATTGTCGTGATTCAGGTCAATAAGGTTTTTGTATCTAAATATTTATATAGGTATCCTTTTACTTCACACTAAAATTGATAATAAAATTCCCAATATTTATATTGATTGTAATCATTTATAATAATTGGAAAAAGCAACGAAATGTTGCAACAGTTTAAAAAAATATATATATCTCGCTACGTGAAATTAGGTGGGGGGGGGGGGGGAGGTCAAAGGTTATTGTGTACGTGGAGGAAGGGGTTAGGTTATGTGATTTATGTTCATTCCCAAAAATACAGATAACTATTTCGTTCTGTGTTTAATTATTGAGTTGGTATATTGTGCGCAAGTCGAAGTATTATTGCTTATGTCTTTCTAACACATTTTATGAATATTTGACAACCCTGTACTATCGTTTTATTCGTTAAAACGAGTGTCAAAAACATTCAGCTGTTTTCCCCATTGTAAAATTTATTTTAACTTGAAATGCAAATACAATGTTGTGTAAAACAGCGGTAGTCAAAACGTCAATCGAAAAATTATATTTATTTTATTTTCTTAATACTTATCAGTTAAAGAAATAATACACTTTAAAGCTAATTAATGATATTTTATACACATGAAAATATTTTCTCTTCTATACATAATACTGTATATGAAAATCACTCTCAAATGAAGTATCAAACTTATATGACAGTTTTCTTGTAGTTTCATGAAGACTTTGACAAGTTTCACGTACGTGTTGTATGTAAACACAAACAAGGGAGTTAAAACAGTGGTGATATTATAATAATTATACCACACGTACAGTCAGAGTCTGTACCAACTGTGTTACAATACTCGAATCGTTACGATTTATCGTAGCGTGTAAACAGGACATTGTAATGATTTATTGGAATTGGATGATTGTTGCCGGCCGCCATCAATTTCTGCGAATCGTAACAATAAGTTGGAACGTGTAAACAAGTAGCAGCCATTCATTGCTACGATTTGACTTAGTTTTGCATTAGCTGTTCACGGGAAAGGTTGTTAACAACTCAACATAAGTCTCTTCATACATTCTTAAATAATTCCGCCAGTGATTGGGATCATTTCGCAATTTTTTCAATAATTTTATATAAGAAAATACCATTTTCTTCAGCAACCACTGGCGGCTCCACTTTCTTCTAGGTCTTCGTGACCTTTTCACTTTTCTTGCTAAACAAACAATCACAACAGTACTTCCTCCATGACAAAAACTGACTGAGTATACCGCGGATGACAATGAATATTGGACAAGAAATCGTTGCATGTAAACAGTACACACTCTTTCGATTTATTGTAACAATGTATCGTAACGATCGAATTGTTACGATTTATCGTAGCGTGTAAACCAGCCTTTATGATAAGATACCGGAGTTTGAGGACCACTTGTAGTACAGTTATTACCAGCAAGAGTATTACGTATATGTATTTATGAATTGTGTGTTATGAGATTAATTTAAATAATTGTATAAAAACGAGGGCCTCTGTAATGTTAATAATGCATATTATTATAATTAATTATAATATACGTTGCAACAACAACATATGTTGTTGCATACAACAAAACAACCTCTGAATTAAAATTGTACAATGAAATTTAATTGTTTTGTTACTGTATTGTTTATTAATTGGTTGTACATTGTGTAAAAAACAGCGGTTCTTAACATTTATTGTTTATAAGATCCCAATAAGATTTATTGAATTTTTAAACTTAAAATTATTCATTAGTTATTGTATCGTAAAGGCGAGTTTTGACTGTATAATTTTTATAATTGCAGTGATTATAATTTGTAAAGTAGACTATTGTTTTAAATATTTAATTATATTAATATTAATGTAGGAAACAATTTTTTTTAGAACTTTTATAGTTAAGGGGTTTGCAGCAACAACGAGTTAACTCCATTTGTAGGTCAAACAGAGTTAACAACCGTTTCTTTGGGGAAAAAATTATTGTTTCGTTTGGTTCAACAAAGAGTTACCTAACGTTGTTGATAGTTGTCAAGGTATCTGCTAGAATGAGTTAGTTGCTTCATTCGCTTGGGTAAAAATGGAGTTAACTCCAGGAGCTGACTCTTTGTTTTTGGGCTTAGAATTTAGTTAGTACACTCGTTACTGTGTTCTTTCTTGAAATAAACTAATTTTCGTGAACATTGTTCTTATTCAATGCTTCCTTACTTTATAATTTTCAACTATTTGGGCCAAAAAGGAGTTAACTCCAGAATAAAATTTACTCTAGAATTGCGAATTTGACGAATTTCTCAATGGAATTTGGCCAAAACATGTGGTCGGTGACAAATAATAATTGGACGAAGACAAAGGCGATTTAAATACATTCTCCATTTTTTAAACAGTTTTTTCTATTATCTCACAAACTATAAAAACTGGAGATAACTCCGTGTTGCTGCATACCCCTCAATTGTAAATAATTTTCGATGTTAGAATTTAGATACATTTGTATCTTTTTTGTTTGTGATGTATGTTAATTTTTCAGAAATATTAATATTTACTTAAAATCTAGTATTGCTAAGATTTAACACAAAAATACAGGTATTTATTTGAAAAAATAAAATACAGGGTGATTCAGCACTGTCGTGCCAAACTTGAACAGTAGATTGAGAAAAATATTTTAAGCAAAAAACTTTCAATAAACATGTGTCCAGAAATTTTTCCTTAGGGAACTACAGGCTTCCAAAGATTTTACTAAAAATGAGTTTTAATTTAATATCTAGAGAACCCTTTCTGATAGAATTATGAAATTTAGTATATGCTTTAGTAATAATAAATGTTATCGATTTCTAATATTAATCAATTATATTTTAGACCAGGGCTGTATGGGGCCAGTGGGCCCATCGATTTTTATCTAGTATTTGTTTGTTCGTTAATTTTTTTCTTGAGTTGGTACATCAATAAGATTATATGACACAAAATACACAAAAATATACTTTGCTTGTTTATCATAGGATAAACCGTTTTCGAGAAATATCGATGGAAAAGAAAGCATGCAGAATTTAACTTAATACGGATGCTTGAAATTAAAAAAAAAATATTTATATTCTTGCTCCATAATAAAAAATAAGACGAAAAGTTAACATAAGTATACCTCAAAAAATGCACCCTTATCAACAAAAATCCATTTTTAGTTTCGTTTTTTAGTCAAATTATTAATAACGTGTAACAGTAATACAACTAGCTATAGATCTCGGAGGATTCATATTAGTACGTTTTTTTATATGAATTTTTTTTCTTACCTTTAATCATAGAACAAGAATATAAATAATTTTTTTTTAATTTCAAGCATCCGTATTAAGTTAAATTCTGCATGCTTTCTTTTCCATCGATATTTCTCGAAAACGGTTTATCCTATGATAAACAAGCAAAGTATATTTTTGTGTATTTTGTGTCATATAATCTTATTGATGTACCAACTCAAGAAAAAAATTAACGAACAAACAAATACTAGATAAAAATCGATGGGCCCACTGGCCCCATACAGCCCTGGTCTAAAATATAATTGATTAATATTAGAAATCGATAACATTTATTATTATTAAAGCATATACTAAATTTCATAATTCTATCACAAAGGGTTCTCTAGATATTAAATTAAAACTCATTTTTAGTAAAATCTTTGGAAGCCTGCAGTTCCCTAAGGAAAAATTTCCGGACACATGTTTATTGGAAGTTTTTTGCTTAAAATATTTTTCTGAATCTACTGTTCAAGTTTGGCACGGCAGTGCTGAATCACCCTGTATATCCAAAATCCGAAAAGTACCAGTTTTGAAACTATACGAAATCACAGTAAATAATTATCTTTTGATAAATGGGTGGTTTTATCTAAAAAACAATTATACATAGATATGAGTAAGTAGTTATTGTGTATAAAATACAGTCGAAATCAATTATAACGATATCGGTTAGTACAGTATACATAAATATAATAATATAAATATAATAAATATATAATGTAAAAAAAAATCACAAGTAGAAAGCAAAATGAAAACTTGTAATTTTTCAACTGGATGCACCTTTCATGTAGTATATTTTTTATACTACACATTATTTATTTATTATAATATAAATATAATATACTTTATATTTTTCAACTAATGACTTTTAGAACTACAGAAACAAGCTACAAACATACACTAAAATAACCCCTGCTACAGTTTGTTTATACGTATGTATGTATATCATAAGATTTAAAAAATTGTTAGATACCTGTTAGATATTTCTTTTTATTTTTTTTATTGTATACAGTTTGAGATTTGATATTAAATTTTTTTTTTTTTCTAAATCAGATTTTACGTAACTCTGGCGACAACGTCTAGTGATATGTAGTATGGATATAAGAAATGATAGATAACTTTGTTGTAGGTACCTAAATGAATATCGATGATATGTATGTATTTATAAACACCTGTGTAAGATTTTTAAACGGTACCTATTATCAGTGAGTCTTGTTGTAAATAATTATGTTATCAGTTTGAATTACCTGGAGAACTCGTGCGTCAATGGCCTTGATTATATACTCTATGTATTATATATATTTACAAATTAAATACTTCTATGTCATTTTTTTTTTTTTTTTGAGGATGCATTTTTTTTTATAAATTAAAAAATATTAAAGGAGATGGCCACAGTGACGGGTCAAAAAATTGTCAATGTTTGGGAATATTTTTCACAAACATAACTAATTATTTTTGAATCAGGTAAAGGACATTTTATTAAGTATACCGGGTGTCCCAGATAACTTTTCCAGCATGGGGATCTCAGTATCTATAAGAGATACAGGTTTGGTTAAATGAGATGAATTATATGTATGAAAGGGGTGAGTATTATTACACCAAAAAATATTCATAATTCTATGTGGTTTAGGCGGTATACCCAAAAAACTGAAAATTCGGAATTTCTTTAAATGGCTATAACTTTTTTGTCAAAGTAGATAGGTATTTTTTGTAGACGGTTTCTCAAAGCACATTTTTGTGTAGAATCGATTGGTGTATTTAGATTTTTTATATCACTTTTAGTTTCCGAGATACAAGCTCTAACTTTAGTTTTTCTTATAGGCCACTAAGTTGACTATATCATATTTGAACGTGTTTTTTACTCTGCTTTACAACGATATGTCACTTGCCATATTTATTATTGAAAAAAAGTCGAAATACTAAATATCAGTGATATTTATGAAGTATTTTATTACAAACTTTTAAGTGAGCCATGAAAAACAAAAATTGTAAACAAAAATCACAATAACAACAATCAAAATAACAAATGAATATTTGAAACAATGAACTATTTAAAAAAATATATTATAATTTTTTTTTTCGATAATAAATATGGCAAGTGACACATCGTTGTAAAGTAGAGTAAAAAACACGTTCAAATATGCCATATCCAACTTAGCGGCCCATAAGAAAAACTTAAGTTAGGGCTCATATCTCGGAAACTAAAAGTGATAGTTAAAATCTAAATACACCAATCAATTCTACACTAAAAAGAACTTTAAGAAACCGCAAACAAAAAGTACCTATCTACTTTAACAAAAAAGTTATAGCCATTTAAAGAAATTCCGAATTTTCAGTTTTTTGGGTATACCGCCTAAACCACATAGAATTATGAATATTTTTTTGTGTAGTAATACTCACCCCTTTCATACATATAATTCATCTGATTTAACCAAACCTGTATCTCTTATAGATACTGAGATCCCCATGCTGGAAAAGTTATCTGGGACACCCGGTATATTCAACTTATTTAATATCAATTTTTATTGAAAAATATTAAATATTTACAAAGTTATGAGCCTCGATGTGACGACCAAAAAAAATTTTTTTCTCTATGGTCGAGTCGAAATTTCGAGAAGGGTTATATGAAAAAAATAAATAAAAATTTTATCAATATCTATATGAATGTAGCTATCGTTGCACGTAGCCGTTTTTATTTTATTTTATTTTTTCACAAAATGGCGATCGTTTGACACTTTTTTCATTTTTAAGACCTATTTTTTCTTATTAGAGCGGGTTTAAAAATAGTAATTATCAAAATTTCAAAAATCGGCTACGTGTAACAATAGCTACTACAATTACGAAAATTATATTAAAAAAAAAATTGAAATCGGTTCATTAGTCTTTGAGGAATCGTGTCGACCAGGTCCAAAAATGTCATTTCGAGATAAACGTGTTTAATGTTTTTGTTATGTCATAACCGGCCGTCACTAAATTGACTGTAACTCCGTCAATTTTCAAAATTTAAACTCAATTTTTTGTATACATATTTATGAATATGTAAACTTTAAAAAAATCTAAAAAAAAATTAGCGTTAAATACCTGTATTTGTGTTACTAAATAAAAGTATGACAGTTTTTCTATATTCAAATTAATGCGGTCATATTCCTATATTAAATCGATCTGTGTTTCGAAGACATGTTAACTTACAATCCTTAGCTAAAAATACCGAAGCGTATCAACACGTAATACTATACTTTATACTATACATACTACAAACAGTATAGTTGTATATCTATGCTGCTATTATTATTGCGATTCGTTCTATTCTTATATTAATTTGAATATATCGTGTATGCATTTAGAGTTAGATTATCGGCAACAGGTATTGCGCCAAATATAAACATATCCGTGTCTTTTGTAAGTCTAACATGCAGCCAAAGTTATACCAGTAAGGGGAGGGGGTAGGGGGTAAAAAAGGAAGAGGAAATGAAAAATGATGTTTGTTTGAATGTATTAGATAGATTTTCTTGGGAATCTTTTTGTATGTGGTGTTAAATTAAAATATTAAAGATTGTATGTGTTTTAACTGTCACACGGCGATGTTTCAAGGGGTGCACATGGCGTAATTCATAATAATATGTTTGTTATTATGGGGGATGGCCACTGTGACGGAAAAAGAGAAAAAAAAAATTTTTTTTGTATATTTTTTTGAAGAATACATATTCATAAATATGTATACAAAAAATTGAGTTTAAATTCCGAAAATTGACGGAATTATAGTCAATTTAGTAAGACGAGGTAGCGCGGCCGGTTATGATATAATAAAAACAGGGGGGTGACAACTGTGACGGAAAAAAAAAATATTTTTTTTCTTAGATTTTTTTTAAGTTTACATATTCATAAATATGTATACAACAAATTGAGTTTAAATTTTGAAAATTGACGGAGTTACAGTCAATTTAGTGAGACGAGGTAGCGCGGCTGGTTATGACAACAAAAACATTAAACACGTTTATCTCGGAATGACATTTTTCGACCTGGTCGACACGATTCCTCAAAGACTAATGAACCGATTTCAATTATTTTAAAAAAATAATTTTCGTAATTGTAGTAGCTATCGTTGCACGTAGCCGATTTTTGAAATTTTGATAATTACTATTTTCAAACCGCTTTAATGACAATAAATAGGTCTTAAAAATGAAAAAAAATTTCAAACGATCGCCATTTTGTGAAAAAATAAAAAAAACGGCTACGTGCAACGATAGCTAAATTCATACAGATATTGATAAAATTTTTATTTATTTTTTTTCATATAACCCTTCTCGAAATTTTGAGTCGACCATAGAGAAAAATTTTTTTTTGGTCGTTACATCGAGACCCATAACTTTGTAAATATTTAATATTTTTCAATAAAAATTGATATTAAATAAGTTGAATATATACTTAATAAAATGTCCTTTACCTGATTCAAAAATAATTAGTTATATCTGTGAAAAAAATTTCCAAACATTGACAATTTTTTGACCCGTCACAGTGACCACCCCCCTTAAATAATTTTGGGTTTTGAAATTTTAAGTAACACTTAACTCTCATAAGGGGTAAATGGGGAGTTTAGCTTTTGTAAACACTGATCTAAAAGAAGAATTTGAACATACATGAAACAATTTTTTTTGTAATATTAGGAAACGGAAATTGATTCTATATATTATGTGTTTGTGTGTGTGTATATACTGTTTCCTTGATGTCTATCGGTCTGTGCACATTAAGAGTTTACAGTTGGTCAGTTAAACCAGTGCTTCCAAAAAAATTTCATCAAAAATAAAAAAAATCTGATTTGATAATTATTTATTTTGTACATGTTATGCTAGCTGGGCATTAAAAAATTAATTTATACAGTATCGGCAGAACGATCTAGTATTTTTTTATGAACCACCACCGTATTTAAGTATCCTTGGGAAAATAAAGATGAAAATTCACGATTGGAAAACTTTAATATATTCAAGGCAAGGTTATTGTTATAATTATAATCATGATTGATTATAAAAAAATATATAATTTCATTTTGTTCTATTCATTTCTGTTATAAACAATACTATATTACAATGGCAGGGGTGTACCTACTGATATATACAGTAGAAACAATAACGAAGGGACTTTATTTTGAGTCGTTAACCCTGGATGGGTAGACGTCAAATTTAAGCCGAAAAGAGTAGACGTTCGTAAAATTGACTACTACTATATAATTTTTGGTTTTCTAATAAATTTATGGCAAAAAAAAGTTTTGCTTTTAAAATCTTTTGATTTATGTATTTACAAAAATACCGAAATACGAAAGATTAAAATATAAGCTTAGTAATATAAGTTTACAGCGAATCGACAAACTAAAGAAAGTATCATTGGATCAAGCATTGAGACGAATGAGATCTTTTTCACATTCACAGCATATCCTTTTACGTACATATTTCGACTAAAATTTACGTAAAAGAGTAGACCTTCGTGAAAGATACGATGTGACTTGTCGATCTATGGCTCTCTCTAGAAAAATAGCAAACACTGACACCTGTCCTTGGCAGAGGTTGAAGACGAACTATTAAACGAGGCATATCTTCCCGCTCGGCTCCCCACCCCGTCTTGATTTCCCTGTAGAGGGCGTTGTGTAAATGTAGTCGTAATTATTACGAACGTCTACCCGTCCAGGGTTAAGGGGCTATATTAGTGTGAACGCTGGAAATTTAGGTGATTTTCGGAAATTTTTTGAAAGAAAAATACTCAATGAAATATTTTGGAAAATTGAGAATATATTTGGCTATATTAAACGTGTATTCCATAATTTTTTCACGTAAAAATATCGATATCTAAGCGACTTATAAACTGTTATTCTTTAGGTTTATTTTTTTATGTGTACTATATTAAAAAAATTATCAAATTGCCGCGTATCCCACTTAATTGACAACTCTAAAAATACCCTTGCAAATCGATTCGTGAATCAATTGCAAATCCAACGAGGTACATGAAGCCATATATGAAACATTTTGAGGAAGATGGGTCATGACCGGAAAAATTCCTAAAATGAGCTAAACTAGAACAACATATCTACCATTTAGCGAAAACTCGAGATCTCGCTGTCGAAGGCAGACGGACAGACAATCGAACATATAAACACTACCATTTCGTGGGTTGCGCTAAAAACGTACTAAAGAGGTTCCACTGTATACATAACATATTATCGAACGTAAAATATAGTTTAAAAACTGACTGCGTTATACAAAATGCAATTTTTGTTAATAGTTATTAAGGTTGTTGTTCACTAAAATCGATCACTACAGAATTTGTTAAAATTTTAATATTGTGTTAAGTAAGCTTGTACGCATTTGTAAAAAAAATTTCAGGTCAGTTTACCATTTCGTTTATTAATTATAAACGTGCAAAGTTGGCCTCTTATACATTGCAAGCATAGGGATCAACTTGGAATTCGATATTCGTTTAATTCATGTATTAAAACTAAACGTCAGATTTTAACCAAAAACGGATATGTTATAGATTGGTAATTAAGGAATGTGTATATAAAATTTTAGAATGATTTACCATCTCCTTAAATAATTATTAATTTTTAATATAGGTAATAGAGATGGGAAAAATGAGTCTTTTTAGTGACTCGAGTCATTTGAAACAGTTCAGTAAAAAGATTCGTTCCAACTGATTCGTTCAATGAGTCGTTCACTTACAAAAATGAATTGGCGAGTGACAAGTCATTTGAATCGTTCAGTACAGTGAATCGTTCGTATGGGACTTGTATACGAGTGAGTGGTGAGTGCAAGTCGGTACGACAAAATCCGAACGTATCCGATCACTGACAGAATGGATAAATAAATACATTGTTACTTTTTGGCCACCGTTCGTTGCTTGATATATCAGTGGCGTACAAATTATGTTCACTTTTGTTCATTATTATAATAATTGTGTAAATTTATCATATTACTTAAAATAACTGTTGCTGATAGTTTTATTTTGACTTTGATATTTAATATAAATTTTATTCTCAGACGTTTTATCATGCTAATCTTTATAGAAAAATTGATTTATAATCTCAAGTATTATAAATAATTCGCTCGAAAACAAATACTAAAATTAAAATGCATTAATATTCTCGGGATTTTAGAGCAGTGGTAATAAATGTGTAATAACACACATTTTAAGAACTACGGCTATATAATCTAAATCTAAATTGTTTATTAAACAATTTTACAATTCAAAATAATATGTATCTTAAATACACGAATGATACGCCGCTGCCATTCAGAGCTAAACTGTAACAGTTTCTTTCCTTACAACAATTCGAATTTAAAAAGTTGTCTCTGGTTTGGTTGTTGAAAAATATACTTCTACAATTACATTTATCGAGAAATATTTTTTAATTGATTATTTTATTAATATCAATAATAACGATTGTTTTCTTTCTAAATATTTTAACTAACACAAAAAATAGTGTACGAATCTATTTTCTTTTATATTTTACAATATAATAAAAAAAAAGAACGATTCTTTTTTAAAATACTGACTCGAGTCGTTTCGTTCACCGAAAAGAATCGTTCAAAAAGAACGAATCGTTCATGAATTACACATCTCTAATAGGTAATGTAAATATACGATATGGCAACAGCGCATTCGGCGCGCTCTTTGAAATATAAAAACGTGGTATTGAAAACTGACGCGCGTTGTAAATATCAAGTGATTATTGATTACATTTAATGTTTTTATTTATAATAATAATAGTTACTATTGTTATTATAATTATTACTATTGTCAGCAACAGTAATAATGATAATATTGTTAAAAATAAATCTTCTATTCTTGTCTAATATTATAAATTGTTGCCAGATCTATTTGTTCTTTTTTAGCGACATATCAAAACCCTGTAGTTGATGCTAAATTTCGCTAGATGCCACGACTTTCAGTGAACAACAACCTTAAATGAATACAACATAATATTTATTTTAATGTACCTACTACATTCTACATACATATACAATAGATTTAAATATATAATTTCATCATTATTTATTACAAATATAACAAACATAAATGCGCGTTACGCAAGCATCGATACTAACTCGGTATTATCAGCTCGTTTGTAAATAACGAGAAAACCAACCAATACGCTTGCAATAGCGTATATATATGCACCGGCGCCGACTACGGGGGGGCGAGAGGGGCGATCCCCCCCCCCCCTGTGCAGCTGAACTCCAGTTTCTTTTAAATTAAAGATACTTTTGTCAATAAGATTTATACTTTAAAAAAAGGTGTAAATATTCAAATACTTGTCACTTGAGTAAAAACGATCACTAAAAATTTCTTCTAAAAGGAAATTAATACTAAAACAACTTTTATTTCCTTTACAAAGCTTAGTTAGATCAACAGCTTTAAAAAAAATTCTACGACTTTTCTACACTTTACTATATTTTCAGCTAAAATCGTCGTTTACGTTTCACGAGCCTCTGTAAATTAAATATAAATGTCCACTTTTCAATTATTTCAAATAATTAAAGTTTGATCGATTTTTATCGAAACTACAATAATTTGGTGAAAAAAAAATTTTTTTTTCACATTATTAGTTGCGTTTCTGAAATTTTTGTCGTTATTACGAAAGTTGGATATTGCACATTTTTTAAGGAAATTTTTTGCACCCCCCCCCCCCCCCTTAAAATAATAATTAAAATCTCGCCCCTCCAGGTTAAATGAAAAGTCGGCGCCTATGTATATATGTATATGTTACACGACCACAAGTGTATGTATTTGTTATCAATCCGTCCGATAACGCGCGATACCTGGTTACCTATAATAATACAACTTAGTTCAGGTAAAAAAAACCGCGGCTGTACTTATTGCTACATACATCAGTACATAGAGATAATTAAAACTAGTATAGTTTGTGCAGCCGATGGCATGGCGGCGAACATGAGCTGGTGAATCGGCTCAACCGAAACGATATAATACCGGTGCAATAAACTCTTCCTCATTTTAGTTCATCCGTAGTGCCGTTTATATATACATATGTGTTTTATTGTGTTTTGTTACCTGTGTGTGTGTTCTCCTCTTTATCTATCATATATTGTGACGTCATCTAGGTGATATATTTCTGTGTAAGCTTACGGAAGGGTTTGTTGTGATAGTAATTTATATATTGTATTATTTAATATTTTATATTATGTGTATGAAGGTTTACGAAGTCGTCGTGGCAATGAAGAACGCATAGGATAGAAGATTGTGTGTGAGACAGTTAAAAACTTATCTTTTCAAGTGATTTTTTTAAGTAAAGTGTACTGTGAATTAGATATTTACTTTAAATTGTATTAAAAAAATGTTTAAAAAATGTCGTCACCAAAAATCAAAGATATCGAATTGAGCCGTGAACATTTCGGACGCAAGAGTTTTCGTGTTGCGCCAAAACGTCCGTCGTTTATTAATTCAGGTGCTTCGGTTTCTAACAGTTCGTCATCGAGTGAAAACACGTCAGATAAAAGTGTTAAAATGGATAATGTACAGAGTGTTCCACAAGTTGTTGATATTTTGAATCAATCTTCTACTAGTACAAAACCTCGAATTGATTTAGGTTATAAACCAGAAAGGCGACCTGTATTACCTGCACAGACCGAGTTGAAAATCATCGAAACTTCAGACAATAATAGAAAACGTAATAATTTTGCAAGTAATTTTATAAAACCGAAATTTTTATTCCAAACGACAAAAATGACGAGAAAGGTCGTAGATGATTGTGATTCAGGTGCGAGTGATTCAGAGGATAAACATCCACCGCTATCGTTAAAAGATCGCAGGGAGCAACTACAAAGAAAACTCGACGGGCGCCCAAATTTGAAAAATTTCGATGATTACGATATTGCTTCTCAAAGCGATACTGAAACTAAACGTCATGCAAGTAAACCAATACCTGGAGCACCTCACAAACCAGTTATCCCTGAAGACGATGTCGGTGGTAAACATAATTCAGTTGATGTTCTCCAACAATTAGAACGTCAGATTAAAAACATTGAGTTTAATACACAGTTTAAACCAACTGGGGTACCTTTGAGCCCAATATTATCAGAATCAGGGGAAATTAAAACATCCCAAGTGAAAAAAAATAGGTACGATGAACACGAAAACTTGTTAAAGTCAGGGATAAGTACAGAAAATACACCTGGAAGTTATCTACGTAATGATTCAGAAGAGTTCGGGCAGTTTCAGCGAGGTGTGAATACGCGGAACAGTACAGGAACTGCGCCGATGGAGATGATGTCCAAGAAACAACCAGGTGGTGCTGGTGGTGTTTCTATTTCCGGTGAAGGTGTGAAACGTAACAAGCATGTTCCGGCTGCGCCGTTATCGCGGGCCGCATCAGATGCTCAAGACAAAACTGTCAAGAGTCTTAAGTATAGACAACAGCAACATCACCATGGTGTTACTCCTGGAGGGAATGTGTCGACTAAACCATCGTTCTTACTGCGGCCAGGACGTGAGGTAAATTTATTTTCACGAATATAGAATTTTATCTTAAAAATGCAAAAGTTTTTTAAACTTAAAAATATTTTGTTAATATTGATTGACTGTATTTGGTCTGCGGTCTAAAAATACAGTAGAAGCTCGATATAACGCTCCAATTTGGACAAACCGAAAGTTCATTATAAATAAATTAGGTTGTATTTTTTTGTATATGTATGATTTTTTTCACGAGATTTTTTTCGATGTCTATTTTTTACTGTGACTGATGAATTTTTCGCTATCGTTTTGCGAACGTATTAAGGGGTTAGGTGTAGTCAGAGACATGAAAAAATTACAATTTTAAATAATTTTTTTTGCCAGTAAATTATTTTATTTTATAAAAGTAAAAACATAGCATCATTAAATAAGGTTTCGACTTGACTTGACAGAAATTTTAGAAAAAAAAAATTAATAATTTTAAAAGTAATGGCTGTTTGTGTTGATCCAGTTCCAACCGAAGCTCCTTGCGGTGACCATCACTTATCCTTGGAGATTCATCCAAATTCAATCGGACAAATTAGTTTTATTAATAGATAATCTAGTGCCTGATCGAAGCTTTTTTTTTCTTTCTTAAATTAACAAAATGGCAGCCTCAGGAAATTTTTTTCCAGAATTTCGGGAAAAAAACCAACAGTTAATTGTTTATAACAAATCGAAATTAAAAAAAAAATCCTTCGATCAAGCACTAGTTTTTCATGTTTTCAAAAAGCTGTATAAATTTCATTAAAATCTACCGAGCGGTTTTCGAGCTACAGTGGTCACCAGTTCAAAAAACATAGTTTTGAGAAAAACGCATTTAAAGTTTTACGCTCAATTTACGTAAAGTAATACGTATTATTTAATTACTTACACCGAGACATCTATTAATGGGCTATATAATAGTTCTTCAGCCGTTGTAGCAGCTTCCATAAATGCAAAAAAAAGAAAATCGATTTCTTGAAAATTCTGACTACTCCTAACCCCTTAATTAAAACAGTTAAATTCGTTATCAAAAATACATAAAATTAATAATTCTTGACGTGTATGGATTGTTAATATAGATAAAATTGTCTAATTAGTCATTGAAATTGCAAAGTGTGATCTTTGCAGACAAAAGGTCATAGGTTCAAGTCACCGCCACGTTTGTTAGAATGTGTTGTTATTAATTATGTATAATTGTACTTGTTTGTCATGTTTGCAGTAAATGTTTTCGAATATTTGAAATGTATATTTTTTATCTGACTTTAAAAAATTAAAATGTTCTCAATTTACTTTATGTATGTTTGGGCATAACTCCGACAAATATGCACAGTTTTGGGTTAATTTTTGAAAGAGAATACTCCTAAGGTGATGTCATGTAAATTTTATCAAAATCTGACCATGGAATTAAAAAATACGCCACTCAAAAAAAAATATTTTTTTTTATAAAAAATATTAAAGTACGTACTAACTTCAGAAGATACATCGTGTTGTACTGTATACATACAAGTAATGTCTCGGTATAAGAACATTCAGGTTGCGAGTAATTCTTTTTTAAGTATATGTGATTTTTTTTATATAATTATTTCGAATTTAAAATTATAATACGTAATTTTATGTTTTAAAGATGTACAGTTTTTGCTGTATTCTGATATTAATTTACAGTTTATTTTTAATCTATATGTAATTCATGTAATGTTTTATTTATATTACACTTATTTAAGTGTAATTATGTTTTTATAAAATACGTTTTTTTAACAAATTTATGTGATGTAAAGCATTTAATTAATTAATAATTCTGTTATAACGAAAAAGAAACTTAAAAAAACTGTTCAGAAGAATCTATAACTAATTATTTCTCGAAATTTATTCGATAAAAAAAATTTAGAAGGGTAGAAAAAATCGAAGTTATTTTAAAGTAGAGTATTTATTAATAAATTGACACAATTTTAATGTATCATGGTGTAATAATATATATTTTGCTGAACTAATGGTTCCATTAACGATGTTTTATTACTACACCATAATTCTAGTGAACGAAAGAAACTTTTTAACAACAATAAATTTCGAAATTATATTTATTTATCGCATATTATAAATACTTTATTTTTTTAAATAAGTACATGTAGTTTTTATTTTTATTATTATTGAAATTAAGGATTGTTAATAAATTATTCAAAATAGTAAATAATAAAAAGCAGCTATTCTTTTTGTTTAAAATTGATTACTTGTGTTTAAAAATAAACCAAATGTCAGGGATATAGTATGTGTACGATTACGTTACAATATGTATGTACTTTTAATGTACTCGTACAAAAAATCGATAGTTAAAACTAACCGTTGTTCGTATAAATAAATAAAACAATGAATTACATTGGAATTATCAAAGCAAAAACTGTATTAGTACAATTTTAGAAAAATGTAACTCTAAGTTTAAAATGACTTGCTAGATACCTATAATGTGACAAATAGTGACTAATAGAGTAATTTGAATCAAGTCACTAAAATGATTCGTTTACACAGAAAAAAAAAACTGTATTTGACCAAGAAAACCTTGTTTTGTATATAACGAAAACAATATTAATATAAGAAACATACTCTTAATACAACTACGCTTATTCCTTCGTTCAAGAATACTATAGTTGGTTTAAGAGATTATTGCTTATCTTAAGAAAATATTGTTATATACAAAACAAGGTTTACTTGGTTTGAGAAATCTTTTCTACCAGTGTAGTTACTTGCCTAAAATGAGTCTGTTTTAATATCATTTAATAAATGATTAAACATTTTGTAGAAAAAAGTAAATATCAGAGCTAATATATTTGCAGTATAGTATAGATACATTTAGAACAAGGGTTCCCAAACTTTTTTACACGTAGACCCCTTTTTAAGAAATGACAAAGTTTATAGAAACCTAATGTAATTTTTTGTAATTATAAATGACTTTTTTTTGTTCTTTGAACACTTGCATTGCATAAAAAAGCATCGAATTTAAAAATATTTTCCTATGGACCCCTGGTGTACTATAGACCCCTTTCAAACTTCCATATAGACCAGCGGTTCTCAACCTTTTTTATCTTGCGTACCCCTTGGCAGCTCATTATCCTAAATTGTACTCCTTATATTAGAAAAATGTTTATAATTTAAATACTCGTACTTGTTATTATTTTAAACTTGTTCTAACACTAAAGAAATAACAATAACGTGTCAAGGAGTGTGCCCAAAATGTTTATTAATGAAAACTAAAAGATTTTTATAGATACATAATTTTTTAATAAAAAAACACAATAAATATAAACTATTATAAATATAAAGTTAAATATTCGCAATTTAGTGAGATCCTTGCGCTTTCTTTGAGGCACATAGTTTTTTTGAAATCAGGTTCGATTGATGCAAGGTACAATCTTAAATCTGGAGCTGCATTCAGCTTATTACGGTATTTGTTTTTAATAAAGAGATACGAAGATAATGCTCTTTCCACCAGCACTGTACTTATAAATGGTAACAAAACGTTTTAACAGAAAGCTGTTCATATTCGGTGCTGATATGTGACCAAAAGTTAATAAGACATTTTCCTTTAAATTCGACTTTCAAAGTAGAGTCATTTGAAAGGTCAATTAAGTTCTTTTTTTCTTTAATAGATAATTTAGCTACTCGAAAGTATTCTACATTGAAAGGATTTGAAATCCAATTGTTGAGTGTCGCTTCTGTATATTTATTATTCTGTAATTTAATGTGAAAAGTTACGTAACAGCGGGAAACTGAATCGAGACGAGAGGAAAATAGTTATATTTTTAAGGGCAGACTAACGTTAATTCGTACAAAAAAAGGCACATTTTTATGATTTTTTTCCGACAACACAGTTAATATTTATTTATTTAAACTAATGGTGCATCAAAGTATAACATTCGAAGAATATTTTGTAAAATTTTCATAAATTTTTTTTTTTAAATACAGCAATGGCGGCAATTATTTGGAGGCGTCTCGGAAAAAAGTTGAATTGCGGTGCCCCTCATAACTCGGTCCTGGATCATCTGAAATAAAAAAATAAAAAATTGTTCGTTAGCTAATCGTTTTCCTCAGGTAACGCTGGGGGGTTTTTTCGAAATTTCAATTTTTCAATTTTTGGGAACACTTTGAAGTGAAAATCGCGATTTTTGCCCAAAAAAATCGGGTAATTTTTTATTATAAAATAAAAAATATAGACAAATTTGAAAAAAACTCTCCAGCGTTACCTCGTAAATTATGTACAGAAATAGTCTTCAAAATTTCAAAATAATCGGTGCAGTAGTTTTGTAATTATGAGGGGCACCGACTTTGAAAACGTGAGTTGTGGGAAAAACGCTTTAAAGTTTTAAACACTAAACAATTTAGAATAAAACGTTCATAAGTTTTTTCGGCTTACCTCACACTGAATCATCGATGCCAGGTCCATAAAGGATGTTGCTATTGTCCATAATGTCTAATGCATCTTTTTGCTCCTGTCTCCGACGAATTCTGCCTTCTTTAGTTTTTTTTTCCGCTTTACTTATACGCATGGAGTCAGTTGATCGCGCCCATTCATGAGCGCTCGGTTCACTTTAAACTGCTGTAACTTCGTTAGTTTTGCTCCGATCCGTGTAAAATTTTCACACAATATTCTTGAAAAGTTTTTCATTCAGAAAATCGAATAAAAAAAAATTGGAAAAAAAATAATTTAAAAACGTTAGTCTGCCCTTAACATCGGCCATTACTCATTTTTTTCGCGTACCTCCAAGTCATGAAACGCGTACCCCTAGGGGTACGCGTACCACGGGTTGAGAATCGCTGATATAGACTATAGGGGAAACCTGAATTCTCGAACGATATACCTATTCTATATATTTTTTTAACAATCACAGAATAACTATTTTTCATTTGATATCTTAAGTAATCGATATACTTCTATGAAATTCAATTGACTTATGTACCTAATGTGTGTGTGTGTGTGTGTAATCTTATCACGTATGTGTGTGTGTGTGTATAAAGCAAACACCTATATATTCATACAAACCTGGCGAGTGGTGATAATGCGACCTTGTAGGCACCAGTGCACACAAGAACATTATTACCTTCAAGTACTCCTAGGTACTTATATACCAATTGAAATGTAATACTTATGTATGTTGTTTAACTCTTTGCACACAACACATCAGATTAAATTAGAAATATTTGTACCTTAGTTTACATTTAGCTTAAAGTAAGAGTTGTAAAAGACTTAAGCAAACCTTGGACCGTCTCGTATAAGGTGTAAATTTTTGTCTGGAATTTGGAATTTGAGACAAATATTACTCACTATGGCATTTAATAATATATCAATTTTATTGTTACTAAAGAAAAATTCTAGTTGAACTTTAACATTCCTAGCAGAATAGAATAATACATAATTAGATAATCTATACAGGGGTTACATACAGTCAGAAGGCCAAAAAAAGTTTTTTTTTCAAGAATTTTTTTAAGAGAATACTTTAGTTTATTGATGTAAAAATGTGTACACATATTATGATAACTTTTAGTTGTATTTTAACAATTTTTATTTGTAAAAATAATAAATTCGAAAGCCGCTACAGCTGTTCTCCAGGAGGTCCTCTCAAAAAAGGCGACCACGATATCTAACAGATATGTAGCAGCTTTCAAAATTATTATTTTTACAAATAAAAAATGTTAAAATATAATTAAAAGTTACCATACTATGTGTACAAATTTTTACATTGATAAATTATAAAAGTCTTCTCTAAAAAAATTCTTAAAAAAACACTTTTTTTGACCTTTTGACTGTATGTAACCACTTAAAAACACAAATTTGAGAAAAACCTCCTACATTGAAATGCTCTGAGACGTCTTTACAAATATGCGTGTAACTTCGAAAATAATCGCCGGATTGACTTGAATTTTTTTGTGTGTGTATTTAAATATATGCACATTACGAAAATAAAATGAAAAAAATCGATTTTTTGAAAATTCTAACTGTATGTAGCCCCTTAAAATAAAACAGATTTTCGTGTAGAATAACTCCAAGTACATAATAAATGCAAACAAAAACTATATAACGAATAAAATAGAGTAACTATAAACTTATTTTATTACTATTATAGATCTCGTCTGAAAGTTATTCTATTGTAATGTTTTTCCCGAACGGTATTGATTTTCAGACATCAAGTTTAAATGAAAATTGCAATGTTTGCAATATTAAAAGTTTTTATTCTTGCGAAAAAGTATTTAGTTTTGATTTTCTGAATTTTGTGTACACGTCAAGTTTTTATCAAGGATTTTCAATGGGGTCTATTGAAGTTTATAAAAGGGGGTCTCGAATTAGATTTTTTTTAAAATTAAGTTGTTATTTTTACGACAATTTGAAGTTTGATGCGTGAAATATTACTCAAAAATTTTGTGATTTCGATTTGGTTAAAATTACGTTTATTATATAGATAATGTTGTGAAAAGTCGAAATTTTCAAACCGCAGGTCTGTATCTTTAACCGTTCTCGAGATATGACCTCTTAAAGTTTCAGTTTTTTCAAAATTTTGGGGAAAAATGGCCGTAACTTTTGAATGTGTGGTCGGATTTGATTTTCGTTGACATATTTGAAATCAGCGTGTCAAAATCTATATAATGACATGTATAATACTTTGAAATTAGACAAAAAAAATTTTGTGAAAAATCGACATTTTTTTAAGGTATACCCCTTTGAATTTTTTCGATTTTTAGCAAAAAAATTTTTTTCGAATTTTCAAGTATTATACATGTCATTATATAGATTTTGACACGCTGATTTCAAATATGTTAACGAAAATCAAATCCGACCACACGTTCAAAAGTTACAGCCATTTTTCTCAAAAATTTTGAAAAAACTGAAACTTTAAGAAGCCATATCTCGAGAACGGTTAAAGATACAGACCTGCGGTTTGAAAATTTCGACTTTTAACTAAATCTAATTCAAAAATTTTTGGTCAAATTTCATGGTTAAAATATAAAATTTCAATTTTCCATAGACATTTAACTCAAATACAAGAAGAAACAAAAGGAGAATCAAAACTAACCCACCAGAATAATATATATTTCTCCTGTATAGTAGATTGCTTTAAAAAAAATCTATTAAAATGTTTTTAATAAATTATCACAAGTAAACACTATTGAGTTAAGGTTATGTCGTTAGATACTAATTAATTACTGGTAAATAGAAATGTAAAAACACTTTAATTTATGCCAAACATGTTTAACGGATCCCCAGCAAAAGTTCCCCGCACCCTAGTTAAAAGGAATAGTATTCCAGAAGTTTTATAAAAATAAAAAAACTGTAAAGAACATAATTTTTTAATTTTTTTTGTTTTTGTTTTTAATATATCGTTCAAAGAAAAGTCACTACCCAAACAATAAATCTACAAATTGCAAAATGTATCTAGAGCACATATATTCATGAATTTTAAAATTTATGTAATTTTACAAGTTACTCCTAAAATCCGGAAATTATTATATATATTCCAATATACAAAATAATTCAACCAAAAAAAATATTCTAGCATGATTATATGTTAAATATAATTTAATTTAATATCCCCGGGTAACACCGGATCCAATGGCTAGTTTAATAATATTAGAATTGTTTTGTAATACTCAATAATATTCCCAATTATAATTATTATATACAATTTCTGTTTAAATAATTATCAATTAAAAAAAAAGCAACCTTGAGATTTTAGATTAGTTACAGATATTACACTGTCGATTATTGCAACAAATTATGAATCATTTTTACTTACTTTACTTCTTTATTTACGTTTAAAATATAAACATTACTAATATATATAACATATTCTTTATAATCATGTTTTCAAAACATTTATTTTCATATGTATTTATATTAAGGGGGATGGCCACTGTGACGGAAAAAAAATTTTTTTTTTAGATTTTTTTCAAGTTTACATATTCATAAATATGTATATAAAAAATTGAGTTTAAATTTTGAAAATTGGCGGAGTTACAGTCAATTTAGTGAGACGAGGTAGCGCGGCCGGTTATGACATAACAAAAACATTAAACACATTTATCTCGGAATGACATTTTTCGACCTGGTTGACACGATTCCTCAAAGACTAATGAACCGATTTCAATTATTTTTTTTTTATAATTTTTGTAATTGTAGTAGCTATCGTTGCACGTAGCCGATTTTTTAAATTTTGATAATTACTATTTTTAAAACCGCTCTAATGAAAAAAAATAGGTCTTAAAAATGAAAAAAAAAAAAAATGAACAAAAACCTTCTCAGAAGCCAGAGCGATTAACATTTTTTTCCCAATTTTCTTATAGTCCAGGGCTTTCCAAACATTTTTTTACATCGACCCTTTTTAAAAGAATAATAGATTCCTTTACATCGATAATAGACCCTTTTAAACTTCTACAGATCCTCAATTTTGTAATTTTTATTGGAAACAAATATAAATAAAATATTTTTTTTTTTTGAGTTAGCTGCTTTGGATTCTGAACCTTTGGTTGGATACAATGTATATGCGATGAAAGCGTTTGCTAATTATCTAAATGATGTTATCTCGTGTGTACATGTGTTTGATTTTTAGAGCAAAACGAATATTCGGAAGTTGCAAATGTTTATTATTTCGTAACTTGGTTTATTGTACGTTCAATACGAGTACAAAGCTGGGTATATCGAATAGCCATGTTTGTAAATTATATTAAAAATTGTCAAACATAAAGGATCACATACACGGTTTAGTTTCGGTTTTAACCTGATAGCGAGTGTTATTTTTTTAAAGTTTTGTCGCGGATTTTCTAATAAAATGAGCGATTTTCCAGATGTTGATGTGGATCGTCTTCATGCTCTTTAGCTTCGGGAAAATAGTGTAGAATGCTCCAAATTCCTGCTGTAAAGTGATGAGAGGGTGCTCGCAATGAATTCTAGTATTCCTCCTTAATTTTTTAATTTTTTTATAGAGAAACAACATGGCAACAACTTGCTTTCTCTCCATGATAACTACTGAGTTTACGGAAAAAAATAAAACCTAATATGAACCGTATGAGAACCGTGTATGTGTGAAAGGGTTTGATTCGTTTTCGGCTGAAACCGAAAACGAACCGAACCGAATGGAACCGCGTATGTGTGAAACAAGGCTGAGAATGCATGTTAATTTGTTTATTTAATATCTGTTAAACTATCATCCTAAATTTTGCAAGGCTTTTTTTAAATATGTTATTTTCAAAGCTTCATCAAAATCTGTTACTTTTTAATCGTGTCAGCCTCCTTAAATTGCAATCGAAACATGTGGTAATAAGTTAATGAAGTGTATTTGAATAGAACAATACATAGATGTAACATTTGTTCGCACGACACCTAATTCTATAATTTTGTGAGCCACTTATTCAAACTATTTATTCAACCATGAAGTAAAACAATTTGGTTTAAATTAAATGTGTTTTTTTTTATAAGTATTTTAGTGCTCTATAAAAGGTTTTTCTCATTTTGTCGATATGTTTTATTCATCGACATCAAAAACGAATTTTAAAAATGCTTTCAAATTTTCCTTCGTATAGTATTTTTACCGCAAGATATTCTTTATTTTTTCTTGGCATTGTAATATTTAAATTAAACCACTACTGTAATACAGTAATACTTAACGGTATGGAGAAACACACATGACTTCCATGTTGTATAATATCTTTTAAAATAATTTTTAATACGTAAGAAAAATTTCAATGACTATTTAAAAAAAAAACTATTCTATGATGATCTTGCATGCCTCCTATTTCCAAAAAAATACTTATTTCTGCACAAAATAAAGGTTTATCCGCAAAAATTGACTCGTTTAAAACTAATTTTTAATTTGACGCCAAAAAATGCTCGCAGGTGACATTTGAGAGTTGTGACGTCACACTCCTTGTGTCAACAATAATCAAACATTAAGAGTTAGACAATAATTTAATTATTTTGTGTGTTAAAAATGAATTCCAAAGTATATAAGTTCTTAAATAAAGTATGTACCTAATGATCTTGTAAGAGGAATTGATATTTGTCTAAAATAAAAACGTTTACTGATGCGTGACGTCATTCGCTCTGATTGGTGTTACATTTAACATGGCGGCAGATTGCTGTATTTTGCATTTTTATTTTAATAAAAATTATATTAATCTCGTTTTTATTATAAAAATAAATACATTTTTTAGAATGTTTTTAACCTATTTAATTATTTAAATTGTCCAACAATGTTTTTATTTTTATTTCTATTAAATTGAATTTAATATGATATATTGTCTACATCATGTAGACAATATATCTGCCCCCCCCCGCCCCAGAAGAGTTACATGGTTTATGGATGATATTTCCTATATATTTCGTATAGATAAAGGATTATTGTCTGATAATTTATTCTGTTACAAATTAATGATCTCTAGATTTACTTATTTAACTATTGATTGAGTATTGTTTATAATGTATCAATTATTTATTGGTAGTTGATTTGTTATTTTAACCATTTCTCTCTGTACATATTATATTATCATATAAAGGTACTTATTGGATATATTTACTATTCTATCTCTCCCTTTAAATAATGTTGAGGGGGAAATTATGACTCATAAATGTATAAAGTGATGTAATGCATTCTCATTCGAGAATAAAATTTGCATGAAATTAATACATGTCTGTTTTATAATGCATTGTGTACCATTCAGATGCCAAAACGCTTAACTTCAAAAATTATGTGTTTTTTTTTTAATTAGGTAAAATATTTCTCAGATACTTTTAACTGATTTTCAAGTTTTTTTTTATTTTTTAACTAAAAAAATAATTTTACTGTTTTTTTTTTTTTAGTGAAATTGTATATATGTATATTTAGATCTAAATTATACTAATTGGCGGAAGTTATAACAATACAGTTTTGTAACAAAAAACAACTGTAGGGGAAAACAGGTAGGATTCGTACACTTTTTACTCGGAGCCTTACAAAAAATAAACTATTAGCTATTACTAAATTATTTTAATACCGCTATGTTACCCATATATCTGGCTTTAATACTATGAAGTGTAGTTTTCATATAAAACAGTATGGGGAACCTACGGCAATTTTCCTAAAAAATGAAAAACGTACGAAGGCACCCCATGCATGGGGTAGCTTCGTACAGTCAAAGAAAATGCCATTTATTCAATGTATTAAATTCATTTATTGAGGTCAAAGTTAACACAGAATCAGCCTTCATGTAGTAATCTAACAATTATTGTATTTAAAGTACTTATAATTGCTTAAACATAAATATATAAGACTTTTAATTTAATTCTTGGTAAACAATCTTTTTGCAGCCACCTAAAACATAAAATAGAATTGTGTTTATCGTGAAATGTGAACAGAATTGCCTATAGTTACAAGTAGAGGTATTAGGTATCTAGTAGAGCAGGATTCGTACAATACGAATCTACCCCACTCATAACTGTACGAAGGTACCCCAACCCGAGAAATCAACAAATTAATTTGGAATAAAAATTACCGTTATAGTTACACTAAAATGACTATTTAAATATTAAACCAAGATTTTAAGGCATCAACTATAATACATCACTTTTATAATTCGAGCATTACTTATACCAGCAAAGCGTGTTCAAAGATGAAAACAAAAAAAAACTAAGCAGAGCGAAAATACATATCGGCTTGCTCCATCGAAGCCGGTGGCCGTACTATCGGCCCGCCCCGCAGGTACCCTTTGCGTATGAGGGGGAGTCACCCATACAAACGCGAACATGTAAATGTATAAGATAGCATAGATATCATCACTGTACGAATGCTCCTTGTGTACGAATCCTACCTGCTTTCCCCTACTGATTTTTGACATGTTTAATACACTTGTTTCGGTCAAATTTCATTAGACATTACAGTGAATGAAAAAGCAAATTTTTAGAAATACAATCTGTGCAAATTACTGAACATAATGTTCAAGACATAAAAACTTTTTACAATTTATAGAACAATACTTTGAAAGACGGGTACGTTTTGCGCTAGTATAGCAGGTAGTAGTATAGTAGGCGTTTATCTGTGAGATACAAAACAGCAATATATAAAAACCACTGACTACTTTGTAATGACTTGGCATACTGTTACAAACCACTACGGGAGCTAGGAAGATCTAGCTTTTGAAACGTGTCCGTTAGAACCAATATAAAATCACAATGTATCTGTAGGATACATGCGGCGCCTATCGGAGGGTTAATGACAAATCATGACCTACTACTACTATTATCTGTTGTATATTTACTACATAGTCACCATACCACTCGACGTTGCGTTGTTTCCATAGTTTGCTGATGATTCATCATCAACACCATCAACAAGTAGGTACGATAGTTAGTTAAAGTAGCCGGTATGGTTCATAACAGACAGGCAGCATTGACCGGGCCACTTGGTCACGGTGTACGCACAACGGTACCGACCGCGATATGGTACTGTACTACAGTATGTATGCCTCTCTCTCACTAGTGCTAGTGCACATAGACCGTATCGCCGTCCGTACCGCCGTTGTTTTTGTATGTTAATATGTACGTTATCATATTTATAATTAACTACCTTATTGTAAATTTGTATCTAATAATTTTTGAGAAGGTCGTTGGAGTACACAGAAAAAAAAACTGTATTGGACCAAGAAAACCTTGTTTTGTATACAGGGTGTTCCAGACCACCCGTCCACTATGTTTTACGCCCAAACTATTGAAGATAGAGTTTTATAAAAAAAGTTTTACTATGTATATCGACCCTAAAGAATTTCAAGAAAATATTTTCAACCCCCTAAAACTGCGCCTTAGGGGGTAGTTTGGGGGGTACATGCCCGTTTCTCAGTAAAATCAAATGGAACGGTATATTCAAAAGTACATAATTGTAAAGACCATAAAAAAGTAAGAAACTTTTGTATAACGAAAACAATATTTTGTTAATATAAGAAACATACCCTTAATACAACTACGTTATTCCTTCGTTCAAGAATACTATAGTTATGGTTTAAGAGATTATTGCTTATCTTAACAAAATATTGTTATATACAAAACTAGGTTTACTTGATTTGAGAAATCCTTTCTACCAGTGTAGTTTTACAACTTTTCTAAACTTATTTAAAATTCGTATAGTAAATTAATGATGAATAATTTTCAATGTTTTATATTAAAAAAAAAACTACTCGAGTATGAATGTCATAAAAAAACAACAATTTTGTAAATTCACCCCTCTCTCTCGTTTGACCAATGTTAATACAAACATGACACTATATTTGTGTTCTAAAATGAATTATTTATTATAAAACCGCTTACATCTCACTTTGAAAACACATCATATCAATAATTGTGTACAAGTTTCTCTTAGCAATTTATTGCTTGTCGCGGCGGCAGAGAACAAAATGAATTATTTAATTGATTCCATTAGTGGTTAAGAGAAATGCAATACACACACGTTATTGGATTGACAAACAAGAGTCCAAAGATCGATATTATCGTTGGTAACCATATAAAATCGAAGTACACTCAGCGTTCTGTAACACGACCATCCACAAGACGACCGTTCCGTAATACAATGTTCTAACAGTTCTATAGAACGTCTTTCCCCAACCCTCACCATAATACCAACACTGTCACTGCTATATTTCAACGCGAAATTTAAATTAACAAAGTCTTCTATGTAGATTTAACACACAAAACTTGTGTTTTGGTGTGACTCAATGTGAAAAAAAAAAATGAAATTCAATACAAATTTTCGTTGAAATTGAAATATAATAAATAGTATAAAAAAAATGTGTAAGGTACATTTTTTTTTAAATTTGGTAATTTGAAAACGATTAAAAAAGGAAATAACAAAAATAAATGATTGTATAGAAATCTATACATTTTTGATCCAGTATTAAAGCAACGAATAACAATTGTCTAGAGTTCAATTCTAAAAAGTCAACAAACCAGGATCTCGTTCACCAACAGCGCCATTTTTATTATTACCTGTCAACTTTTAGGCGTGGTGGTGGGGGCTCCTCTAGCCGTTGTATTGTGGAATTTTTGAATTACCGATGCCGTCGTCTTATAGAACGCTGAGTGTAGTCTATATAGTATATACAAACATGACTTGTTGCAGGTAACTCCACCACCTTTTGTTTGTGTGTGGGAGGATTTTTATATTCATGTGTACCTATCTACAGGATGTTTCCAAATATAGAACCTCTCTACTTGTTTCTCTTTATTCATTTTTTGTTATTTTTTTGAAAAATGGAAGTGCGCATTTATTTTATTTTTTGATGTAAATTCTTACTTAGTCTGTACCCTAATACACAGAAAAAAAACAAATCTATCTTATTGAAAATTTGAGATGGAAAAATGCTTAATAAATTTATCTTGTTAATATAACAATATTTTCTCAATATAATAATAAATCTTATTTAGGATATTTTATTAATTTAATATCTTTTCATTTGTCAAATTAATAAACAATTTATTACACCAACTAACGAAACTCTCAAATAGATTAAACATAATGGTTGTATTAATAAATATTTATCAGTGTGAATATTTTTTTACACCACCCAACTAGTGAAAGTGCAATTTTCGATATGGTAAATTCAGTGATGTCATTTATTAAGTATTTAAAATATATGTTTTCAATACGAAACAAAATTTTCACCGTGATAAGAATATTGTAAGTAATAATATGCATTTAACAATAAGATAAACGTGGATATTTCCATATTCATAAAAAAAATTATCAACAAACAACCTCTATTGGAACCAAATCGATCACGGATTTTTTTTTACATTGATCACATTTTTAAACACAGACACATGTGTATATTAATCGATGATAAAGCAACCTGACGTTCGTTTATTAATGATCTAAGAATACAGACAGACAGACAGACAAACACTGACCTGAAAAGATTTTTAAATCGTAAAACAAAAATTTTTCGTATCTTTGATACGACTACGAAGCTAAATATAAAAATTGCATAAGGCTATATTTACATACAACCCAAAGTGTTTATTAGATAGAGACAAACTGTATTGAACCAAGAAAACCTTTTGTATATAACGAAAACAATATTAATATAAGAAACATACTCTTAATCCAACTACGTTATTCCTTCGTTCAAGAATACTATAGTTGGTTTAAGAGATTATTGCTTATCTTAACAAAATATTGTTATATACAAAACAAGTTTACCTGGTTTGAGAAATCCTTTCTACCAGTGTACCTGTAACCTATAACTACAACCAAAAGAAACCTTATTTGCATATAGTTAATACTTTGTAAATAAGTAAAATCAGATATCTTGTACCTACTAACTGTTAACACTGCACTTACTTACTTTAAATTGTTATGCACACCTAGTTAAATTATCAACTTTCTACATGTATGTACCTACAGATTATTTCAATGATGTAGCTATACACTATACATATTATCTCTACATACGAATACATAAATAATGTTTTCGCGATTTCACCTATACTACTTTATTTAATACGTTCTGTGCATATTTTGTATACCTAAGGTTTTAATAAATATATAGATTTACATGTGCATTAAATGTCTGTCTGTCTGTCTGTCTGTTAGATTACGTTTTAATACGAAGAAGAATTTTATATAGAATCTTGTTATCTTTATTTTTGGTTATAGCCATTTTTGTCGTAAAATTGATATATTTTTAAATAACCCACTGTAAAAAGATTTTACTTAATTTTTTTTTCTCAAAAGGTAAGCTAGAACTATTGAATTATTGATCATATTTGTACGAATTTTAAAATTGTCTTACCCAGGGTGGCCAGTTTCTGGAAAACCGGGAAAAGTCAGGGAATTTGGTTGAAAGTCAGGGAAAAATGCAAATATTTAAATTTTATCTATGCGACCTTTTTTAGGTTTTTTATCTAAATTTTAAATATAAAAAAACAGGGAAAACCGGAGAAATACTGGCCACCCTGTACCGCATTTGATTAAAAGATAATTTAACTATAATTCCATACGCTATTTATATTTCTTGGTATTGTAAATAATAACAAAAAAAAAACACTATCAGTATAATATCTGATGACTAACAGTTAATACAGACAAGGCTAAAATTGATATCTGTTGTGGAAAAAATGAATCACTTGATAAAAACAACCACAGTGTATTTATTGCAATCAATAAATAGGAAAAAATAAAACATAACGTATTGAAAAACATTAAACTCTAATCTAGGTTTATTTATAAATGTTCATAAACCAAAATAACTAACTTAATCGTAAGTCCAGAAAAAATTAAAAAGACGAACAATTGCGAGTAAGACTAGCGCCCTTGGTGTTCCGTACCGTTATATATGTAAAACTTAATTATATTTACAATAGCTAGTTAACGTTCACAGAAAAAAAACTGTATTGTACCAAGAAAACCTTGTTTTGTATATACAACGAAAACGATATTTTGTTAATATAACAAACATACTCTTAATCCAACTACGTTATTCCTTCGTTCAAGAATACTATAGTTGGTTTAAGAGATTACTGCTTATCTTAAGGTTTACTTGGTTTGAGAAATCCTTTCTACCAGTGTAGACAATGGGAGTGTTCTTACGAAGACACTTTATCAAAGAAACCGTTTGTGACGTAATAATTCCACGTAGAATAACAAATTAATGATTTTTTTTATTTTTTTCCTTTACTTGTATTAAGAAACCTTCCTTCGTGCCAAATTTCATGATTCTAAATCAACGGGAAGGTATGCTATATAGTGAGTCAAGTCTGTCTGTAATAAAAAGACCGTCTTTTTATAGTTTTGAGTTAGAAACTTAATTTTTGTACAAGATTATGAGGTTGTATACTTTGTAGTATTTGATATTAATTTAAATTTTATACATCTGATCATTCTTGAGAAAAAATGTCTTGACGGGTAGACAATCATACGGACAACAAAGTTTTTTCTTAACTTATGATATCAGCTAGAGTAAACAAATAAAATATTTGTAAATAATATTATTACATTATTTCCCCTTCATTGAATTTTGTTTTTGTATTTATAATATTTATTATGAAACACACTTGACCACAATATCAATAAAAAAACACAAATAGTATTATTTGAACATTAAAATAGCTATTGGTAGTTGATTTATATAATTTTAACAGACGTATCAATTCAAGGGTTAATTTTTATAGACAGATAGACAGTAACTGGTTTAATGAATTCTCGAAATAATATTTAATTAAGTAAAAGTAAATATAAATCAAAATGTAATGATTGGTTTTATTGAAATGCATAAACCATTTTTGATTACTGCTTAAATAGTTTATATTTAGAACTGAAGATGCTGCTATTTTAGATTTTTATATTTATGATTTAATTTTTTTATTTTGCGAAATCTATTTTTCATATTTTTTTTCGGAATTATTTTTATTAAAATACTTAATATTGCAGTAATATAATATTCCATTATAAAGGTTTAATGTATATTATATGAAATTATGAATTAACATTGTTTTTAATCATTTCAAATATGCAATAGTTTCGATATTTCATAAAACAATTTAATATATGGGGGAATATTACCTTTACATTTACATTCATTATCAAATTAAGCCTGCATGTATATTGGTCTTATAATCAGCACACAAAAATGTTCTTAAGGTTGTTGTTCACTAAAATCGATCACTACAGAATTTGTTAAAATTTTAATATTGTGTTAAGTAAGCTAGTTCGTATTTGTAAAAAAAAATTCAGGTCAGTTTACCATTTCGTTTATTATTTATAAACGTGCAAAGTTGGCCTCTTATACATTGCAAGCATAGGGATCAACTTGGAATTCGATATTCATTTAATTCGTGTATTAAAACTAAACGTCAGATTTTAACCAAAAACGAATATGTTATAGATTGGTAATTAAGGAATGTGTATATAAAATTTTAGAATGATTTACCATCTCCTTAAATAATTATTAATTTTTAACTTTGGTAAATTCCCGAACACATGACGTAACAGCGCATTCGGCGCGATCATTGAAATATAAAAACGTGGTATTGAAAACTGACACGCGTTGTAAATATCAAGTGATTATTGATTACATTTAATGTTTTTATTTATAATAATAATAGTTACTATTGTTATTATAATTATTACTATTGTCAGCAACAGTAATAATTATAATATTGTTAAAAATGAATCTTCTATTCTTGTCTAATATTATAAATTGTTGTCAGATCTATTTGTTCTTTTTTACCGACATATCAAAACCCTGTAGTTCATGCTAAATTTCGCTAGATGCCACGACTTTCAGTGAACAACAACCTTAAAGAGGTTGAAATCATAGAAAAATAATAATATATTTATATTTACACAAACCCTTGCAAAATTTAGGATAATAGTTTAACAGATATTAATTAAACAAATTAACATCCATTATTATGAGAACTGTATAATGACATGAGACATTACAGGACTGACACAAAGTCATGTCACACAGAGAATTTGATCAAAATTTGAACATACATTCTTTATTCATTTACAAAGATATCTGTAAATTTTAAGAATGATTAGGAACTGCGTTTTTTAATTAAAAAATTATAAGTATGTGAAAATAAATATATATTTATTTGTGTTTAATCATTTTTGATAAATACTCTAACTGTTATACCTTTATTTAGGTACATAAATAGGAATATGTCTCTAAATAATGTAACAGTTCTAAAAATAAAAGCCAAAAGAAGTAAAAAAAGGTTTATCCTACTCGATACATCCGGCATTATTTATAAATAAATGATAGTTACGAGGAAACATACCAAGTATTTTGTTCTTTTCGTTCGAATGATCATTTGTGATCGTTATAGATACACGCGTCGTGTTTACTATTGATTAATTTATTTGATATAGTAGTATATTGTATATAGGTATACATCTTATCTATTAAAAAATGCATACTATAGTATCTATGTAATATTGTAATGTTGAGATGTACGTATTTCAACTTGTTTATAAATTAGCATATAAAGTACAAATTAGTCGTGTTGATTTTTAATATAAATGGGGAGAAAGGGTAAAGAAATTGTTTTTATATATTATTAGCGAATTGGACTTAGGGAAAACCTATTAAATATTGTTTGTTAACTATTTACGCAAATATATCTCTTGCGACTTGATGGAATTCACCTAAATTATACACCTAAACGTTCCTCGTGAAACACTCTATCCATTAGTGAAAACCGGGACAAAATCCGGTCAGTAGCTATTGAGAAAATCGTCCACATAGACGGATTTAATTTACTGAAATGTTAAAAAGATAAACGTGGCACGCCTATGTTAGTTTTTATCGAATCGAAGATAATATATTCAGTGAAATAATTTTATTATTAACACAATATACAATAAAATTTAACAACCATTGTATTTCACAGTTTATTTCTTAAAAATATGTACATTATACAAAAAATTGTCAACATACAAATTATACATTTCAGTAAAATGCGATATTTCTTAGAACCCATATACCGCGTAAAACGAGGCACGAGTGTACTGCATTTTTTTTATTTATAAATATTTTAAGAATGACTCTTATTTCTTTATACAATTGATGTTTATTATTTTTTTTTAAACAATGTTTGGAATATAATCGAAATTATTTATTATTTCTGTTAAATGTTTATAAACATTAACTCTTTGTTTACATTGTTTATTGTTTACTTGCAAATGTATATATTTGTTTCAGTTTAAAAATAAACATACAATTAATTAACTGTCTCAATTATATAAATAAATACATATATTAAGAGAATTTATTTTATAACTTCATTTTTGAATTAAAAATTAAGTAAAGGGGTGGGGTATGGGTAAATTCCTTACATGTACAGTTTAATATATAATTTGCAAACTTACTTTTACAAAGTTAGCCTTGATTATAGCCGCAAAACAATACGTATTATAAAATTGTAAATACGAGCAGGTGAAGTTAACTTAGCAGATGCCCATGTTATACATTATCAATGTCATCTAACAGTTTAACATACGAGCAGTGTCGTACTAGGGCATAAACTCTAACTAAGGCCTTAAAAATATTATTAATTAATACTCAAAAATACCACAAAGCAAAACATTCGTGTTGTGGCTGAATCAAATATGTGTGATAATACCGCAACACGTTGTGGTGTCGCTTCTTATAAGAAAGGCAGCCTCTATATATTAAAATAAGGTGAAGAACAAAAATTGTCGTACCTTTTATTTTGTATTTATTATAAAAAGGAGGGGGGTGAATCTTATATCATTTGAAAGGTACTGTGTTATAGATGTACACACAAAAAAACATGTGTGTATGTTGCCGTTAAGGCAGGTAAAATATCGGTCGAATTTCGTTCATAGAACGATATTAGTTTTTATTTTTAAATCAATTAACAAAGTGACTGAAAATAATTGAAGGGGTTAGAATAAAAAGGATATAAGTAACATTTGCATTGTTTTAAGCAATGACTGTTTAAAGTTAAGTGTCTATAAAAAAGTTCATTTGCATGATTTTTCTACTGGGTGATAGATGTCGTCACTAAGAGTATTAAAAGTCGCTTTATTTTCCATAAAACTCACTTATCTACAAAACTATAAAATTGCACTTATACCCGTTATATTCTAACCCCTTCAATTATTATTAATGGTGTAGTTGAGGGCCTAGATATTTCCGAATACGTGCCTGTATAAGTGGACAGATTATTTTTGTGACGGTTTCGCGTTTAATTAATCGAATTTCGTTGAGCGGAATTATCGATAGACAAATTCATGTTTATGTATCTATGTAGTTATAAATAAACACATAATGCAAGGAATAGATGCATCAAAAACGTGAGTTCATTTTATTAATAGACAAATGCGTAAAGATATTGGGTTCGTCTACGCGACGTTAGATAGTACTTATGTCCGGGGTATCATAAAGGAACTAGCTAGCAAGCACTCTCAAATGAGGTATCAAACTTATATTACAGTTTGAGTTTCATGAAGACAAGTTTCACGCACGTGTTGTATGTAAACACTAACAAGGGTGTTAAAACAGTGGTGATATTATGATAATTATAGCACACGTACAGTCAGAGTCTGCACCAACTGTGTTACAATACTCTAGTCAAATATCACTCATCTAAATTACATAATAAATCTATAGATACTATCACAAAATTAATACCTCATTTGAGAGTGCTAGCTAGCTAGCTAATTTTGCTAGCCCCTTTTTAATACCGGATATAAGACACGTTTTTTTTATTGGTAATTAGTTTTTTAACAGATTTTATAATTCGCCTAATTTACAAAAATAATTGACAGTAAAAAAAATTAATCAATATTTTTTTAGTAGCATTTATCTTTACCCCCAAACGCAAGAGGGAATTATTTTAATATTTGAAAATTGAACAAGTTGATTCAGAATTATTTAAAATACATGTAATCACTTGCATATTAATCACATGGTATAGTTTTATTATATTGTAAATAAATGATAAATCATGATTGATTTTATTTTAGTGAATTTAACCTTATTATTTAAAACTAGTTTTAAATGTTATTAATTAAATAATGTTTGTTATAATATCTCGAATAAGAATTTTATTGTATCTTATTATCTGTAGGATATTTCTGGGTGTTTTTTTAATGATAAAGGTTATGTTGTTTTTTGTATTATATTGATACAAGTGTGAATCGGTTAAGTAATATGTTTTGTTTTTTATTTTATTACAGACCAGCAGCGATACGCCATCATCTGGTGGCCGTATGAGTTCACGATCTCGCACAGCCGATGAACCACACATTGGCAAATACAAGTTATTGAAAACAATTGGTAAAGGTAACTTTGCCAAAGTAAAATTAGCCAAACATGTTCCCACCGGCAAAGAAGTGGCCATCAAGATTATTGACAAAACACAACTCAATCCTGGCTCGTTACAGAAACTCTTCAGAGAAGTAAGTACAGTAATTATTTATTATTATACAGGGTGGTTACAAATATTCAACATAACCTAAAAGTGTCAAAAATGATGTGTTCAGCAATGTGCAAGATGCCAGTAACAAAGTATCATTGAAATTATGATTTTAAATAATGAAATAGGTTCAAAAGAGTCTAAAAAATGTATTTATTTTTATGTTAAAAGCGAGATTAATATAATTTTTGTTAAAATAAAAATACAAAATACACCAATCCGCCGCCATGTTTAAATGTAACACCAATCAGATCGAATGACGTCTTATTTTAGACAAATATCAATTCCTCTTACAAGATTATTAGATACATACCTTATTTAATAACTTATATACTTTGAAATTCATTTTTAACACACAAAATAATTAAATTATTGTCTAACTCTGAATGTTTGATTATTGTTGACAAGGAGTGTGACGTCACAACTCTCAAATGTCACCTGCGAGCGTTTTGTGGCGTCAAATTCAAAATTAGTTTTAAAAGAGTCAATTTTTGTGATTAAACCTTTATTTTGTGCAGAAATAAGTATTTTTTTTTTGGAAATAGGAGACACATGTAAGATCATCACACAATAATTTTTCAAAAATTTATTACCAAGTAGGTGATTTTTTTTTTAAGTTTTCGTTCACATAAACTAATAGTACTGTCTTTCCTCTTTAAAATGAGTTTTTACTTTTTACTGTATGATTTTTTTTCAGTGAGATATATTAGTTTGAAGATATTAATGCATAAAAATAATATATTATTAAAAAATATCGTATCTCAGCGGAAAAAAATCGTACAGTAAAAAGTAAAAATTTATTTCAAAGAGAAAAGACAGTACTATTACTTGTCGTGAATAAAAACTTTAAAAAAAATTTACATACTTGGTAATAAATTCTTAAACTTTTGTCAAAATCTGAACTTTTGACACATTTAGGTTAGGTTGTCTCAAAAACCGTAATTTAATAAAAAAATAAATAAAACAAATGAGGGGTTTGCAGAAACAACGGGTTATCTTCATTCTTAGGCCAAACTGAGTTAACAACCGTTTCTGGGAGGGGGGGGGGAATCATTATTTCGTTTGGTTCAACAAAGAGTTACCTATCGTTGATAGTTCTCAAGGTATCCGCTAGAATGAGTTAGCTGCTTCATTCGCTTGGGTCAAAATGGAGTTAACTATTTGTTTTTGGGCTTAGAATTTAGTTACTGTGTTCTTTCTTGAAATAAACTAATTTTCTTGAAAATTGTTCTTATTCAATGCTTCCTTACTTTAAAAAGAAAATAATTTTCAACTAT
The DNA here is from genome assembly GCA_949319165.1 of Sialis lutaria. Taxonomy (NCBI): domain Eukaryota; kingdom Metazoa; phylum Arthropoda; class Insecta; order Megaloptera; family Sialidae; genus Sialis; species Sialis lutaria. The sequence continues at coordinate 39,591,173 of OX439232.1, read as the reverse complement.
TTGGGCCAAAAAGGAGTTAACTCCAGAATAAAATTGACTCTATAATTGCGAATTTGACGAATTTCTCAATGGAATTTGGCCAAAACATGTGGTCGGTGACAAATAATAATTGGACGAAGACAAAGCCGATTTAAATACATTCTCAATTTTTTAAACATGTTTTTTCTAAAAACTGGAGTTAACCCCTTGTTACTGCATACCCTTCAAATGAAAAACTTAACTACGTAAAATAAATGTACCTATATATTAATTTCAGGTACGGATAATGAAAATGCTGGACCACCCGAACATAGTAAAGTTGTTCCAAGTAATAGAAACAGAGAAAACATTATATCTCGTGATGGAGTACGCCAGCGGCGGTGAAGTATTTGATTATCTAGTATTACACGGAAGGATGAAAGAGAAAGAAGCCAGAGCTAAATTCAGACAGATCGTTTCCGCCGTACAATATTGCCACCAAAAGAAAATCATTCATCGTGACCTCAAGGCTGAGAATTTGTTACTCGATAGTGAAATGAATATTAAAATTGCCGATTTTGGTTTCTCTAATGAGTTTACACCGGGCGATAAGTTAGATACGTTTTGTGGGAGTCCTCCTTACGCAGCTCCAGAATTATTTCAGGTATGTTTAATAACTGACTTCTTTACCATCCGCCCTTTAAGGGGGGCCAAAACAAAGCGTTTTTTTTGGACAGAAAAAAATAAGCTAGTGAAGTGAACTTTTCTGATTATTTTATTGCATATTTGAACGTTAAAAAATAAATTATTAACACAAAAATATTCAAATATGTGCAACGTCTTGCAATCGCAGTCTCCAATCGGCGGGAAAGATGGAGCTCGTAATTTTTGTCTGAGACAAAAAAACCAAAGAATATTTTAATTTTTATATATTTTTCTTCTAGGTGAACTAAGAAAAATCAAAAAAATTGTAAAATTAAAAAAAATTTCAGGTTTGACAAAAAAAAATGTGCTTTGAAAATCATTTCAACTTGCTAAAAAAGTTGTTTAGAATTTTTTTTCCATAAATCTTTTTAGTTCATATAGAAGAGAATTTAAAACTGAAGACAACAAGCTTTGGTTCATTTTGATCGGTTGTTTAGTTTTCTTGCAATCACGCCCGCCAGTTTAGAAAAATTATAAAAATAAAAACTCGAGAAAACGCGTTTCAAAGTCTACACGGTATACCTGCTGGACACCCCACTTCGTTTAGTGCTATATCTTTGGAAATATTTCGAATTTGCCTATAAAACTTTACAGACATATTCTTAGATATATTAGGAAGATATTTAAGCAATAAAAAAATGGATTTTTTGAGACTCATAACCCCATAATGAAAATAGAAACAGTTGTTTTACCTATAGAGCAAGAGCTGACTGCAAAAAAGCTGGCCTATCGAGTAACAGCATGAAAGGCTAGTACTTATACAGACTATCAATAAAATCTTACACTGCCTGGCCGGAACCTGTGCAAAAATGTTTTTTAGTGGGGTAAAGTGGGGCAAATTCTAGTTTTTTGCAAATATCTCAAAAATGATCAACTTTTCGAGGAAAATTGTTATGAAGAAAATTGTAGCTTATAAAATTCTACACAAAAAAGGTGTTTATACTTTTTTCGTATAATCAATACTTTTTTAGTAAACTGAATCTTGAAAACGGGGTTTTCACTCTTCAACCCCTTTTTTAAGGGTGTTGCACTACTTTTCGCTAGTTCGGGTTATTTTTTTCGAATTCTACGCCCCCAAATCTATAATAATCAACCATAAAATTGCTTGGCCCTAAAAGTTCGGATTTTGACACCCTTGACTGGATTAACAGTTTACTTAAAAAGTATTGATTATACGAAAAAAGTATAAATACCTCTTTTTGTGTAGAATTTTATAAGCTACAATTTTCTTTATAACAATTTTCCTCGAAAAATTTATCATTTTTGAGATATTTGCAAAAAACTAAAATTTGCCCCATTTTACCCACTAAAAAACATTTCTGCACAGGTTTCGCCCAGGCAGTATAAGATTTTATTGATAGTCTGTATAAGTACTAGCCTTTCATGCTGTTACTCGATAGGCCAGTTTGTTTTGCAGTCATCTCTTGGACTATTTAGAAAAAGTGAGGTTAGGTTGACAAACTGTATCAAATAGAAATAAAACTGTTGTTAATTATTAAATAAAAAGTCAGTAATAAAAATGTTTTGAAAGTCCCTAATATAGAACTGTGTGTTTAATTTTTGTTTATTTTATTTCATTTCGTTAGAAAGTATCTCGTAATTAGTTTTTTATTTAATGTACTGTAAAATTGGAAAGTACAAGAAATGTAAAACTGTCATAATAATGTTGATTTTGTAAATTATGTTAAAAGTAATATAGGTCAAGTACAATTGTTTATAAAAAAAATAATAATAATACAATAGTTGCATTTATTTATCATAGAAAAATTCAAATAAAAATTAAAAGATAACCTACAAAACAAATGCACACTATCTTTCAATTGTTTTGCAACAATGATTTTAATTGTTGCAAAAATTCTAACATTTTTTTTTTATTTTTAAGAAATACACATAGGTGGGCATTAACTCGTTAATCCGTTAATCGTTAATTAACGAAGTTAACAAAATGGTTAACGGATTAACTTTTAAGTTAACTCAAAAAAATGTTAACACTTTTGTTAACTTCCGTTAAATTTAGTCCGTTACATTGGTTGTTTGATGAAAAGTACATAAGAATGTTTTCGAAATAGCAAAAAAAGGTTTTCAAACATTTTGGATGGTTAAATTTTTAACGATTAATTTTAACTTTCGTTAAATTTTCAAATTTTCGGTTAACTTTAACTTCCGTTACATTTTCGAAATTTTAATGGTTAACGAAGTTAACTTTTTTATTAACGGATTAACGATTAACGAAGTTAACTTTTCGATTAACTGTGCCCACTTATGGAAATACTGATAGATATAGACAGTGTTCCGATATACACTGCGAGCACTGTGACTCATGACGTCACTGGATTACCGTTTCGTTTTAGATATTATACTGGATATGCCGCCATTTTGAATTTCAAACGTCAAAATGAAGACGTGATATATTTATAACGATAAAGTGGTCAGATTCATCGAATTTCTATGCGGGATATCTGTTTTAATACTTTTAAAATAATAAATAAATAATACGTTAAATATTATTTTCAACAATGAAAATTATAACAATTCATAAAAATTTGATTGTTGCATCAATTTACTTAAGGTAGTTGGTCCGTAAAGATGTTTTCGTCAGATTTTGTTTAAATTGCACAAGAATATTCCCTAGATTAATATCTGAAAAATAGCCCATTTTTATTAAAATTGACCATCTCAAAGTCATGAAAAACGATCTCAAAGTTTATATTTTTAACACAGCTTATATGGACTAACCGTACACTAACGTAACGTTTTATTAGATAAAATTTAATCGTAGCGTCAGATTTTCATAAAAAAACTGACATGTTGTATATTTATATGAAAGAAAACAGTATACAAAAAATTGGAATTATTGACCATCCCGTTATTAAGATTTAACCAGATTTAACTACCAAACCATCACATAAATTACAGTATTGTTGACAATGTGGCAACAACGTATTCATTTGATTATAGTAAAAAATACACGAAATAATGAAATAATTTTTTACAAAATATGATAAGTGGATTGAAGGGAATTATAATCGATTTAATTAATTATTAATATATTCTGTGGTAGTTTAGATGATAAAATATAATCATTTGACAAGTAGTTAATAGTAGATAATGTACAGCGTTGCCATGATCATTTCTCTAAATTAAAAATATGTACTCATTGCCTAATGTGATCACATTATGATGGACCAACTACCTTAAATTCATCTGCTTTTGTCAGTTGATTTCAAATTTAAAACCACGTGATCAAAGCACTGGATGTATTTATCTCCAGTACTCACAGTGGCAAGATGGCGGCCATCAATGACGTCATAAAACCACTGGCCCAGTGCTCACAGTGTATATCGGAACGGTCTCATAATTGTAATAATAAATAAAAAAGGATTGTGTGATTTTATGAAACCACGGTAAAAGTGAAACTTTTTTTCACATTATAGACATTTAACTAAAAATTTTCGGAATAATAAATTCAAGCACTCAAAATTGAAATAAATCCATAAACAACAACATGCACCAGCAAAAAGTTCTAATAATTCTAATAAATTCTATATAAAAACTATGTTTACTCACCAAGATCTTTTTTCCTTTTTCTATAAGCACGTGCTCTGTCGGCGTTCTGTTTTTTACGGCGTAAAATTAATTCATCGTCATTCATTTTTGCACTATTCTTTCTCGTTGATCAGTTTTTTGGACTCACTAGCTGTCTCGTTGTTTACCAAAAGCAAATAAATAACAACATTTACATTAAACACTGACAAATTACAATACAAACTTACTAAATATGTATAATAGCACACAGTACATAAACTGTCATACAATGAATGGCTGCTTGTTCCACGCATGCGCAGTCCACGCGACATGCATCAACACACAGACCAAAAAGTTTGAGACGATGTAATAAAAGTTTCACTTTAATAATCAACAGGGTAAAAAATACGACGGACCAGAAGTTGACGTGTGGTCGCTGGGTGTTATCTTATATACGTTAGTATCTGGTTCTTTACCATTTGACGGTTCGACGTTACGAGAACTGCGGGAGAGGGTGCTTCGCGGCAAGTACCGTATCCCGTTCTACATGTCAACTGACTGTGAAAATCTGCTCAAAAAGTTCCTCGTGCTGAATCCTAGTAAACGTGCGTCGCTCGAAACCATCATGAAAGACAAATGGATGAACCTCGGCTATGATAATGATGAACTAAAACCTTATATAGAACCAGAGACTGACATGGCTGATCATAAAAGAATCGGTAAGAGTACGGGTGGTTAGTTGGTGTTAAGTGAAACCGCGTTAATTGAGTGTGTTTGTATTTTTACAGAGGCACTGGTATCTTTGGGGTACAATAGATCTGATATAGACGCTTCTTTGGATTATGCCAAATATGATGATGTGTTCGCTACGTATTTACTTCTTGGTAGAAAAAGTACAGATGTAAGTTATTGGGTTGAAGGGGAAAATCACTGTGACGGGGGATTTTTTTTACATTTTTTTTAATGTATACATATTCGTAAATATGTATACAAAAAATTGAGTTTAAATTCCGAAAATTGACTGAGTTACAGTCAATTTAGTGAGACGAGGTAGCGCGGCCGGTTATGACATAACAAAAACATTAAACATTTTTATCTTGGAATTACTTTTTCATGACTTGGTTGACACGATTCCTCAAAGACTAATGAACCGATTTCATATTTTTTTTTTAAATAATTTTCGTAATTGTAGTAGCTATCGTTGCATGTTGTCGATTTTTAAAATTTTGATAGTTACTTTTTTTAAAACCGCTCCAATAAAAAAATGGGTCTTAAAAATGAAAAATTGCCATTTTTTGTGAAAAAAATGTTACGTGCAACGACAACTACATTTTTTATTTATTTATTTTTTTCATATAATCCTCGAAATTTCGAGTCAACCATAGAGAATTTTTTTTTTTTTTTGGTTGTTTCACATCGAGGCTCATAACTTTGTAAATATTTAATATTTTTCAATAAGAATTGATATTAAATAAGTTGAATATATACTTAATAAAACGTCCTTTACCTGATTAAAAAATAATTGGTTACATTTGTGAAAAAAATTGTCAAACATTGACCCGTCGCAGTGGCTATCCAACAGAACACAATACGTAGATAATACCACGCTCTGCTACCATTCACAGCCCGAAAGCGACGGTTCACGAAGCGGCTCCAGCCTGTCATTACGTAACATCGCAGGCGGAGGCGCGGGCGTCGGCAGCGCTGCCCCGGGCGCCACGAACGCTGTGCCTGCAATCCAATCGCCGAGCCACCGAGGCGTGCACCGTTCTATCTCTGCAAGCAACGCCAAACCAAGTAGGCGCGCTTCGAGCGGCGGGGAGACGTTACGCGGCGTCCCCGCGCCAACAACTAATAACAATGCAACGTCTGTTGTCTCCACAGGCACGCCGACACAGGCACAGGCGCCGGCCGGGTTCAAGCGACAGAACACTGTCGATAGCGCTACCATTAAGGAGAATACGCAGCGTATGCAGGCGGCGCGACCCGCGAGCGCCACGCCCAAAATTAACACCAATGTTGATTCTAGTAAGTCACCTTTTTATTTAATTAATAATATCGTTATTTAATGCCAAAGTGAAAAGTGTTTAAGGTAGTAGACCGGTGTGACGGCCGAAATTTCGACTTTTTTTCGTGATCTTATTTTAACAAGTAAATAATATACGATCGTTTTGTAACTTTTACATATTTATTTTAGTACTTTAAATGATACAAAATTTTTTTTTTTAATTTAATTTTCCATTTATTTATTTACAATGTGTAATGTCAAAGTGGAGTCCTCTAAAGAATGATGAGCTGTTTCGGGGAAGCACACAGCCTTCCGTAGTCATTTGAAATGAAAAAATCAAAAATAGTTATTGTGTAGACCTTATTTTAATGAACTAACCAATAATATACATAATAAAAAAAAAATAGCGGACTTGTGAAAAAAAAGTTCTCAAAATGTATTTTTTTTTGTTGATAAAATGTTTAAAAAAATTAATTTATTATTAAAAAATTAAATGTTTTAAAGGTTAGGTATTTAGATATGTGTATGTAGAATAACTAGTTAAATTTTGAGCCAAATCGGTTGAATAGTTTTGAGTCAGTGCTTCCCCGAATAAAATAAATAAAATCGAATAAAAATTGGCGAAGTGGTACTAAAATCAACTGCACGTGTCAAAATTTAGTAGTTTTTCACCCAGGGTCCGCGGGAAAGTTTTGACTATGAAAAGGGGTCCGTGGGCCAAAAGAGTTTGGGAACCACTGCTCTAGAATGACTAAACAAAGGTTAGATGGGAGTGTACAGTCCCACAAAAATGTATGCATTTAGTAATCGCAGAAAATGTGTTACTGGTGTACAAAATACACCAGCGCGAGTAATTAAGGGTTAAGATAAACTTGGGTAATGGATTTAGAATATGTTTGCGCATTTTCCAGGTTTGTCAAGTCCAGTAAAACCTCGAACGACGTTAGGAGGTAAACCGGGCACCGTTACCGGTGGTACAAACAAAACACTTACGGCGGGCGGTAGCGTCGGCCGTCGTTCAACCATTAGTTACGATGCTAAGGCAGCTTCTAATGAAAAGACAAACTTGACTGCAGCCGACAACACGAGGTATGTAACAAAACAAACCAATACTTATTAACTTATGTGTGCGGTGGTTAAGGTTTATTTATTTATTAGTGTTAACTCTCTATTATTCGCTTATTTTAACAAACAAACATATTTAACAGTTTTATTTTATAATCATTAGAGCAAAAGCGTTGAGTTTGAAATTACTTGTATTTTAATCAAATTGATTTATTTATTATTTGTTTTATTTAAATGCACCACACAATAATCATGACAGCTTTTTTATTTGCTGCAAATTATTTTTTTTATTAGCTTAACGTAAGCTGCGACAGCGATCATTAGGGTTTTTTTTTTAATTGTGTTTTGAATAATGGGCTTTTGTATAAATGTGTGAATATTTATTACAAGTAGATCTGAAACAATACGTTTTATACTAAAACAGTTATTTTAATAAACGTTTACGACAATACCAGCATTTAATATTGACGTAGAGTTCAAAAAATAGGGTATTTGACACTATTAAAACCAGGGCTGTGGAGTCGATACAAAAACCTACGACTCCGACTCCTTTATTTTTCTAATGTCCGACTCCGACTCCAACTCCGACTCCGACTCCTTACTGTACAAAATTAAAAAAAAAAAAAAAAATCCGTTTTCGGACAAAATTTTTGAAGTGAATTCGGTTCGTTTTCGGTCGCTGCCGACAAGTGTGAAACGGTGATTCAGTTTGTATTCGGTACCTAATAGAAAGCGTACAGAACTGAATACTCCCTCCACACGGACAGTTTAGTTTCGGTTTAACCTGATAGCGAGTGTTATTTTTTTTAAAGTTTTGTCGCGGATTTTCTAATAAAATGAGCGGTTTTCCAGATGTTGATGTGGATCGTCTTCATGCTCTTTAGCTTCGGGAAAATAGTGTAGAATGCTCCAAATTCCTGATGTAAAGTGATGAGAGGGTGCTCGCAATGAATTCTAGTATTCCTCCTTCATTTTTTAATTTTTTTATAGAGAAACAACATGGCAACAACTTGCTTTCTCTCCATGATAACTACTGAGTTTACGGAAAAAAATAAAACCTAATATGAACCGTATGAGAACCGTGTATGTGTGAAAAGGTTTGATTCGTTTTCGGCTGAAACCGAAAACGAACCGAACCGAATGGAACCGCGTATGTGTGAAACAAGGCTTACTGTGATTCTGGTTACGGCCAGAATTGAAAATTTCAAATCATTGTACTTCAAAATTCAAAACGAACAAAAAATATTAAGTGTGTAAAGAAGTAAAAAACATTATTTAATTGTCGGAGTCGGTACCTTTTAACCGACTCCGACTCCACCCAAAATTACTAAAACTCCGACTCCACAGCCCTGATTAAAACAGGGTTGGCCAGTTACTGGAAAACAGGGAAAAGTCAGGGAATTTGGTTGGAAGTCAGGGAATTTTTATAAAAATGCAAAATCACACAAATTCTTGCAAATATTTAAACAGTGAAGTTTTTTTTTTAGGTTTTTTATCTATTTTTTTAAAATAAAAAACAGGGAAAAGCCGTAAAAAAATTCTCGTGGAAAACCGGGAAAATTCAAGGAAATTTGTTCCAGAGAAATACTGGTCACCCTGTATTAAAAATAAAGACTCAAATGTTGTAAATAGTGTAGTATATATATATATTACTGTAATTTACAATCAAGGGCTTTTTAAAAAAAAATGTACGTGAAATAAGTGAGTGTTTTAAACATAATTTTAAAATATAATATTTAACCTATTTGTCACGTGATCGCAAACGCGTCTAGCAGACCTTGTCACCGGTATGACGTAGTTACATACAAAATTACAAAATTAACAGGCTAATTAACATCAATTTTCAAAAAACCAAAAGAAAATTAAAAAAATTTTAATTAATTTTCAAAATATTACAAAAAATTTTAAATTTTTTTCGAAAAAGAACAAATAATGTGAAATCGCAATTACTTGACAATAAGTGACGCTCGTGGCAAACTATTAAAAGTCTTTGACAATTACATATCAAACGTGACGTTTGACCGAATTAAAAAAAAAATACCCTCATCAACAATAATGATTAAGGGTGACCGCATTTATTATAAATTTAATGAGTCTATTGATGTATTTGATAAATAATTGTTATAAGTATTAGTTAATAATATCAATAAGCAATTAAACACACAAATAGTACTCTTATTGTATCCTTTTATTCAACGTGTCACACCCGTCACAATGTTTGTTGAGTATAAAATAATTTATTCGTAACATATTAAAGTATGATTATTATAAAATAACTTCAATATTTTCGCTAAACTTTCGGGTTTTTGGATAGAGGTTGCAAAACTTGCAATAGTTGGCGTCACAACCGTCACAGAGCTTTGAACGCTGACAATTTTTTGTAAAATAACTGTAGACTTTTTATTCTTTCAATATACATATGTATTGCATTAAGATCTACAGAAAAAAGGTAAAACCATATCATTTACTAGTATTATTTAGAAATTATGAACTCCAATCCGAGTTGAAATGTCACGACCGTCACCGCGGACTGACCCCAAGGTAATATCTATTATAAACATACCGACAATTTACAAAATATTTTAAAATTTAGTCAAATACCCTATAGATCTAATAGTTTATTATTAATTATTAATTAATTTTGAATAAGAGCGTGCGTGTTGTTAAATAACAATAATAATAATACAGTAGAAACCGGTTATAACGACATCGAAGGGACCGGAATTTTAGGTCGTTATAACCGATTGTCGTAATATCCGATAGTTCGATTTTTTTAAGGTAATTTATCGGAAAAATTAAAAATTTCATGAGTATGCTGAAATTTTGTAAAATTCACCATCTGTGAGTGAAGATATCGTCAAAATAAAACAAGAGAATAATAAAACATAAAACATTTACAAATACCCGAATACTATATTATGATATTCAGAATAGATTAGAATAGAGACACTTTAATTAATAACGTTACTTGTATTTTACGGAATCATAGTTTGACATTACGAGGTGCGTTCTGATTGGTTACTCTCCACCAATCATGTACGTATACGATTTGAAATCTACATCTGTTTTCTGTTTATTAGAATTAAACCTAACCTACAAAACATTATGTGTTATTATGTCAAACAATATTTTTTATTGTATAAAAAATTAAATGCACAAATTATGTCAGACACAATAAAACATTTAGGATTATTAAAGAATAAACATAATATTCTTACGTTAAGATTAATGACATAAAAACACAAAATTGTTTTAATTAACGTTAAATAATACATGTGCAAAGAGTATTGCCTATATAAAAACACTATATTTAAAAAAAAAATTGAAACAAAAGTCGGTCCGTCGTACAAACCGATAAAATTCTCCGAAAATATTGTAAACAGATAGTCGTTAAAACCGGTATTTCGTTATAAGCGATGTCGTTATAAACGGTATATTATAACAGGCAATCATATGGGATTCAGCCGGGACTTTTTTTCTGCGTCGTTATAACCGGTACGTCGTTATAACCGGTTTCTACTGTATATTGAATAAGTAAGTAAGTGATGTAAGAGTTAGTGACTAACCGCATGTGTTTGCACGTTGTGTTTGTTCTCAAGTGGGGGCTCAGCGACAGATTCACTCCGGCCATCAAAGGGCCACGTTAAATCTGCGTCCATTAGCAGCGCTGCCAACACGGATAACACTAGTGTTGATCCCTTGAGACAGAGGTAATAAACCAAACCAGCAACAACTAACTATCTATCTCTCTGTTATCTATAGTTATTATATAAGTAGCCCTACATCATCGATTCATTATTAGTTTTAATGGTGATTGGTGATTATTTATTTATTTTGCTTCACTTTTTTGTTGTTTTATGTGTTAATTGTTTATTCATCAACGAAAGCTACTACGTACAGGTACAGACGGAAGTAATGATGTACTTTTGTATTTATTCTGTTGAAGATTTGAACTCTTAAAGAGGCGAAACGGGTGTGGGTTGTTTAACCCGTTTCATACCAAATGGCATAATTTTTTTTTGCTTTTTAGTGAGTCAATCAACCAAAGCTTTCTAAGAAACATTTTCTATCGTAATTTTTTCTGCTCTTTCCGAATTTTTCTATCTGCCGCCATTTTTTAAATATGGCAGCTGAAAGCAAAAAAAAAAAAGTGAAATTTCAAATATTTTTTTCCAAACAATCGTAAATTTGAACAAGAAGCACTTACGGTAGGAGACTAATTCTTCATATCTGGTGGAATAATCGATTTTTCTAAAAGATAAAGTAAGGAAATTCAATATGGCGGATTTAAGATGGCGGCCATAACCACACAAAAAAATACGATTTTTACAAAGTCAACCGATTTGGACCAAATTTGGTATATATGGGTGATCGGGGTCGCTGATCATGAATATGGTGGACGAATTTTCCAAATTTTTACCAATTTACGCTAAACTTTGTATATAGGGATTTTTGGAGTCGTTGGTCATATAGAAAAAAAATTCTGTCAAAAAAATGTTTCTTAGAAAGCTTTGGTTGATTGACTCACTAAAAAGCAAACGATTGAAAACAGTAAAAAAATTTATGCCATTTGGCATGAAACGGGTTAAATATTGAATCAATAAAGTTAACCTAACCTCACTCTTTTATTGATTCATAAGTAATGCTTTTAACCCCCCCATTCCCCAAAGCCTTATGTAATTAATGGATGTTTTCTTATAAATTTTGTTTAAACTGAAAATTATTGAAAAATTTTGAAGTTAGGTTTAGAGGAGCGTAGTTCACATATATATTTTTGAGAGTCTCTTTAAGGGTTTTTTTATAAAAGAATGCTATTTTGCTGCTTGCAATATTTATTGTTTAATTGCTTATTTGAATAAGTTATGTGTGTGTGTGTGTGTTTGTTTTTATTATTTAAATTAAATTATTTATTATAATTGTTTAATCATTTAATTAAATACCGGATGTCCTAGATAACATTTAACTGTTATAAAATAAAGTATCTTTACTGCGCTCGTCCTTAAAAATAGTTAAGAAATTAACAAACGCACATGGAGTTTTCAAAGTTTATTTATATATCGCATTACTCGCCCGTTTAATCGAATCTGCAGTTCTCTAAGACATTCGGTTTAATTGTGCATATAGTAAGTTATACAGATAAGAAATATGTTTACGTCACTGTCCAAACAAGTATGAATTTGGTTTTATTCTTCCTCGTATTATGCATCTTGTTAGTTCATTAAACATTTGAAAGTTAGGTATGAAGTATACGTTTTTATATTTTACAAATGTAACTTCTACCACACTTTACCCTTTTACATAACACAGTAGATTGTTTTAATTACACCCAGAATGTCCTTAGATACATTCTTGAACAATTTAAAGAATATTGTCCTTCACTGGCTCGATAAAAGTTGAAAAAATGATACAAACAGGGTGGCCAGTTTCTGGAAAACCGGGAAAAGTCAGGGAATTTTACTATACAGGGAAATGTCAGGGAATTTTACTATACAGGGAAATGTTAGGGAATTTTACTATACAGGGAAATGTCAGGGAATTTTACTATACAGGGAAATGTCAGGGAATTTTACTATACAGGGAAATGTCAGGGAATTTTACTATACAGGGAAATGTCAGGGAATTTTACTATACAGGGAAATGTCAGGGAATTTTACTATACAGGGAAATGTCAGGGAATTTTACTATACAGGGAAATGTCAGGGAATTTTACTATACAGGGAAATGTCAGGGAATTTTACTACACAGGGAAATGTCAGGGAATTTTACTATACAGGGAAATGTCAGGGAATTTTACTATACAGGGAAATGTCAGGGAATTTTACTATACAGGGAAATGTCAGGGAATTTTACTATACAGGGAAATGTCAGGGAATTTTACTATACAGGGAAATGTCAGGGAATTTTACTATACAGGGAAATGTCAGGGAATTTTTTTATAAAAATGCAAAAACCGCACAAATTTTTGCAAATATTTAAACAGTGACCTTTTTTAGGTAATTTTTTTTTCTTTTTTATCTAAATTTTAAATAAAAAACAGGGAAAAACGGTAAAAAATCTCCTGAAAAACCGGGAAAAGTCAAGGAAATTTGTTCCAGAGAAATACTGGCCACCCTGTACAAAGTACAAATCAACGAGGGGCCACATGGTTACGCTTTGAACGTTAATGCCCCCTTCCATCGTAAAGTACTGGTTACGCCACTGTGTATATATGTATTTATTTTGTCTTGTGAGTTCACAATTTGAGTAGCGTTTAAATAAACAATTAGACACACGTATGTATGTATGTATATTGTGAATATTTACGGAATGAAGTTGTTTATTGATTGATTGAATGCGTAACGTACACAAGTATTATAATAGTGTTTTGTTTATAAAACTGTTCCAGTATGGTAAACAGAAGTAGTATATCGACAGCAACGAATAGCACACGACAACCACCTTTCCCGAGGAACGTACCGTCAAGAAGTACTTTCCATTCAGGTGTGTAACACTTTGTACTACTACATATATGATAGCCATCTTTTACTAACTTAAATAACCTTTTAATGCAGAACAATACTTTACTACACTTAAATATTCATTGTTGAAAATTAATGTGATTGTTGAATTCAAAATTATATTTGTTGACGTTATATTAATTAACTTCAAATTTTAAATTTGACCAATCAGAGCCCTTATTTGATAATAGATAATAGCAGTTATCTGTCATTTATTTTACTTCATCTATGGACACTTGTCTCTAGATTGTTAAAAAATAATTGTTTAATTCAAAATTATGATTGTTGACATATATTTAATTAAAATTCAAATCTTGAAGTTGACCAATCAGAGCCCTTAATTTGATAATAGATAAAGCAGTTATCTGTCATTTGTTTTACTTCATCTATGGATATTTTAATGCAGAATTATACTTTACTACACTTAAATATTCATTGTTGAAAATTAATGTGATTTTAATTCAAATTATTGTAATTGTTGAATTCAAAATTAATTGTTGACATATTTGTATTAATTTAAACTCAAATCTTGAAGTTGACCAATCAGAGCCCTTATTTGATAATAGATAGTGCAGTTATCTGTCATTTGTTTTACTTCATCTATGGATATTTTAATGCACAACTATTTCATTGTTGAAAACTAATGTGATTGTTGAATTTAAAATTATAATTGTTGATATATTTAAATTTGACCAATCAGAGCCCTTGTTTGAATAATAGATAATAGCAGTTATCTATCATTTATTTTACTTCATCTATGGACACTAGTCTCTTCAAAAAACTATACTTTACGTAAATATTGTTGAAATTAATGTGATTGTTGAATTCAAAATTATAATTGTTGACTTATACTAATTAAACTCAAATTTTAAATTTGTCCAATCAGAGCTCTTGTTTGAATAATAGATAGAGCAGTTATCTATCATTTGTTTTACTTCATCTATGGACATTTTTTATTTGTCAAAAATCCAAGATGGCTGTTTTTGTGTTAATCATATTGTGATGTCTGCATATTTAAGGTTATTTATTTATTTATTATAATAATAATAGAAATTTTTAATACTAGTTAATATCAATAATTTATTTTTGAAGGTAGTTATTTTATTACACTCCTTAAAACTGTTGTCAAATAGTGTCTTTCTCCATTTATTGTATTTCTATATACAGGGTGTCCAAGATAAGTGTGCAATACATGGGGATATCCTAAACGGTAAGAGATACAGATGTGGTTAAATCAGATGATTTATTTGTAAGAAAGGGGTGAGTATTACAACATATTAAATATTAATAATTTTATGTGGTTCAGGCGGTATACCCAAAAAACTGAAAATTCGGAATTACTTTAAATGACTATAACTTTTTTGGCAAAGTAGATAGGTACTTTTTGTTTGCTGTTATTTAAAGCACTTTTTTGAGTAGAATTGTTTGGTGTATTTAGAATTTTTATATCACTTTTAGTTTCCGAGTTACAAGCCCTAACTTTAGTTTTTCTTATGGGCCGCCAAGTTGGCTATATCATATTCGAACGTGTTTTTTACTCTACTTTACAATGATATGTCACATGTCATACTTATTATTAAAAAAAAGTAAAAACCTTTTTTTGTAATAGTTTATTGTTTTTAAATATGCATTTGTTATTTTCATTGTTTTTATTGCGATTTTTGTTTAACAATTTTTGTTTTTCATGGCTTACTTAAATGTTTGTAATAAAATACTTTATAAATATCACCAATATTTAGTACTTCGACTTATTTTCTATAATAAGTATGTCATGTGATATATCGTTGTAAAGTAAAGTAAAAAACACGTTCAAATATGATATAGCCAACTTGACGGCCCATAAGAAAAACTAAAGTTAGGGCTTGTAACTCGGAAACTAAAAGTGATATAAAAAATCTAAATACACCAAACAATTCTACTCAAAAAAGTGCTTTAAGAAACCGCAAACAAAAAATACCTATCTACTTTGCCAAAAAAGTTATAGTCATTTAAAGAAATTCCGAATTTTCAGTTTTTTGGGTATACCGCCTGAACCACATAAAATTATTAATATTTTTTGATGTTGTAATACTCACCCCTTTCTTACAAATAATTGATCTGATTTAACCACATCTGTATCTCTTACCGTTTAGGATATCCCCATGTATTGCACGCTTATCTTGGACACCCTGTATAACTACCTTAATAATAATGAAATATTCATAGTTAGTGTTTAATTAAAAATGAATATTGATGTTTATGAGTTGTCTTATTATTATATATTAATAGTATTAATAATATACCTAATTCAGGTCCCTTACAAATGGTTGATTGGGTAAAATTTTTAGGTGTCATACTTGACAAGGATAATAGTGGTAAGAATAACATTATATATGTCATGCAAAAAATTACTAAAACGTTGTTTTTCACTCTTTAATAACAAACAAAAAAAAACATGATCGTTTTTAACACGAAAAACTCGCACTAATATCCTGTTGGACAATTTCATCATGTTCATATTTTGTGTTGTTGTCAAGATTGCCAACAATAAAAGTAACAAAGTTACAAACAAACTTAAGGGGTTAGGTGTATTGTATTTCAAAGTATATCTATGCAGTGGGGCACCCAAACAAAATGTTGAAGGGGAGGTAATTTTTTTTGTAATTATATTTTTTTTATTTAGTTGGTTTTATTTTTTTTATTTTTGTGTGACGTATTTTTTTTTTTCAAAATCCATTGTCAGATTCTGATAAAATTTATATGGGGCCATCTTTGGAGTATACTCTTTCAAACAAACAAAAAATCATCCAAATCGGTGCATATTTGTCGGAGACATGAAAAAATGACAATTTTAAATAATTTTTTTTTGCCAGTAGATTATTTTATTTTATAAAAGTAAAAACATAGCATCGTTAAATAAGGTTTCGATTTGACTTGACAGAAATTTTAGAAAAAAAAATTAATAATTTTAAAAGTAATGGCTGTTTGTGTTGATCCAGTTCCAACCGAAGCTCCTTGCGGTGACCATCACTTATCCTTGGAGATTCATCCAAATTCAATCGGACAAAAAAATTAGTTTTATTAATAGATAATCTAATGCCTGATCGAAGCTTTTTTCTTTCTTTCTTAAATTAACAAAATGGCAGCCTCAGGAAATTTTTTTCAAGATTTTAGGGAAAAAAAATCAACAGTTAATTGTTTATAACACATCGAAATTTAAAAATAAAAAAAAAATCCTTCGATCAGGCACTAGTTTTTCATGTTTTCAAAAAGCTGTATAAATTTCATTAAAATCTACCGAGCGGTTTTCGAGCTACAGTGGTCACCAGTTCAAAAAACATAGTTTTGAGAAAAACGCGTTTAAAGTTTTACACTCAATTTACGTAAAGTAACATACGTATTATTTAATTACTTACACAGAGTCAACTATTCCTGGGCCATAAAATAGTTCTTCAGCCGTTGTAGCAGCTTCCAAAAATGCAAAAAACAGAAATCGATTTCTTGAAAATTCGACTACACCTAACTCCTTAACTCCCCTTGGCAATCTTACTTTACTAATAATGCATTGTTGTTATATTATTTTCTTTTTCTTTTTACAAACTAAATAAGTTTTGGTCATGAATTAATAAATACACAGAATACTTCAAAAGTTTGATTTTAATAAATACATAAATATTTAACATTATATCTGTTAAATATACGTTCAACAGAATATTATTGTATTTGTTTTTTTTTTAAGTAGTTAATATTTTATCAAAAGAATGTAAATACATTGCCAATAACTTATTATTGAAAAATCACCGTTTAACTTTTCGATTCATGATACGTTTATTTAAACAAACAAATTTTGTTATTTGATTGTTATTTTCAACATTTTTCATCCATTATTTAATTGTTGCACTGAATTTGAGATTTATCCAACAATCAACTTTTTGACTCATTTTCCGTTAATTTGAAATAAACAAACAGATTTTGTAATTTGATTGTTGTTATATTTTTAATTTTTCAACATTTTTCATCCATTATTTAAAATCTAATTGTTACACTGAATTTGAAATCTATCCAACAATTAACTTTTAAAACGACTCATTATCCGTTAATTTTAAATAACAAACAAATTTTGTAATTTGATTGTTGTTATATTTTTTAATTTTTCAACATTTTTCATCCATTATTTAAAATCTAATTGTTGCACTGAATTTGAAATCTATCCAACAATTAACTTTTAAAACGACTCATTATCCGTTAATTTTAAATAACAAACAAATTTTGTAATTTGATTGTTGTTATATTTTTTAATTTTTCAACATTTTTCATCCATTATTTAAAAATCTAATTGTTGCACTGAATTTGAGATTTATCCAACAATCAACTTTTCGATTCATTATCCGTTAATTTGAAATAAACAAACAGATTTTGTAATTTGATTGTTGTTATATTTTTAATTTTTCAACATTTTTCATCCATTATTTAAAATCTAATTGTTGCACTGAATTTGAGATTTTTTTAACAATGAGTTAATTAATTTAGCAGCGCCATTTTGAAAATCACTTGTTGTTTTTATTTATACTTTTTAATAATTGAAGAGTTGGAAAGTTTGTAGAATTTTTAAAAGTGAATTAGAACACAGTTTATTATTATTTTTAGGTTAAATTTAAGAAACATCTTTGTGTCATGTCAATGTAATTTTAAATTGTTGCCTTTTTAGGAAAAAAAAAATTATATTATTTGGGGTAAAAAAAAAGATATTCCTATAAACTTTTCGAACAATCTCGTACATAGTAATATTTATTAATCATTTTCATATTAATCAAAAGAATATTTAACCAGGTCACAAAATTTTAGACGTCATTCAAAAATAAACCAGCTATTTTTATTTAAAAGTTAGGTTAGGTTAGATTATTAGATGTCAAATTTCAGTAAAAATAATTCTTTTTGCAAAGATGTGTATTAAATAATGAGATATCTCTTTTATTAATAAATATTATTATTACTAGTATCATAAATAATCCACTTTCATTTAAATTAGTTTTAAAAAAAGTCGTAAATTGCTCGTTTGTTTATTATTTCTTTTGTTTTGCTAAAAAACATGAAACGAAAGGTTAAACTATGATCACTTAATTGTCACGTACGTTTTTTAATACAAATTACATATCTGTGCTTGCCGATAAATGCAACGAATAAAAACCGTGTGTTATTTTTGACGACAGGTCAAACACGTACCCGCAACAATACGACGGGCGTGCCTGGAATGGGAGTGTACGGTGCCGGGGGACACGGCATGGCCGGGGGTGACTCGCCCCATTCTACGAGACCATCGTTCTTTTCTAAACTTAGCTCCAGATTCAGTAAAAGGTAAGTGTCTCCGGTTGTAATAAGATAGCGCTAAATATACAGATATATATATTTATAAGTGTTGGTGTATGAAGATTATTATGTACGTTAAATACGTGATTTGTTTATTATTATTATTGTTATTGAGGTGGTTATGTCAACGTTACAGATCAAATTGTAATTTTCTCGTTGAGTTGTTTTATATCTATTATAAATGACAGTTAGTCCACCCAAAGTGTTATTTTTTGCCACGTTGTGCGCTGTGATCGATTTCGTTTCCCCCACTACCTACTTTGCACCCAGCGAATAGGCTAGAATTATTTTCGTTTAAATCCTAACCTAAAAAACTTAACAGATCGAAACACTTTTATAATTTTCTCGTTGAGTTGTTTTAATTTCAATATCTTGGCTTGTATTTGTCGGATCAAGATAAAAAAAAATTAAAACGTTCATAAATAACAGCTTTATAAAACTGTATAGTTTAGAATTATTTTCGTTTAATTCCTAACCTAAAAAACTTAACAGATCGAAACACTTTTATAATTTTCTCGTTGAGTTGATTTTAGTTGAATATTTCGGCCTGTATTTGTCGGATCAAGTCAAAAAAAATCTAAAACGTTCGTAAATAACGGCTTTATAAAACTGTATAGATTAGAATTATTTTCGTTTAAAAACCTAACCTAAAAAACGTTACACATCAAAATTTTCTCGGTGAGCTGATTTTATTTCAATATCTCGGCTTGTATTTTTCGGATCAAGACAAAAAAAAATCTAAAACGTTCGTAAATAACGACTTTATAAAAGTGTATAAGCTAGAATTATTTTCGTCAGCGGCGGTGCGCGAGCTGTATTCATGTGAGTCCACTGACAGTTCAAGTTAAGATCAGACACATTCGACATAGTCGGTATAGCAGAGAATTGCTGTCTCGGAAAACACGACAAAATCCGAACATGTCCAATCTATTATAGCAATTCGCATGGCCTCACGTGAATACAGCTCGCGCACCGCTACTGATTTTCGTTCAATTCCTAACCTAAAAAAAAAACACACTTTTTTTAAGGTTAGGAATTGAAAAACACTTTTTTTTTTAGGTTAGGAATTGAAAAACACTTTCTTTTTTTTGTAATGGATATCTGGCAAACATATTGATTGACATAACCACCTTATTGAATATAATAATCTTGTGTGTACATTATTATTTCTGGTGATATGTGATTTTGTACGTTAGTTCTGTTATTTAGGGATGCACAATGTTTGTTTAGTACCAAATATGTGTTTATGTTACTGAACGATAATGTCTCTCTCTCTCTTATCTCTCTATCTATATACAGTAGGCCCGTAGTCGATGTGATGTGATACATTCAATTACTTTCCGTAGAGTAGAATATTGTTTATCTGGGACGTACAATCTTTCACATTTTATTTTATATATGTGCCTGTGTTCTCTTAATGCATGTTTTTAATTATTATTTATTATTTACTCGTAGAATTTAAATTTACTATCGTGAAAAAAAAACGTTCTCTTACAGGCATGATGTTGAATATTAAAAAAAAAAAAAATACAGGTTGCGACGGTTGTTTTTTTTTTTTTTTTTATCAGCGAATTTGTTTATTTGTATTTTGATTTACGCGAGAGCGCTGATTTTTTATTATTATTAACATTGTGCATCCAGTACGTAACGAATTATTGTAAAAACAAAACACATATTATTTAATTTAGACAAAATCCCACAGAGAATTTCAGAAATAATGAAATTTAATTTTAAAAACAGGAACATTGTGCATCGCTATTTGTTTTTTTTTTTATTATTTTAATGTTTTTATAATATATATGATGTAAAATTGGCGGTGTATAATATTGTTTATTTATCGTAGGATCAACTAGAGCCCCCCCTTCTCTATCGCTCGCTCGCGCGCCCCCATATTCTCTACTACATGCCTTAGAAGACAATGTGATGAACAAAATCATTATAATGAAAAAACTCTGTGGGATTTAGTTATTATAAAAAAGTGTGTGTGAACAACTGAACAGTTATTGCACTACTACGTAACGTGTACCTTATTGTTGCGCAATAAGTGTACCTTATTGTTGCGCAATAAGGTACACGTGACGTAGTAGTGTACCTTATTGTTGCGCAATAAGTGTACCTTATTGTTGCGTAATAAGTGTACCTTATTGTTGCGCAATAAGTTACCTTATTGTTGCGCAATAAGGTACACTACTACGTCAACTGTACCTTATTGTTGCGCAATAAGTGTACCTTATTGTTGCGCAATAAGGTACACTACTACGTCACGTGTACCTTATTGTTGCGCAATAAGTGTACTTTATTGTTGCGCAATAAGTGTATATTGTACGTACGTACGTACGTGTTAAATACAGACGGACGGACGGCAGGCGCTTTTCTTTTGTAATATAAAACAATGCAAAGAATGCACGTTTATTTTATTATATTTTTTTTTATTTAAAAAATGCAGAATTTGAATAGCTTATTTAATTAATTGATTCTATTTATATATACAGGGTGTAGTTATTTCATATATAAATAATACAAGGCGCGTGCTTATTTTCTGTAGTTTGTAACACGTGGAAGGTAATATTAATGAAAGGAAATGTATTGTTTGAAATAACATTAAAGTGATTATTTGATTCTTTATCCTTTTTTATAAAGATTTTAAAACGTTGATTTATGATGTTTTTGATAAGCAAATAAAATAATATTCATTTAAGATGATTGGTTACAGTTTATACGAGTTAAAATATTAATAGTACCTATATGTATGTATTGCGTGTCTTAAACCTTAGACAAGGAAAGATATAATACTATTAACAGGATGGCCAGTTTCTGAAAAGCCGGGAAAAGTCAGGGAATTTTGCTATACAGACAAATGTCAGGGAATTTTTATAAAAATGCAAAATCACACAAATTCTCGCAAATATTTAAAGAGTGACGTTTTTTTAGG
The DNA here is from genome assembly GCA_949319165.1 of Sialis lutaria. NCBI lineage: Eukaryota > Metazoa > Arthropoda > Insecta > Megaloptera > Sialidae > Sialis > Sialis lutaria. The sequence goes on along the minus strand of OX439232.1, from coordinate 39,569,137 downwards.
CTTTTTATCAAAAAAATTTTTAAATAAAAAACAGGGAAAACCGGGAAAAGTCAGGGAAATTTGTTCCAGAGAAATACTGGCCATCCTGTATTAATAACACCGTTATACCTTAGCGTTGTTTGTTACCAAATTACTTCACGAGTCATTCGAATTTAAAAAAAAATCAATTGTTCAAATGTATTATTATTGTCTTTAAAAGTATTTCAATAATAATTGATTAACAGAGAAACGTCTATTTGTAATTATTATTTCTCTTACAAATCAAATTCAATTGTAATTTAAAACATATTTGCTTTTTATAAAATTTCAAATGGGATGTATTAATAGAAAATGACGTTTAATACAAGATGGCCGCCATTTAGTTTTGTTAACACCTTAGAAAGCATATACTACTAGAGCCAGCCTTGCCGCTCGGCCGTGCGAACAAGCGTGCGAGAGAGAAAGCGTAAAAGTGCTACATCCTTTCTCTCTCGTTCCGCGTGCTGATTGGTCGGCAGGGAGGGGCAAGTGCTTCCCGCTATTACCGGTACAAATCAGCACGCGGAGCGAGAGAGAAAGGAGATAGCACTCTTACGCTATCTCTCTCGCACGCTTGTTCGCACGGTCGAGCCTTAAGGCTGTCTCCAGTAGTATATGCTCTAAGAGTAGCATTATTGGTTGTTGTGTATCTATGGTCTTTCCTAATCTATGGTCAAAACAATGCAACATAACCTCACTTCTCAGCTATACTTCAAAACTACAGATTTTTTTTTTCAATTCCACAAAATCGTCGTGTGTAAATTTGAGATCATTTTAATAATTTTGGTTACGCTAGCCAACCTTAAGAAAAAAAGTGAAACAATTGCATTAAATAAGCTATTTTTTTTTTATTATAATTAATTATTTACAGTATATTTGTAAATGTTTTATTATTATTATTATTATTAATATTTTTCATATATTTTATGTTTTGCGAATTGAAACATAAATTTATTATGATTATTTTCTTAAATTAAACGAGATATAATGTTCTTTGTTTATAAGACAGCTCAATTTGTAGTGAGAATAGTACAAAAGAAAATTAGTCAACAATCATTAAAAAAAAGCCATAAATCAGATTAGTTTAATTTTCATTGAGAAAACAAACGCAAGGACTCGAACCGATCTAATAATAAAACGCAGCTTTTTCATTGAAACGTGAACTAAAACTGAACTACAACAACAACAACAACTTGCTTGACTATAAAAAATAGAACAAATTTATTTATATTTTTCAAGTGAATTTTGATACCAAAACGGTTCGAATCCTTGAAAAAAAATATATATCTATAAGATTATGAAAAAATGTTGCAAAATCTTTTCATGCTAGCATAATTTGTATTAATATGTGTGTGTATCAAACGCATACTAATAATATTGTTATATTAATACATTTATATATTACTACAAACGTAATTTTGTTAGGTTATCAACACGTATAAAACTGTTTTAAATCTTTTAAACAGTTTAATTTTGTTCGGTCGTATCCGGTTCGAAGGACCAAATGTTCGTAATGAAAATTTTCTAACTTGTTTATTATAACAAAAAAACACATAACAAAATGGCAAAGCCAACTTAAAAATAATCATCAAAAACAATAAATATTCAAGAGGTACTCAATAAATTTTATCATGACTCACATCTTGATTACTTTCAACGATTAAAATAAATTCAAATTTGATTGTTGCAAATTTTATATCAATTGTCACATTTGTACACATAACCGTACTTTTTCAGTTGAAATGTAGATTGTTTGCACTGCATCTTGGTTTGAATTCATACATAACCTCAAAATAGAGCTGCCAATCAAATATCGAAATGTCTCCCCTGAAGTTTTATACGTGTTGATTGATTTTTTGATTAATGCTTCCGAAAGCTAACAAATGTTACGTTTGGTGGTTTATTTATATATAATTGTATTAATGTACGCCTGATAATATGTCAAATATTGAATACTGATAGTTTGAAGACTGTAAATATTTAAATAAACTAATTATATAAAATTGAAGTATTCGTATGTGTTATATTAAAGTGCAAGTGCGTCAAACTTTTAGAAATGGTTTTTATTTTTATAAAATATTTGAGGTTAGTTTTCACGACATACGTTTTATGTTTAAATTAAATATATATAAATAATAATAACGTTATTTACTTGAAAATAAAGACGTAAATGCACAAAAAAATCATTTCTGAAAATGTTGATTAACTTTAATTAAATATTATTCTAACATTTAATGAAGTAAAAAAATATATTATCTTTAATTTTTTTTTCATTTAACAGCTAAAATACGTTCATTACCTAAAACTTAAATGAACTAAAATCCTAAATTCCAAAGAATATCAGCAAATTATAACTTAAATTATTATAATATCTCATCAAGACTGTTTTGATTTTAGAATTATAATAGTAACAATTTTAATTAATTAATATACAGGATGGATAAAAAAACATTGGACAAACATTGATTATACATACAAGTTTATATAATGCATATTAACTTTATAACAGTTTGGCTTCCCGTGTGTTTTCAAAAATATTATTGGCGGGTCTATTTTTTAAATAACACTCAATTACGTAAACATAAATCAAGGTATACAGTGTGTTGATAAAGTAAGGAACAAAATTCATAACTGCGTCATTTAATGTTTTCAAGCAAAACGCTCGGACACGTCGATTAGTATTTTTAGTTGCGGATTTTTTGACATAAGAAAATTGTATACAGGATGTCTCAAGAATAACATACGCAGTCATAATTGATTTTTTTTTAATGGAACACCCTATATATTATACCATTTTTGAATTACACGATAAATTCTGAACACTTTTTGTACAGCATACCATATCTCTAAAATCAGCGGTTTATGGAATAATGACGTTTGAAATGAGTCTCAAGATGAATATATGCAGTCATCATTGATTTTTTAATGGAACATCCTATATATTATACAATTTTTGAATTGTACAGTAAATTCTGAACACTTTTTGTACAACTTATCATAGCTCTAAAATCAGTGGTTTTTGAAATAATGACGTTAAAAATGTTATAAATAAATAAAAAATTAATGAACTTTAATAATAAAATATACAAAAGAAATAAAATTATTTCAAAAACCACTGATTTTAGAGCTGTGGTATGTTGTACAAAAAGTGTTCAGAATTTATCGTGTAATTCAAAAATGGTATAATATATAGGGTGTTCCATTTAAAAAAATCAATTATGACTGCGTATGTTCTTCTTGAGACCCTGTATACAATTTTCTTATGTCAAAAAATCCGCAACTAAAAATACTAATCGACGTGTCCGAGCGTTTTGCTTGAAAACATTAAATGACGCAGTTATGAATTTTGTTCCTTACTTTATCAACATACTGTATAAAGACAAGGTAGCTTGGTCAACTCCTTGACCAATCAGCGTTAGCGCGGGAATTGACGTCATCACGAACAGATATTCGAATGTCATAAATGCATAATTGAATATAAATGACAAAAAATTACTTTATTTTTTCTTGTTTTCGTATTTTTAATATTTTATCAACACATACCATCAAAGAAGTATAAATTCGACATTACAAAATCATTAAAAGCTGTCAGAATCACAGAACGTATTGCCAACTTAAGAATAGTAAATATGACGTTTCCCGAGAAAACCTAATTGTCTGAAACAGCTTCTTTATGATTTTGCAATGTCGAATTTGTACTTATAAAATATCAAAAATACGAAAACAAGAATAAATAAAGTAATTTTTTGTAATTTATATTAAACTAGCTGACCCGGCCACGCGTTGCTATGGTTAACCTATAATTTAGCAACATGTGGTGGTTATGCTATTAAATTGTAGGTTATATGAAACGTTTGGAAGTTTGACATAGCGCCATCTATTGAATACTTACTCAATCCAGTCAACAGATGTCACCATCTGTTAGAATCGTTTGGAGCTAACAGATAAAGACAAATAATTTGCAATAAAATAATATTGCGATCATAAATTGAGATGTAAGCTATCCTATCTTTCAAGTTGGATCAAACTGCACACGGTGTATAAATTTGATTAAAATCGGTTAAGTAGTTTAGGAGTCCATCGCGGACAAACATGTGACACGTAATTTATATATATTCAATTATACATTTTTATGACATTTGAATATCTGTTCGTGGTGACGTCAATTCCCGCGCTAACGCTGATTGGTCAAGGAACTGACCAGGCTACCTTGTATTTATATACCGTGAATATAAACAGAATAAAATGTACTTACCTACTAAATGATTTAATTAATAAAAACACAGTGCTATTTAAAAAGTAATGTCACATAATTTGACATAAAAAACAAAATGGAGTCAGCTAAATTGGTGGTAACAATAGAAACAACACTGAAACCATAGACATAAAGAAATGGACAGCGCATCTGACTCGTAAAAAGAGCCGTGTCAAATGAGAGAGACAGAAATTGTTTGGAAATCATATATGTTATTTTCCAAACGACTTGCATCTCTCTCTCACTTACAGAACAAATGGTTACACCATTATGTTAAATACGAATGCGCTGTCCATATCTCTTTGTCTATGATTGAAACGGTTTTTTTTAGGTTATGTTAGGTTAGAAAATACAGTAGGAGAGCCAGTGTTTGATGAAGTTAATATTTTGTTTTTATAATCAATGCTACTCTACCCCCCCCCCCCCATGTGATTTAATATTTAAATCAGATACTAAAGTATATTTTTTTCTGTGAATTAAAAAATTAGTAGTTGTATAAATAATCTCACTGCTGCCAACTTTTATTTAAAAATAAATATTAAAAAAAAAAAAAAAAAAAACTATAGAAATATATTTTAAATATATTATATAAATACTTTCTACTATTTTTTTTTTGTTTTTGTTACACTTTAAACGAAATTTGAATGCACCCTGTACATTATAAAATATTTTGCATTTATCACGGTGCTAAAAAAAATTATATATCGTTAGTGATATCTTTTTCGGTGCTCGGAAAGAGTTTTTTTGATATTAAAAAAAAAAAAATCACTTAATATTTTTTTTTTGAAATTTAGATTTGTATTGAACTAGTCTTTGTAAAATTATATTTAATTATTTATAGTTATGGATGACTTGACGGTTTCACAAATACTTACTCTATATTATACCGGGTGGACCATTTTAACGTTTAATGGAGAATAACTCGACCGGTAAGTGAAATAATAAAAAAAGTTTTCAGATAAAAGTTGTTTGGTTTGGAGGGGGACATAGACGTACTTGGATGAAATTTTTTTAGGTGGTGTTTTCAAGGTGGTATGAAGGTCAACATCATTTTTTTTTAATAGGAACCTATAGTTTTTATCAAGTAATTTTATTTAACGTGAATAGACACGAATCTTTCATTGAAAACTTTTTTTTTAACAACTTAACCTTTCCAAGATATCTAACACAATAATTCGAGATTTTGAACTTTCAATATTTTTTTAATCAGAAGCCATAAATTTTAGAGAAAAGGTACAAGAAACAAAAAATGTTTATTTTGATCTAATAAAACTGAAGAATTATTTTTAAAATTTTAATTTATTTTATTTAAGCAAAAAAAAAAAACAACGTTAAAAAATTTTTTGAATAAGTTTTAAAATTTAAAAAATAATTCTTCAAGTTTTATTAGACCAAAATAAACATTTTTTTGTATTTTATGCCTTTTCTCTAAACCTGATGGTTTCTGAGTAAAAAAAATATTGAATGTTCAAAATCTCGAATTATTTTATTAGATATCATGGAAAGGTTAAGGTTGTTAAAAAAAATTTCAATGAAAGATTCGTGTCTTTTCACATTAAATAAAAAATTTTAACGTTTTTTTTTTTTTTTGCTTAAATAAAATAAATTAAAATTTTAAAAATAATTCTTCAGTTTTATTAGATCAAAATAAACATTTTTTGTTTCTTGTACCTTTTCTCTAAAATTTATGGTTTCTGAGTTAAAAAAATATTGAATGTTCAAAATCTCGAATTATTTTATTAGATATCTTGGAAAGGTTAAGTTGTTAAAAAAAAGTTTTCAATGAAAGATTCGTGTCTATTCACATTAAATAAAATTACTTGATAAAAACTAAAGGTTCCTATTTAAAAAAATAAATGATGTTGACCTTCGTACCACCTTGAAAACACCACCTAAAAAAAATTCATCCAAGTACGTCTATGTCCCCCTCCAAACCAAACAACTTTTATCTGAAAACTTTTTTTATTATTTCACTTACCGGTCGAGTTAAGTCTTGGCATTTTAGGACGCCGCGCCGACCGCGCTGGCCGCTTCGGCCGCCAGACACGCAATACTGATGTGTGTATATTATTTTCAAGGTTAAAAAAACACACATCAGTATTGCGTGTCTGGCGGCCGAAGCGGCCAGCGCGGTCGGCGCGGCGTCCTAAAATGCCAAGACTTTATTCTTCATTAAAAGTTAAAATGGCCCACCCGGTATATTTAATCTATATAATCAGCAATTATCTTAGTTATTAATAATGAAAGTTTCTTTCATGTTAAGTCCTCCAAACACGATTACGTTGTTACAACAAATATTTTTTTTGTTCAACGTAAAATTAGATTAATTATTTAAAAATATTGATTTTGTAATTGAAAATACGAGTAAGTTAATGACGAGTGCAATAACATTGCATATAACAAGAATAAAGAAGAAAGACTTTCTTATACGTTGTATAAAAAACTGCAACTATATAAGTTTGTATTTTATTTAGAATTGATTTATTTAGTCCCTCGTTTGCAATACAAGTTAATTTAAGTAGATGTGTGTTGTTTTGATAATATTTGTGAAACCTCTAAATAATATTATTTAACCTCCCCCCTTTCAAAAAAAAATTTTTTTTTGTATAATGTTTGTTAGTTGAAATGTTATTTATTATTAAATAGATTTTTTTTATGATTATGTACTCATTACGCAATAAATAGACTTGATTTAGAAATTAGATAATAACAATATTGAATTACTTAACAGTTATTATTATTATTGTCAGTATATTATATACAATCATTTCCATTTATTTGGTTCAGTATTTTTTTTCATCTTAATATAATGTATTAATATCATTTTTAAATATGAAACAATAAAAATATATATAATAGTTTTCTTTTTATTGCAGTTATATTTATTTTATTTCCATTTTGTGAAGAAAAAACGTATTATTTATTGTAATAAAGGGTTTGTCACATCTGGTATTGCAGACTAACCTAACCTAACTATATTTACAAACTAACAAACACTTTCAAAATTATGTATTCATTTTGTGATTGTTATCTATAGATTTGTTTTGAAGTCAGAGACAAAATAATTTTTATAACCTCAAATATTTGAACAACAATTAGATTTAAATTAAAATAAAAATGTAACAATTAGATTTAAATTTTAACAAAATTGACAACAATTATATTTAAATTTAAATATAATTGACAACAATTATATTTAAAATTAAAAAAATTGACAACAATTATATTTAAATATAATTGACAACAATTATATTTAAATTTAAATATAATTGACAACAATTATATTTAAATTTTAACAAAATTGACAACAATTATATTTAAATTTAATTGACTACAATTATATTTAAATTTAAATATAATTGACAACAATTATATTTACATTTTAACAAAATCGACAACAATTATATTTAAATATAATTGACAACAATTATATTTAAATTTTAACAAAATTGACAACAATTATATTTAAATTTAAATATAATTGACAACAATTATATTTAAATTTTAACAAAATTGACAACAATTATATTTAAATTTTAACAAAATTGACAACAATTATATTTAAATTTAAATATAATTGACAACAATTATATTTAAATTTTAACAAAATTGACAACAATTATATTTAAATATAATTGACAACAATTATATTTAAATTTAAATATAATTGACAACAATTATATTTAAATTTTAACAAAATTGACAACAATTATATTTAAACTTAATTGACAACAATTATATTTAAATTTAAATATAATTGACAACAATTATATTTAAATTTTAACAAAATTGATAATTATATTTAAATTTTAACAAAATTGACAACAATTAGGTAATGATATGTTTTAAAAACTATATTTGTTAATAATAATGATGTATTCATTTTGTGATTGTTATCTATGGATTTATTTTGAAGTCAGAGACAAACTAGTTTTTATAACCTCAAATATTTGAACTGTCATATTTAAGTTAGATATTCTATTTGAAAGTGTTTGTATTCGACTGTAATATTGGACATTATTACAATCAAATCATTCAATTGATCATTGTAGTAAGTGTAGAGACAAGTTCTACATTTGTATTGTTTAATTATCATTTTGTATGTATTGTACGTCTATATAATATATTTAAATTATATAGAGAGTTGGACGGCGTAGTATATAATTGAGATTTAAATGTTTTTGCAGGGCTTTGGAGCCCGGTCAGGTTGGCAAACTTGGACAATCTCCACTACCTGTTGTTGTTGGGTAAGCATTTAATCAGAAAAGAATTATTGATTTTTTTCTAAATCCTTCTTGGAAAATTATATTGTGGCATTTTATATAAAAGAGAAACATTGGATGTTGTTTACAGTTGCCATCCTGAATATGAGACCGCACTAGACAAATTCATTGTTGCATATTTGTAATTTTAAATTAATTTTCATAAATGTCATCTTTCATTTATTAACAATTTGCTTATTATTATTATTATTATTGCAAATATTGGAATAAAGTAAACTATATTATAAAGAATGCCTTGATATTGTTGTTTCTTCTGTATTATATTATGTAATATAAATAAATAATAATGATGAGTGTTTATTGTAGGGGACAAGGTAATGATGAACATGTAAAGCCAAGGTCTTTGAGGTTCACATGGTCGATGAAAACTACTTCTAGTAGAGATCCTGCTGAAATAATGGCTGAAATTAGAAAGGTATGTAAAAGTGGCGGTTGTATGTATGCATCGAAAACACATTTACAAAATATCAATTAAAACATAACCTTAAAATGTGCAAAACTTTAAAAAACTTTAAAAAAAAAACTAACAATTAGATTTGAATTTAAAAAAAATTGGCAACAATTAGATTTAAATTTAAAAACAAATGGAAACAATTAGATTTAAATTTTAAATAAATTCGCAACAATTAGATTTGAATTTTAAATAAATTCGCAACAATTAGATTTAAATTTTAACAAAATTGACAACAATTAGATTTGAATTTTAACAAAATTGACAACAATTAGATTTAAAATTTAAATAAATTGACAACAATTAGATTTAAAATTTAAATAAATTGACAACAATTAGATTTGTATTTTAACAAAATTGGCAACAATTAGATTTGAAATTTAACTAAATTGACAACAATTAGATTTGAATTTTAAAATAATTGGCAACAATTGGATTTAAATTTAAAATAAATTGGCAACAATTAGATTTGAATTTTCACAAAATTGACAACAATTAGATTTAAATTTTAACAAATTGACAATTAGATAAATTTTAAATAAATTCGGAACAATTAGATTTGAATTTTAACAAAATTGACAACAATTAGATTTGAATTTTAAATAAATTGGCAACAATTGTATAATGATATAAAAAAGAATATTTATTTGTTAATAATTTTGCAATGATCTCTTGTTCTAGATTTATAGTACTTACTTTATTAATAATTGTGTTTGATTAGGTGCTGGACGCCAACAAATGTGACTACGAACAACGAGAACGTTTTCTGCTGCTGTGTGTTCACGGAGATCCTAATACGGACAGCCTGGTCCAATGGGAAATAGAGGTTTGCAAGTTGCCGCGCCTCTCGCTCAATGGCGTACGCTTTAAACGTATATCTGGTAAGTGTTTCGAGTGAAACAATACTCTTGCTAGCGTATTAACTAACCCTCTACGTCTGTTCAACAGGTACAAGTATCGGTTTTAAAAATATTGCTAGTAAAATAGCCAACGAGCTGAAACTGTGACTGCCCGTCAGCGATCCAATATCATCACCCGATTGAGTACTGCAGGATAATTAATAAACAGCGTAGCGTGCGTGCGAGGTCTCGCACTGTCGTCATCACCAATGCCGCGATCGCTGTTGTTGCTTTTTAAAAATGCTCGCTTCAGTACAGTATTTAATATGTCTAAAGTTTCACACGCTATCAAATATATGTCCATTGTGATACGGTTTTGACTCTTTTAGCTCCGGTTTATAATAATAATTAATTTATTGATTTTGTTTTATATATATATATATAGATACGTATATATATAGCGCAAGTGTAAATTGTAAATGGTAGCGAGGCGTGGTTTGATGTAGCGATGAGCGCCGTGCAAGTAAACCAATACCGATGTACATATATTTGTTTGTTGTGGGTTTTTTTAATTTGAAAATGGAAGGTTTTTGTTTAATATTATCTCTAATCGATATATTGAGTGAACAACAACATTGTATATATTATATAATTGATTATATAATCAATTAAGATATAATTATGTGTGTATGCGACTGAATGAATGAACGAGGACGTGTTGTTAATAAATATAAGCAATCATGTTAATTACTTGAATCCTGCTCGTGTCGTTGTCGTCTCGTACGTACGTTATTTAATATGAACAGTTCCGGCGGCGACCGTTTTGGAGCGAATGTGATCTGCTGCGAGAATTAATGTGTGTACTTACTACTTACCCTTCTTACTATTCACAGAAACGAGTGGATGCAGATACTTTGTGTGCGCGTGCGAATAAATGAAACAACTATCACTGTGTGTTGTTGTTGTTGTAATAAATTATGTTTATTTTTGTGTTTCCAATAAAGTTATTATTATAGTGAAAAAAAAACGAAATAAGGTTACATGCTGCTGTGCTGTTGCTGTTGTTGATGGTGCTTGAAACATTGTTGTTTTCGTTGGCATCGAAACGGATTTATATAAATAGAGTAAAGTTAACTACGCTCTGCTGTGCACAGTAAGATGTACGTACGTAAGTTATCGTTGTATCAAGTTTTGGTTATTGTTTACACGTGCCGTGTGTATAAGTGTATTGGGGGGGGGGGGGGATTGATTAATGTTACGATATCAAACGTAATTGTTTAATATGTTCTAAACTTGATTTAATGATTGCCGGACACTTTTCACGGGGGGTGTAACTTGCGCCAAGCATTTTTACGGTAATAATAATGGGGGGGGGGGGGGGGGGGGGGCTTGGAATAGATGATTAACCTATGTAATAAATGTTATAATATCAAACGTAATTATTTAATATGTTCTAAACATGAACTAACGATTGATTGCCAGATACTTTTTGCGGGGTGTAAGTTCTGTCAGACACTTTTAAAGTTGTTAATAATGACGGTTATAATATTTGTTCATTGATCCTGTGAATGATTTCTATGGGGTTATCGTTTTCTGTCGCTTAAATCGGTTAAATATTTAATACTGTTTGCTGTTTGCACGATGTGGCCAAAAAGGTACATTTGGTAGCGACGACCTGTAATTTTTTTAATAGGCTCGTTTTTAACTTAAAATAGAAATGTCAACATTATTAACCACATAATATCGTCTAAATGATATATATTACGATATTTAATTGAAATTGTTTGTTTGTTTACTTACTTCTCATTTTGACAGCTTTTTCAAAAAACATGCTCTAGTTGACGTCATCGTGTACACTTATTAACGTTAATTACTTCATTTAAAAGTGTCTGGTAATAGGGTATCTTACTAAATTTTAAAATATATTGTAAATAGATACTTCTTTAGTATCTTTTTCCAAAATAATATTTTTAAAAAACCCTGAAAATAATCTTTTTCTATTCAAATTAAAAAAATTCCCGCCAAAACACGCATTCAAAGTCACGTGGTACACCCTGTGACGTAACTGTTTACTAAATCAACCAATAGGGATCGAGTATTCTGATGTTTTAACATCATAGTAAGTAACTACATCATATCATACCAGTGACAGTTCTGCTGTTTCTAGACGCGTTTGTGATCACGTGACAAATAGGTTAAATATTACATTTTTAAAATTAAGTTTATTATTAAAATACCGACTTATTTCACGTTAATTATAAATTATAGTAATACAAACTACACTGTTTACAACATTTCAGTTTTTATTATTAACAGTGTCAAATACTAACCTATAGTTAATAATGTTATCAATCCCGTTGAACATTATTATGTACGTTAATCAATCGTTCCCTGTTACAACTCATCAATTAATTTTATATCAGGTTTAACATTTTTAAATACTAAAATTTGGAATATCAAATATTTATTTCCACACAAAATTTATCTATACAATTTTCAATAGATTACGTAATAATTTAAACACACAAATAAATAGGTATAAACGAAGAGTACTTCTTTATCTAGCAAATTAGTTTCAAAATATTAAAAAATGTCTGTTTGGTACATGGAAAAATTATTTAATTACAAGCTGACCCGACAGACGTCCTGTCTTAACTATGAATATTGAATTCGAATTGGTATAATCTATATATATAAAAATGAATCCCTATTTTCCTTGGTCATGCCATCATGCATACAAATGATATATACAAACCGAAACTGTAATATGGTTTGTATCTAAGATAGCGCATATACAAACCACCATTAATGGTTTGTATCATTGGTTTTCTCTGTTTTTCTAATTTTTTTAATTTTCCGCGCAGTTTTTTTAATTTTTTCTTTCATAAGAACCTTCTCCTGGCAAAAACAAACACAAAAAAAACGCGTGATGTCGTGACCAAGGGAAATAGGGATTCATATTTATCCATATAGATTATAATTATCAAATGGGAGGAGCCTATTACGTTAATAATGCACACATGTGTGAACAATATCTAACCCTTGATACAGTCGCGAGTCTCTCTATATTAAATCCTTACAACAGTTTTAAATAAGTAAACGTGAGGTTTTTGTGCCAATTGAACACACGAGTATTAAACACAGACAGACAGACAGACAGAACATGTGACGGCTTTATAATGTTAATAAATATAGTTTTTAATAAAATAATTAGCTGTAGTTAATGATCGAGAACAAGTTGTAAACACTTTTGTTAAATATGTGTGTGTCGTCGTTCAAATTGACTCATCATTGTTTAATATTATTATTATTATTATTCAAAATTACAAACAAACGGCGTAAACAATAAACAGGGACACGAATACCGGTGTTTGTCGGACAGAAAGGATAACTACAAGCAGGCCCGGATTTACCATGCAGGCAATGTAGGCAGCTGCCTATAGCGGCAAATTTTGGTATGAAAAAGAAATAGACATGAATTAGCTAAAAAAAAAGGTATTCATATTTTTTTGATAACAAAATCTTAATTTTTTAATCGAAAAGGGCGGCTATTTTTGCAACTGCCTACGGGCGGTAAGTTTTTAAATCCGGCCCTGACTACAAGTCGTTTTGTTTAATGTATAATGTATATGTATTTATTAATATTCATCACTCGTTCATTTATTTGATTATAAAAACAAAAACGACTTGTTTGTTCCGTTTATTTCTGTCTTGATATTTTTAGTAAACGAATGCAGTTGAAATAAGGATAACTACATTATTATTATTATTGTTTGCGACTGCTTCGTGTTTATTTGTGTAAATAACTTAACATTACTTTTTAATATCTCTTTAATTAATGAATAAATACATTGTGTATGTACAGGGTGAGTTTTTTTTTATGTTGAGACTGCGTGATATAGGGAAAAGTGAGGATTATTATTATGGAAGATGTTTGGTTTAAATGTTGCAGGAGTTGGAGTGGAGATTTTAAGGTCATTTTTGAGGTTAACTGTATTTTTTCATGTAGAAACATTTTTTTTTTTTTTTGCAGAAAAAAAGGAACAACTTTTGACTAAAAATAAAAAATAAAAAAATTTTTAGGTCATTTATTTTTATTTTTTTTAATTGAAAAAAAAATTTTTGCGTTGAAAAAAAAATTTTTTTGCATTGGAAAATATTTTAGCGCAAAGTTTCAGGATTTGGAGGGGTAAAAGGTAACGATTTTTATCTTGAGTGGAGGTTTTTAGGTCATTTTGGGGTAAAATAAATTTTTTTTAAAGGAAACCTATTTATTTTTTTGCAGTATTTTACAGAAAAAAAAACAACTTTTGTTTAAAAAGGTTTTAAAAAATTTAAGGTAATTTATTTTTCCTTTTTTTACGTTATTTTGCGGTCAAAAATTGAGGTTTAAAAGTCATTTTGGGGTCAATTAAATTTTTTTAAATAGAAACCTATTTATTTTTTTGCAGGTTCGTATTTTGCAGAAAAAAAGGAACAACTTTTGTTTAGGTTTTAAAAAATTTTTAAGGTAATTTATTTTTCCTTTTTTTACGTTATTTTGCGGTCAAAAATTGAGGTTTAAAAGTCATTTTGGGGTCAATTAAATTTTTTTAAATAGAAACCTATTTGTTTTTTTGCAGGTTCGTATTTTGTAGAAAAAAAGGAACAACTTTTGGTTACAAAGGATTTAAAAAATTTTTAAGGTCATTTATTTTTCCTTTTTTTACGTTATTTTGAGGTTAAAATATTTTTCAATGCAAAAAAAAATTTTTTTTCTATTTAAAAAAGGAAAAATAAATGACCTAAAAAAATTTTTTTTTTCATTTTTTGGCAAAAGTTGTTTCTTTTTTTCTGCAATGTACAAATTTGCAAAAAAAAAATAAGTTTTCATATGAAAAAATTTAATTAACCTCAAAATGACTTCAAATCCTGAAATTTTTATACTAAACATTTTCCATAAAAACCCCCAACTTTTCCAGATATCACGCAGTCTCAACATAAAAAAACTCACCCTGTATATATATTTTTGAATAACAGTGTTTGTATATATATCAAATTAAACATTTAAATAAATAATGTAGAAGACCATGCAGATGTAATTACTTTTCAATTGAAATAAACCGCACTTTTAAAAATTCGATTCACTTTGATTTAAAAATCATTCATCATCGAAAGAGACAAACATTAATTAGTTTAAAACGCAGATTAATACAAAGTGAATCCAGTTTTAACTACGGTTTAATTGTACGTTCAATCAATTAGGCAATAAAATAACATTTGTACGACGTCGTCTATTTCATATTTAAATACATTTGGTTTGTTTTATTAAATTGATTAATTATTATTTTAGTTTGATATGAAATAGATCGACTCGTAAATCAGTGTGTGAGTTATTTCATCGACAGCTGTGCAATAACGTGACGCGGCGGCGACGACGACGGCGACATATATTTAGCATTTTTTTACACGTAAATAAAATTAGTACGTCTGGTACATGAAAATACGCTGCACCACTTTCTGTGGTCTTACATAAGGTCAAAAGGAAGATTTTCAGATAGGGAGCCACTTTAAAATCCGTGTAGAACACTGTTATATGGGCTATCAAAGATGGTCCCTTTTTAAAATTAGCTTTATCTCAGCTCCTAGTTATCCGATTTCAATTTTCTTTAGTTTATTTTAAAGTTCTTATTGCGAGGATTATTTTTTGTCATTATTAATTTTTCTCTAAATCTTAAGGGTCCCCCACAATTTTTGAAAATCTGAAAATTTCATTTTTCTTACTAACTTATTTTTTTATCGTGCCCAATATACTTTTTTTACTTCATATAAAAAAGAAAGATATTTTTTTCAGCATTTCACTGATATCAAGATAATACTGTTTAAATGAACAAATTCTTCGGAAATCGCGAGTTAAACTAAAAAAAAAAAAAAAAATTTGGATCTTATATTCAATTTTATTTGAAAAACTTCATAATAGAATAAAATGTTTATAACAAAAGTTGTAGAGATCGTTACTATCTATAATTTATGTTCTATAATTTTTTTTATATTTTTCATCAGTAAGCCAGAATAATTTGTTTTATATAAGAAGATATATGTACAATTTTTTATTGTATAAGAAAGTTCAATGACATTCATGACAGATTTGACAATTTTTTAACTTTACCATACGAGAAATTTGACCCCAACAAAAAATTTCATATAATAAAAGGTATATTTAACAGAATAATCCAAAATTAGTCCATTTTTCTTGTTTAACTCTCGATTTCCAAAAAAGTTGTTCGTTAAAATAGTATTATCTTGATATTAATGAAATGCTGAAAAAAGTATCTTTCTTTTTTATATGAAGTAAAAATATGATATTGGCCACGATAAAAAAATAATATAACAATTAAGTTTCTAAGAAAAATGAAATTTTTAGACTTTCAAAAATTGTGGGGGACCCTTAAGATTTAGAGAAAAATGAATAATGACGAAAAATAATCTTCGCAATAAGAACTTTAAAATAAAAAAAAGAAAATTGAAATCGGATAACTAGGAGCTGAGATAAAGCTAATTTTAAAAGGGGCCATCTTTGATAGCCGATATAACAGTGTTCTACACGGATTTTAAAGTGACTCCCTATCTGAAAATCTTCCTTTTGACCTTATGTATGACTAAATAAAGTGGTGCAGCTTATTTTCATGTACCAGATGCGTACTAAATGCTTATAGTTATAATTTAAATTTTTACACTGGTCAATAAATTCCATCGAACATGTGCACACATCATTTAGCGTTTTATTTATTACTCTACAAGAACGGCTGCGTTTATTGGCCACTGTCAATATGTTTATATACACGGGCTGGTCGAGAAAGTAATGATTACTTTGTTAAAACAGTAGTAGTAAATGTTGTACAGCTGTCTCTGGAGCTAAGTGAGGTTAGGTTAACCGAAGCTACTCTTAGACTGCATATATATATATATATTTAGTACTGCGAGTGCACCGCTACTGCTCTAGCTCTATGATTATATTCAATGTACAATATTAAGGAATCATCGTGTATTTAGATATTATTATTTACCTACGTAAGTGAATGTGTTGGTTAATTCAGACACGTTACATGAACTCTCGCTAGAATGAATATTTAAATACAATCGGGGGTGGGGTATAACTCTCATTATTATATGTTAGGAAAATTTAAATAATTTCTAATAAAGTTTAAAACTGTATGTGTGTTGTATATATTTTTCATAATTTTTTACTACATTTTACCCTTTACCCTTAAAAAAATCCTTTACAGGGTGGCCAGTTTCTGGAAAAGTCAGGGAATTTGGTTGGAAGTCAGGGATAAATGCAAATTCTGCAAAAATATTTATATTTTATCTATGTGACCTTCTTTTTATAGGTTATATTATCTAAATTTTAATTATAAAAAACGGTAAAAATTCTCCTGGAAAAGTCAGGGAAATACTGGCCACCCTGCTTTACTTCTAACAATTACATTAAAAAATAAATTTGACATTTCATAATTGCAATAATCGTTTTTAAATTTCAACACTGAAGATATAATAAGGAGGATAAACATGAATGGAAAGGGTAAGCAAAAAAACGCAGCCTAGAGCACAGAATAATAAGTATACAGAAGTGACACTCAACGTTATTTTTTTGTAACTAACTCGATGACAGTTCCGGTTGCACCAATCAGAAAGCAGAATACATTCACGTGATTTCACATATATCGACCAATCAACACTTACATATGTTTGAACCGCCACCCCCGCCACCTACATTACATTGTTTGTTTATATTTTTCTAACCTATAAATAATCCACGTTTTTTTAACAAATAAAACAGAAAAATTGGTTAAATATGAATCTTTATTAAATTATATTATGTTATCACAAACATTTCTTAAATGTAAACATTTCATATATTTTATAGTCCAAATAAATTAGGGATATTATGATGTTTCACTGTTTGCGAGGTCATACACTGACACTTACCGAAAATTAATCAAAGTTCTATTTTGTCCTTAAATAGTAGGAAATACACAGTATGTGGATGTTTTTAGAATCTGAAAAATAAAATATTTATTTTAATTGCCTGTATTGTATGCCACTTAATAATAATCAAAGTATATAAAAATGGGAGTCACTTTTTTTTAAAACTAATGAATCAATATTATTAAAGTAGTTTCCCAATTATATAAATTGAAATATACGTACAACGTTATTAAACAGACGAAAAAAACAATATGTAATGAAATACTTACATTAATATTCAAATAAAATCTCAAATATAGTTAAATATCTTCTGAAGATGCCATACATTATACACATGGACATAGGAATATACATTATACACCACTACACACAAAAACGTAAAACTTGTTGCCAAATATATTCAGTGTTGCCAGATTGGAATACCTTCCTTTCCTTTACGTCTTACCCGTCTCGTCCTCAACCGGATCTGTCAGATGAGTTTCCAGTTTTACCTACCCAGTGTCATCCCCGTGGCCTAGAGAAGGCGGTCCACATTTTTCAGATATTTTAGTAGCGGGGTACGCACACAGCTGTGCGTTGACTCGAACACGAGAAATCACCCGGTTCGGGGAGGGTTATATTTTAATTTAACTCAACAAATGATATTACAAAAATACATAGTTTATACCGTTTATACTCATCATTCTACACTTCGTGATTTCAACAATAGGAATTTTTATTTTTATAATTCTAGTCAGTTGGTAGTAATGATTCCTAACAAATTTCATTTTGATAGGTTTGTCAATCTGGCAACGTTAAAGGGAGCTCGAGGTGTGTCAAAATTTGACTCATGAATACTTCAAAAGTAATTTTTAGTCGATTTCTCTTAAAATAAAGTATTTACATCTATAAAATGGATAGCCAAGGTAGAAAAGTGATAGTTTGTGATAATGGAACAGGCGTAAGTATATATTTAATCGAAATTTATTGTAAATTAGAACCGGCATTATAGATAACGTTTGCATTACTTTCTAATATTACTCGTTTTTATATTATCTCTAATATCCTGTAAACTATTATATACTTATTCAACTTATACAAAGAAAAAATATCTTCCTGTGACGTGATTTTAAAGCAGATAACAAATTTTGTAATAACTGCATTCATAAATAAATAAATAAAAGATTTAAAAAGAATACTAAATTATTTTTATTTTATACATATACAAACAAAAAAAACAATTTCTTTACAGTTTGTTAAATGTGGTTACGCTGGGAGCAATTTCCCTGCGCATATTTTCCCATCAATGGTCGGACGACCCATAATCAGGGCTGTAAATAAAATCGGGGATATCGAAGTCAAGGTAAGAATTTAATTATTATTTATCGAACACACCCGATTTATTTAAAAAAAAACAAAAGGATGTAGATCAGGAAGGATTTTCCAGTATTTAAAACTCGTTGTTGACTCTTTCAGGATTTCCACGTAGACGTAAGTTGTTCCGCTCTGACATTATGTAAGCGTATTTTTGCTTTCACAAAACGCTGTGTTTGGTTTGGTTGTGTTTTTATTTTGATTAATGTTTACTAATTATGTGTTTAATGAGTGTTTTGATTTCACATGCTTCTAGGAATGGTCCAATACTCTACCTGTAAGTAAATCAATATTTAAAACATACGTTTAAGTATTATTTCCATTTGATAATAGCTAGAATTTAATACAGTAATAATACGGAACTCAATATTGCACTTGTTAAAGTAACATCAACCATTCAAAGGCAAATACAGAGGTTACATTAAATTTTTTTTAACTTGACCTTTGTTTGTTCAGTGGAACCCTTGTACCCCGATTAGTCTAGTATATTCAATGTTAATCACGTTTAGAGCATGTATATATATATGGTACCTAATACTTAATAATTAACCCTGGTTTACATCCTTACTAACAAGTTAATAATATTATTATATATAATAGTGTTGTGTGGTGTTTTTTTATAATATAATTATGTGTTATGTCAGTGGTTTCCAAACTTTATGTAACTACGCCTCCCTTTAAAAGAAATTAATCTCTTGCATCTCCTCCTTCCTTTTTAGGGTTCCGTAGAAAACTAGGAACCCTTATAGTTTCTCCATGTCCATCCTGAAAAATTTTGAGATAATAAGATGAAATTTGGTACACGGCCGTAGATTGATGACCCAAAAACAGAAATGATAAGATTTTTGAAAATAAAATTTTTTTAGACCCCCCTTTCATAAAATGAAAAGTGTTTTCAAAAAAAAAAATTCACCTACACCATTGAGTGGGGTGTCGTTAGAAAGGTCTCCTAAAATGCAACAAAAAATGTAACATAAATTTTTAATTTTAACCCTTCGATCACGATGTATTTTCTCTCCAAAGTCATTAAAAAAGCGTCCCCCCCCCTCTATTTTCTAAACTATCAATTTAAAAAATCTGAAAAAAATTCAGAATGTAGCTTTTAATTAGTACTTTCACTGAAAATTATAACGAACATTGTCAAAAATATTTTGGACCCCCCTTTCATAGACTGAAAATTGAACATACATTTTTTTCCCCACTTACCCCATTGAGTGGGGTGTCATTTAATAGGTCTCGTAAAATGCAATAAAAAACGTCAAATAACTTTTTGATTTTAACCCTTCAGTCACGATATATTTGCTTTTTAATGTCGCTGTCAGAGCGTCCCCCCCCTCTATTTTCTAAACTATCGATTCAAAAAATCTGAAAAAAATTCAGAATGTAGCTTTCAATTAGTACTTTCACTGAAAATTATAACGAACATTGTCTAAAACATTTTGGACCCACTTTTCATAGATTGAAAAGTGAACTCACATTTTTTTCATTTACCCCATTGAGTGGGGTGTCATTTGATAGGTCTCCTAAAATGCAATAATAAAAGTCAAATGACTTTTTGATTTTAACCCTTCAGTCACGAAAATTTTGAAAAATACTTTTTATAAATCGTAGTGAGAATGACTACGGAACCCTATCATGTGCGTGCCCAACACGCACTTGCCCGTTTTTTATTTTAATAAAATTATACACTCAGCGTTCTGTAGGACGACCATCCACAAGACGACCGTTCCGTAATACAATGTTCTAACAGTTCTATAGAACGTCTTTCCCCAACCCCCACCATAATACAAACACTGTGACTGCTATATTTCAGCGCGAAATTTAAATTAACAAATTGACGTTAAAGTCTTCTATGTAGATTTAAACACAAAACTTGTGTTTTGGTGTGACTCAATGTGGAAAAAAAATGAAATTCAATACAATTTTCGTTGCAATTGAAATATAATAAATAGTATAAAAAAAATGTGTAAGGTACATTTTATTTAAAATTTGATAATTTGAAAACGATTAAAAAAGGAAATAACAAAAATAAATGCTTGGCATATGATTGTATAGAAATCTATAAATTTTTGATCCAGTATTAAAGCAACGAATAACAATTGTCTAGAGTTCTAGAGTATCAAAGTTGCAAAAGAAAATTAACATTTTATTGGAATAAATGTACCTGTCAACTTATAGGCGTGGTGGTGGGGGCTCCCCTAGCCGGCGTTATGTGGAATTATTGAATTACCAATGGCAACGTTATGTAGAACGCTGAGTGTACAGACATATTTTTAAAAAGGTATAAAATCAAGGTTAGTAAATAAACAGGTTGAACCATCGCTTTTGACCAATCAGCACCCGCGCGAGATTACGTCACACCGGGTGACATTCAAATGTAATAGAATAAAGTGGCTTGCAAATTTGTTATGATTGGGCACCCGAAATGACGTAGTCCCTCTCTCCTTTCTTGATTTTGACAAGCTGATGGTACAACCTGTATATTTACTAACCTTCGTATAAAATGTATTTTTTTGCGTACAAAATTTATTTTTAATGCGATGGATGTGCTTGTTTATTAGCACAAGCTTCATTAAAACTAGGTGTTATTAATTCTTTTTTCAATAATATTTGTCAGTCTAAAACTACACAGTAACGTCCCAGAAACAGATATAATAATATATGTATACAAAAATAATGTTATAAAGTTTATTTATACACCTTAATGTGATGTTATGAAAATTTAAATTCCTGTTAAACATTTCGTGCCTCCCAGTTTGGAAATCGCTGTGTTATGTTTGTGTTTTGTACACAGTTTTGTGTGTGTCTGTGAAATTGAAGATTTAAAACAAAATGTAAATATTAACTGTAATATACTTATCTGGTTATATTAGTTGAGGTTTTGTGACTAATTCTTGTAAAGATAAGAAGTCCTATACAAATAAATATACTTGTAATCTAATATTTAATATTACATTTATTGATTGATAATTTTTTTACAGTTTATTATAATATTTGTCAACTGTTGGAATCATGAATTAATTTAGTTAAATTGTTCATACATAATTCTAAATATATTACCTCATTGTCTTGACGTTTACATTTTATTTGTTTATTTTTAATTATTGGCGTAGTAGCTACACTATTGAGGACGCTGAGACAGAAAACATATCTTACTGTTTATATTATTTATGTCGTTTCAATCAAATTGAATTTTAACCCATTAACGCTCAAAATAAAACTCTTTTTAATGAAATTAAGTACATATTCAATATATTTAACTAAATATACAATACCAAACTTTTTTTTAGTATTTAGATGAAAAAATAACAGTGTGTACTCAAGCGAGTAAATTGGGCAGATATGAAGTCTATTTTGTGTGAGACTGCTTTTCTGATATCATTTTTATTTAGATAAAGTAATGTTATATGTATATTTAAGTTATTTCATATGATTTGAACAAAATTCTAAATCATGGATAAAATATATTAGCATACCACGTACCTCTTTTCATTTAAAAATTATTGAGAACAATTAAAACACGTTTAAACACTTATGAAACTAATAACGTTAACAGATTTTGTTTGTTGCACTTCTACCAACTGAAATATTGTGAATTAATATTCATAGACAGCACCACTAATTATAAAATGAGGTACGGCGGGCGTTAATGGGTTAATATATAAATATGACTCCAAAGTAACTGTATTAGACCTATTTCACACATATACGGTTTCATTCGGTTCGGTTCGTTTTCGGTCGCTGCCGACAAGTGTGAAACGATGATTCAGTTTGTATTCGGTACCTAATAGAAACCGTACAGAACTGAATACTCCCTCCACACGGACAGATTTCATCAGGTTTCAATTCGTGTCCAGGGAACACAAAGCAATCAACGCGTTCACACATACTCGGTTTAGTTTCGGTTTTAACCTGATAGCGAGTGTTATTTTTTTTTTTAAGTTTTGTCGCGGATTTTCTAATAAAATGAGCGGTTTTCTAGATGTTGATGTGGATCGTCTTCATGCTCTTTAGCTTCGGGAAAATAGTGTAGAATGTTCCAAATTCCTGCTGTAAAGTGATGAGAGGGTGCTCGCAATGAATTCTAGTATTCCTTCATTTTTTTAATTTTTTTATAGAGAAACAACATGGCAACAACTTGCTTTCTCTCCATGATAACTACTGAGTTTACGGAAAAAAATAAAACCTAATATGAACCGTATGAGAACCGTGTATGTGTGAAAGGGTTTGATTCGTTTTCGGCTGAAACCGAAAACGAACCGAACCGAATGGAACCGCCTATGTGTGAAACAAGGCTTATCGTCCTTTATAGCAATCGCTACACCATTGTTGTAAATTGTAATGTTTGTGTTGATTTATGATTATAATGCTCATGTGTTTTGGTGTGTAAAAAATATTCACGTTAAAATACAATAAACTTGTTATTGATTTGCAATTTAACATTAAAATAAAACAAAAATAAATAAAACGCTTTTTAATAATTAAAAAAGTTTATTGTATTCAAAATCCAAGGTATTTTACAGAAATGTAAAATACCTTTACTTTATTCGGTTCAATTATTAATTATACTGGATATTGTTTGAAATTGGTTTACGCAGGATCTAATGGTAGGAGATGAAGCTTCAGCTCTACGCTCGTTACTCGAAGTGAGCTATCCGATGGAGAACGGTGTAGTACGTAACTGGGAGGATATGCAGCATGTTTGGGACTATACGTTCGGTCCAAAGAAGATGAACATTGATCCAAGAGATGCTAAGATAATGCTCACAGAACCGCCGATGAATCCAACCAAAAATAGAGAGAGAATGATTGAGGTTAGTGTTAGAAAAAGTGACATTTAGTTATAGTTGATTGTTGTATTTTTTTAGGTTATGTTTGAAAAATACGGTTATACTTACATGGGAACCTTTTCAAGTATAAAATTCGGGTTATTTATCGTTTTAGTGCTCCAAATTATTTTATGAAAAATCATTTTGTTTTAATATCTAAATGTGTTCTTATCTATGGATAAAATACAAACAGAAGTTGATATAAAGTTGGTCGAAAAGTCGTTTCACTAATATAAAAATTAAAATAATTTTATATTTCGTGGTTTAAACTATTATTTACTTAAAAACAATTTCTTTTTAATATTTATGACAAAAGTGATGTACAGTTTTAAATAAACAAAGCTAAACAATCATTTTTTTGATTTTTTAATTGTTATAATAATTTTTTTGAAATACTTTTTAATCGGATCTATTACAATATTTCTTGCAATTTCTTGTCAGTATCCATAGATTATAGCTAGAGTAGTAACCCTAGATATTAAAATAAAACATATTTTCAATGAAATAATTTGGAGCACTAAAACGATAAATAACCAAAATTCGTATCGTGTTTAAACTTTGTATATAGTTAGAGGAGGTCAAGTATGTAAGAAAAAAAATTATCATAACTGCGGTAAAACGGTTTAAGGGGGTGAAACACCCCTATGAAAAATGTGCAAAATATTTTTTCAAATAACTCTGAAACTAATGAAAATTTAAAAAAATCTACAATACAAAATTTTCACGATTTTTTATGCTCTTTTGAAAAAATTAAATCTATGAAATGTGGGTGGGTGGTCGGGGTTAACTATTTAATTTTTTCGAATTTTGACTATAGCCATTTGAAAGAGCATAAAAAATCACGAACATTTTGTATTGTAGATTTTTTTAAATTTTCATTATTTTCAGAGTTGTTTGAAAAAATATGATTATTTTGCATATTTTCATAGGGGTGTTTCACCCCCTTAAACCGTTTTACCGCAACTGTGATAATTGTTTTGTTACTTACCTTGACCTCCTCTAACTATATACAAAGTTTAAACACGATACGAATTTTTCACTTGAAAAGGTTCCCTTGTTAGTTAATTGTTATATTTTTAGGTTATGTTTGAAAAATACAGTTATATTTGTTATATTTTTGATGTTTTTAGGTGGTTTTTTTTAAATACGGTTATAGTTAATTGATAAATTTTGAGGTTATGTTTGAAAAATACGGTTACAGTAAATTGTTATATTTTTTGATAGGTTTTCAGGTTATGATTTTTTTAAATACAGTTATAGTTAATTGATATATTTTTAGGTTATGTTTGAAAAATACGGTTATAGTTAATTGTTGTATTTTTGATATGTTTTTTAAAAATACGGTTATAGTTAACTGTTATATTTTTAGGTTATGTTTGAAAAATACAGTTATATTTGTTATATTTTTGATGTTTTTAGGTTGTTTTTTTAAAATACGGTTATAGTTAATTGATAAATTTTTAGGTTATGTTTGAAAAATACGGTTACAGTTAATTGTTATATTTTTTTATATGTTTTCAGGTTATGATTTTTTTAAATACAGTTATAGTTAATTGATAAATATTTTTAGGTTATGTTTGAAAAATACGGTTACAGTTAATTATTGTATTTTTGACATGTTTTTAGGTTATGTTTGAAAAATACGGTTACAGTTAATTGTTATATTTTTGACATGTTTTTAGGTTATGTTTGAAAAGTACGGTTACAGTTAATTGTTATATTTTTTTATATGTTTTTAGGTTATGTTTGAAAAATACGGTTACAGTTAATTGTTGTATTTTTGACATGTTTTTAGGTTATGTTTGAAAAATACGGTTACAGTTAATTGTTATATTTTTTTATATGTTTTTAGGTTATGTTTGAAAAATACGGTTACAGTTAATTGTTGTATTTTTGACATGTTTTTAGGTTATGTTTGAAAAATACGGTTACAGTTAATTGTTATATTTTTTTATATGTTTTTAGGTTATGTTTGAAAAATACGGTTACAGTTAATTGTTGTATTTTTGACATGTTTTTAGGTTATGTTTGAAAAATACGGTTACAGTTAATTGTTATATTTTTTTATATGTTTTTAGGTTATGTTTGAAAAATACGGTTACAGTTAATTGTTGTATTTTTGACATGTTTTTAGGTTATGTTTGAAAAATACGGTTACAGTTAATTGTTATATTTTTTTATATGTTTTTAGGTTATGTTTGAAAAATACGGTTTTGCTGGAACATACGTTGCAATCCAAGCCGTTCTGACTTTATACGCTCAAGGATTATTAAGCGGTGTCGTTGTAGATTCCGGTGACGGCGTAACGCACATATGTCCAGTTTACGAAGAGTTTGCTTTACCTCATTTAACACGACGGTTAGATATAGCCGGACGAGATATTACCAGATATCTTATTAAAGTAAGCGTTTGATATTATAACATGAACTGTTATAATATCAATATTAATACGGTTTATATACGATTGTTGCAGTTATTATTGCTCCGAGGTTACGCCTTTAATCATTCAGCCGATTTCGAAACCGTCAGAATGATGAAAGAGAAACTGTGTTACATCGGTTATAATATTGAAACAGAACAACGATTAGCTTTAGAAACTACGGTCCTCGTCGAACCTTATACAGTAAGTCTCGTTCGTTTATTTATTTATTTATTTATTTATTACAGATTGATTATTAACTTACTTAAATAATATTTAAAACAGCTGCCAGACGGACGAGTAATCAAAGTAGGAGGCGAACGTTTCGAAGCGCCCGAAGCTCTCTTCCAACCGCATTTAATAAACGTAGAAGGTCACGGTCTGGCCGAACTTGTGTTCAATACGATACAAGCGGCCGATATGGACATGCGTTGCGAGCTCTACAAACATATAGTGCTCAGCGGAGGCTCTACGATGTACCCGGGACTCCCGTCGCGGCTAGAGCGTGAAATCAAACAGCTGTATCTGGAGCGGGTGCTCAAGAACGATACCGATAAACTTGCGGTGAGTTGTTTTTTTCTTGGATGTTATTCATTTTGACGTTTTTTGCAATTAGTTAGGTTAGGTGTGGGTAATACAGATTTCTGTAATGATATTTGATGTAATAGGTTTTTAGTTTTGACGCTAGATGTCGCTACCGTCGCTCATATTTTGTAAATGACGTGTAACATAACCTCACATTTTATATTTTTTATCATAGACATAGAGATATAGACAGCGCATTCGTATTTAACATAATGGTGTAACCATTTGTTCTGTAAGTGAGAGAGAGATGCAAGTCGTTTGGAAAATAACATATATGATTTCCAAACATCTTCTGTCTCTCTCATTTGACACGGCTCTTTTTACGAATCAGATGCGCTGTCCATTTCTTTATGTCTATGTTTTTTATAATGTTCGCTTTTATTTATTTTTTTCTTGAAAATTATCCATTTAGAAGTTTTTTGCAATTAGTTAGGTTAGGTGTGGGTAATACAGATTTCTGTAATGACATTTGGTGAGATAGGTTGTTAGTTTTGACGCTAGATATCGCTACCGCTCGCATTTTGAAAATGACGTTTTTTAACATAACCTCACATTTTAGAAATTCAATAATACCTTAAAGCATATACTACTGGAGACGGCTTTGCCGCTCGACCGTGCGAACAAGCGTGCTAGAGAGATAGCGTAAGAGTACTACCTCCTTTCTAGCACGCTTGTTCGCACGGTCGAGCGGCAAGGCTGGCTCTAGTAGTATATGCTCTAAGAATAATACAGATTTCTGTGATGTGATTTGGTGAAATAGGTTGTCAGTTATCCCGCTAGATGTCGCTACCGTTCACGTTTTGTAAATGACGTTTAACACAACCTCAAAAATTCAATAATACAGATTTCTATAATGTCATTTGGTGAAAAAGTTATCAGTTTTCCCGCTATTGTCGCTCACATTTTGTAAATGACGTATAACATACATAACCTCACATTTTAGAAATTCAATAATACATATTTCTGTGATGTCATTTGGTGAAATAGGTTGTTAGTTTTCGCGCTAGATGTCGCTACCGTTTTGTAAATGACGTTTAACATACATAACCTCACATTTTAGAAATTCAAAATAAGAATAGAGGATCCGCCGCGACGTAAAGACATGGTGTTTATTGGCGGGGCTGTTTTAGCTGAAGTAATGAAAGACAGAGACACGTTCTGGTTGAGTAAACAGGAATATGAAGACCAAGGTTTGTCTGTGTTGCGAAAGTTAGGCGCTAGAGCATCGTAATGTTAAATTAAAACAATATTGAAACTGTTTTGTTTATTATTATTATTATCAGATTAGTTTGTGATATAATAATAATATGCAGTTTTTAATTTAAAACATACTTTTTTGTATATATAGAAAATATTTTTACATATTCTTTTAAATTAAATCGATTATTGTATTATTTGTTATTTAACGGAAACAAACGGAAGTCATTTTTTTGTATCTGTTGTAATAATTTTTATAGGTGAAGTATCGTAATTATTTTATATTGATGGGCATTTGTTGCATTTTTAGAACAAATTGCGTTTAATCAAACATTTATTAAGTATTAATATACATTTAATTAAAATCATTTTGTCATTGTATATATATATATATTGTATTTCTTAAAGTTTTTGTAAATGTTTTTGTTTCTTTTTCTAAATAAATAATTATTTCAGATTAAGTTTTTGTGAATTATTTCGTAAAGTGTTGATTTTATAGTTAAATGTTAAATAACAATCTTGTAGAGAATTAAATTGTCTACAATATTTTCCCTAGGCATCGGTTTGTACGACTGAAAGTTTATGAGATAGAGCGCTCAAAAGAAGTTTTTTCTAAATATTTCGTAAAATGTTGGTTTTATATTTAAATGTTAAATAACAATCTTGTAGAGAATTAAATTCTCTACAATTTATCCCATAGGTATCGGTTTGTACGACTAAAAGTTTATGAGATAGAGCGCTCAAAAGTAGTTTTTTCGGAATATTTTGTAAAGTGTTGGTTTTATATTTAAATGTTAAATAACAATCTTGTAGAGAATTAAATTCTCTACAATTTATCCCATAGGTATCGGTTTGTACGACTAAAAGTTTATGAGATAGAGCGCTCAAAAGTAGTTTTATCTAAATATTTCGTAAAATGTTGGTTTTATATTTAAATGTTAAATAACAATCTTGTAGAGAATTAAATTCTCTACAATTTATCCCATAGGTATCAGTTTGTACGACTCAAAGTTTATGAGATACAGCGCTGAAAAAATGTTTTTTTTTCAAAATATTTCGTAAACTGTTGATAAAAAGGTAGGTATATAATAATATTAATAAATAAAAGGTAAGTAGTTTTTAATTATACAATTATACTTAATATCTGTGTAGATAAACAGATAATAATGAACTAATTTATAAGATCTATGTAGATAAATAGATATTATGTATTACAGTACAGTGATTCCAAAAATGTTAATAAAAAGTTCCTCCCGGACTGCTATCACTGTTTTTTATCAATTTTTCGTCGTAAAATCGCTATAACTTTTGAACCCTTCAATGTATTTCACCACTGATACGAAAAGTCGAATCAGCGTGTCCCCTTACATACGATAACGTATTTAATTATATGAAAATCGAAAAAAGTTTTTTTTGGTCAAAAAAGAAGGAAGGCTATTTATTACCTTGTTTTTTTTTGAGAATTTTTTTTTGTGTCGAGTTAGAGACGCTATCGTATGTATTAGGGCACCCTGATACCCAATATGCCCATCAAAAGTTGCGCTCGGATCGTTAACATGGTTTTTTATCGATTTTTGTTTTCAAAAAATTGTCGAAATTTTTAACCAGTGAATTAATTTAAAATCTTATATCTTTTATGATTACAGGGTGTCCTTTTACATACAATGAGGTATTTATTACTTTCAAATTCGAAAAGGGTGTATCAATT
Source organism: Sialis lutaria (assembly GCA_949319165.1). Taxonomy (NCBI): domain Eukaryota; kingdom Metazoa; phylum Arthropoda; class Insecta; order Megaloptera; family Sialidae; genus Sialis; species Sialis lutaria. The sequence continues at coordinate 39,539,232 of OX439232.1, read as the reverse complement.
ATTGTAATAAAAAACACATCCTTTTCAAATTTGGAAATAATAAAGACGCCATTGTATGTAAAAGGACACTCTGTTATCATAAATGATAATAGATTTTAAATTAATTCAGTGGTTCAAATTTTCATGAAAATCTTTAAGATAAAAGTTAATAAAAAACCATGTTAACGATCCGAGCGCAACTTTTGATGGGCATATTGGGTATCAGGGTGCCCTAATACATACGATAGCGTTTCTAACTCGATACAAAAAAAAATTCTCAAAAAAAAAACAAGGTAAGTAATAGCCTTCCTTCTTTTTTGACCGAAAAAAACTTTTTTCGATTTTCATATAACTAGACACGTTATCGTATGTAAAGGGATACGCTGATTCGACTTTTCGTATCAGTTGTGAAATACATTGAAGGGTTCAAAAGTTATAGCGATTTTTCTACGAAAAATTGATAAAAAACGATTATAGCGGTCTGAGCGTAACTTTTTATTAACATATTTGGAATCAGCATGCTTTAATACATACGATAGCGTGCCTAACTCGAGAGAAAAAAAAAATATGCGATGACGTCAGATGACGGCGCCTCCACCATGTAAAAAATCTTTTTCAAGAAATATTGGAAATATGGTTGAGGTGTTTTTTGTCTAGTTAAACAAATTTACCGATAGATGTCGTTACATGTAACTAAAAAAATTTAATATTATTTTCTGAAGCTATTCCGACTAAGTCAAAAAAATTTGTCGAATTATATCGTTTATAATAGAACATCCTGATTCAAAAATGTGCATAAAAAGATTATACGATCTGGTATATGATATCAGCATGTCATTAAACATTAGAAGGCGTGTATAATACTTTCAAATTCAATAAAGGTGTATCAATAATCGTATTGAAAAAAAAAAAACATTTTTAAATTTAAAAGTAATAGACACGCTATCGTATATAATATAGCAAACTGATATAAATTACACCAGATTTTAATTAATTCACTGGTTGAAAATTTCAACTAGGGCTGTAATTATTGAGGTAAAATTATTTAAAATTTTAATATATAAAACTAGATTTTATAAAGATGTAAAATATTCCATAGGTATATTCGTCCAGACATGAGACGTATTTTATACTGTATATTAAACACTATACTAATGCAGTAGACAGCCTATATTTCATATACACCTGTCTATCATTGCACTAAAGTTAAGCAGCACCATCATAAGACATATGTTGGATGGGTGACCGGCGACCGGCTTTTTTATTATTCTATTTGGGAAAACGTTAAATGTATTAAAGTAGAGGGTGGGAGTCTACATTGAACTTTATGAAGTAAAGAATGTGTACTGACACCGCGGCGTGGGCGTGGGAAAAAATGTGAAAATGTCGCACTTATAAAAAATATACTAATTACAAGTAAAATACCACAAATAATTCACAGTAGTGGGAGGGGGCACTTCAAGCGCGGGGGCGCCTGGGGGGAGAGACTCACGCATATACCGGGTGTCCCAGATAACTTTTCCAGCATGGGGATCTCAGTATCTATAAGAGATACAGGTTTGGTTAAATGAGATGAATTATTTGTATGAAAGGGGTGAGTATTATTACACCAAAAAATATTCATAATTCTATGTGGTTTAGGCGGTATACCCAAAAAACTGAAAATTCGGAATTTCTTTAAATGGTTATAACTTTTTTGTTAAAGTAGATAGGTACTTTTTGTTTGCGGTTTCTTAAAGCACTTTTTTGTGTAGAATTGATTGGTGTATTTAGAATTTTTATATCACTTTTAGTTTCCGAGTTACAAGCTCTAACTTTAGTTTTTCTTATGGGCCACTTAGTTGAATATATCATATTTTAACGTGTTTTTTACTCTACTTTACAACGATATGTCACTTGCCATATTTATTATCGAAAAAAAGTCGAAATACTAAATATCAGTGATATTTATGAAGTATTTTATTACAAACTTTTAAGTGAGCCATGAAAAACAAAAATTGTAAACAAAAATCACAATAACAACAATCAAAATAACAAATGAATATTTGAAACAATGAACTATTTGAAAAAATATATTATAATTTTTTTTTCGATAATAAATATGGCAAGTGACACATCGTTGTAAAGTAGAGTAAAAAAAAAATTCAAATATGCCATAGCCAACTTAGCGGCCCATAAGAAAAACTAAAGTTAGGGCTTGTATCTCGGAAACTAAAAGTGATATAAAAATTCTAAATACACCAATCAATTCTACACAAAAAAGTGCTTTAAGAAACCGCCTACAAAAAGTACCTATCTACTTTAACAAAAAAGTTATAGCCATTTAAAGAAATTCCGAATTTTCAGTTTTTTGGGTGTACCGCCTAAACCACATAGAATTATGAATATTTTTTTGTGTAATAATACTCACCCCTTTCATACAAATAATTCATCTCATTTAACCAAACCTGTATCTCTTATAGATACTGAGATCCCCATGCTGGAAAAGTTATCTGGGACACCCGGTATGTGAGAAGCGCTCTGACGGGGGTGTCTCTATCGCAGTGCCGAATGAATGTATACAGACAGGAAACCTTGTGGAATGCCCTGGCGCCTATAGCGTGGGAAAAATACAATGTTGTGATACCACAATATTAATATACATAGTCGCTTGAGATTTGACGGCAGTAATCGTGAATCGTGCCGTCATATCCCTCGGCGAGGGGGCAACTTTGCAAATTAAATATAACAGAATAATAAATTAAAATTAAAATCGTTTAGCAATGGTTATTAAATTTTGTTTAATTTATTTAAAACAGAACCGGACTAGCCCAACTTTTTCAATTTGAAGGGGCATTTTTTTCTCAGTGAGCCAGTTCAGTGTATATATATTTCAGAACTTTCGTTGTATTGACCCTTGTTTTATCAAATGAATAAAAATTACGTTTTAATAAACGTAATTAACAATTTAAATAATTGATTTCAACCCTGAATGCATTCTATTAAAAACAGGGGTGGACTGCAATGACAATTTTTTAAAGGGCCTATGTCTAAGACTCTAAACATTTAATAAAACTTTATAAGAAGCCTTCATTAGTTTAATAAATATATTATTGCATAGAAAAATAACTAAATGTTTAACCAAAGAGAAGAGACACATTATTTATCTAAATCACATGCAATAATTCAGAGAGAGTAAACAGTTCAAATTAATCACCTAATACATACGATAGCGTGTCTAACTCGACAAAAACATTTGACTTAGTCGGAATGGCTTCAGAAAAAAATATTAAAATTTTTAAATTACATATGGTGCCATCTATCGATAAATTCATTTAACTAGACAAAAAACACCTCCACCATATTTCCAATATTTCTTGAAAAAGATTTTTATACATGGCGAAGGCGCCGTCATCTGACGTCATCGCATAATTTTTTTTTCTGTCGAGTTAGGCACGCTATTGTATGTATTACAGCATGCTGATTCCAAATATGCTAATAAAAAGTTGCGCTCAGACCGCTATAACCGTTTTTTATCAATTTTTCGTAGAAAAATCGCTATAACTTTTTAACCCTTTGATGAATTTAGGAACTGACACGAAAAGTCGAATCAGCGTATCCCTTTACATACAATAACGTGTCTAATTATATGAAAATAGAAAAAAGTTTTTTTCGGTCAAAAAAGAAGCATTACTTGTTTTTTTTTGAGAATTTTTTTTTGTGTGTCGAGTTAGAGACGCTATCGTATGTATTAGGGCACCCTGATACCCAATATGCCCATCAAAAGTTGCACTCGGATCGTTAACATGGTTTTTTATTAACTTTTATTTTAAAAATTTTCATGAAAATTTGAACCACTGAATTAATTTAAAATCTATTATCATTTATGATAACAGTGTGTCTTCTTACATACGATAACGTGTTTAATACTTTTAAATTCAAAAAGGGTGTGTTTTTCAGTACAAAAATCGACACATCCTTTTCTAATTTGAAAATTATATTATAAATTACACCAGATCAGAAATTAATTCACTGGTTCTAAATTTTAACCAAATTTCTTAGGCAAAAGTTAATTAAAAAAAAAACATTTTCATTGATTCGAACGAATCTTTTTATGTACATTTCTAACTGGAAAAAAATGTTGATTTAATCGGAATGGCTTCTGAAAAAAATATTGAAATTTTAAAAGTACACGTAATGACATCTAGCGGTAAAATCTTAAACTATCAACACTGTCGTGTTAGTTCATCTAGTCTTTGGTAGATGGCGCCACATGTACTACATGTTCAGAAGTCATTCCGACTAAATAACATTTTTTTGTCGAATTAAAGACGCTATAGTATGTATTAGAGCATTCTGGTTCCAAATATTCGTATAAAAATTTTCACTCGATTCGATCTGATTGTTTTTTGTCAACTTTTATTTTATAAATTTTGTTTAAATTTTTAACCAATAAATAAATTTAAAATCTTGTCTAATATAATATATCATACATACGATGACGTCTATAATATTTTCAAATTCGAAAAGGACTTATTATTTAGTACAAACATTGATACACCTATATATTTAATATTAATTATGCAAATTTATTTTACAATATACCTGTTTATCTACACAGGTATTACAGTCATATTTGCGAACTCACTGAAAGATATCTATTTATCTACATAGATATATAGGTACAGTATATTATATTGTTGTAAAATACTTACAAAGCTCTCGAAATGTATAAACTTTTATCTGAAAATTCATATATTTTGGAAATAATCCGCCGAAAAGCATTAAAAAAAACATCCGTTATGTTCGTTTGTTACATTGGTAACTATTATAAGTTGATGCTAACTTAACTCCTATTGCTGGCGTTTTTAATTTGACAATCATGAGAGCTGTAAAGTGAAGTGATGTCCAAATTAAACATTGTGTTTTAATTTACAAATTAAATTTATATTTTGATCGCTACAGTTAAAATAAACACATCAAAATGGTAAAACGTAAAAACACGGCATTAATAGACTCAGATTCCAGCAATGAAGAATCAAGTGACCTAGATTCTGTGGGTTTTAACTAAATTAACCTAAAAAAAAATACGATTGAGCATTTATTTTATAATTTCCAGGAATTATTGAGCTTGGCAAAAAAGAAAAAAAAGAAGAAAAGGGCGCCTACTCAAAAGTCATCTGACTCTGAAAGTGAGAGTGATTCTGGTTCAGAAGATGAAGCTCCTCCAAAAAAAGAAGAAGAACCTGTTGTGGAAACAAATAATACAAAAGGTTCACAAGGTATTATACCGCACTAAACTTATTTGTAAGATTGTTAAATAAAAACGTGTGATTGCAGATGATGCATCTGAACCAGAAGAAGGTGAAGTTTCATCCGGGGCTTCTTCCAGTGCGGAAGAAGAGTTTAACGACGGGTACGACGATCAACTTATGGGTGACGAAGAGGACAGAGCTCGACTTGCAAGTCTCACAGAAAAAGAAAGAGAAACAGAGATATTCAAACGTATTGAACAAAGAGAGTTAATGAAAACTAGGTAAGTTTTGACAAATCAAAACAAAATAAAACAAAAAACAGTCTTTTTTTTATTTAATATAATTAAAAACTGATTAAATTTACAGATTTGAAATAGAGAAAAAATTGAGATTGGCGAAAAAAGCAGAGAGAGCTAAAGAACGATGGAAAGGTGCAGATCATAAAGAACGTTCAAAGGAACGTAAAAAAACAGTAGAAGAGAACCGAGGGCGTGTAGACAAGAGAGTTAACGCAATGGCTGAGTTAAAGGCACGACGTGAAAGAAAAGAAGAACAAGAAGTACAGAGACGTGAAGAACAACGTAAGAAAGATGAATTAGCTGCGTTGACACCTGCTAAACAACCCGTTAAACTCAAGGCTTCGGATATTTACTCGGACGACAGTGACAGTGATAATAATAAAGCTCCGTCTCCACCTCCCAGGGCACCTTCGGTGAGTTTATCTTTTACATATTTGCGGTAATTAAAAATTTGACAGAACGTATGATAAAAATGAATAATGTAATTCAGATGTGATTTATTCTACGCCGTTTAAAAGTTATAGCAGTTTAAAGTTTGCACATTTTAACACGTTATGGAGAATCGAAAACAATTCTAATTCAAACCTTATTTAACCCTGGACGGGTAGACGTTTGTAATAATTACGACTACATTTACACAACGCCCTCTACAGGGAAATCAAGAGGCGGTGGGGAGCCGAGCGGGAAGATATGCCTCGTTTAATAGTTCGTCTTCAACCTCTGCCAAGGACAGGTGTCAGTGTTTGCTATTTTTCTAGAGAGAGCCATAGATCGACAAGTCACATCGTATCTTTCACGAAGGTCTACTCTTTTACGTAAATTTTAGTCGAAATATGTACGTAAAAGGATATGCTGTGAATGTGAAAAAGATCTCATTCGTCTCAATGCTTGATCCAATGATACTTTCTTTAGTTTGTCGATTCGCTGTAAACTTATATTACTAAGCTTATATTTTAATCTTTCGTATTTCGGTATTTTTGTAAATACATAAATCAAAAGATTTTAAAAGCAAAACTTTTTTTTTTTGCCATAAATTTATTAGAAAACCAAAAATTATATAGTAGTAGTCAATTTTACGAACGTCTACTCTTGCCCGCTAAATTTTGACGTCTACCCGTCCAAGGTTAAACACAGAAAAAACGTAACCAAAAATAGTAAAAACTATCTGTTTTACTTCTGTACAAAAAACTTATTAGTTTTTACTAACTCATTTCAGAGAAATTGTGTAAGAAAACATTATAAAAAATGGTAAAACTGATGAATTGGCAACAATGGACTGAATACTAAAATAATGACAGTTTGAATTGGACCAATCAGATTGCAGTATTTTTAATTGTTATATTTATTTGATATATTTATGCGTGTAAACGACTTATATTATCATTTTTATTACATTTATGTTCTAAACAGTGTTATTTAATAATATTTCTTGTTCAATTTTCACTTATCAAGTCATTTATAATAATTAAATATTTGAGGTTATTTATTTCTGACAGATGAATTCACAAACAAAATTATTCATATTATTAAATTTGCCTTATTTAACTCACCGCGATATTTATTTATTTATTTATTTATATGTTTGTGGCAACGAATCATCTATATATACCAATACAATTAGAAAACACAGTGATAACGAGAGTTAAGTTACAACCGATATCCATTTCCATAGCTACATGTTTTAAAAATACCATCTGTCACTACTGTCAGTTGAAAATATTTTTTATTATTGACATTAGACAACGATAGAAATAGAAGGAAATCTATTCAAATCAATAAATATTAATATATGTACCATAATATACGTGATGTGTTTTAGTGATAATTAATATATAAAAAAAATATAACTGTATAATGATAAGTACTAACTTGATATAAAAATGAAATTAAAAATGATTACCTATTTGTTGGTAAAGATTCTGGAGGTATGTTAACATGAATTTTTTTGAATTTAGATCTTTGTATGTGTTTAACTAAAAACTCAAAAATAAAAAATTATAAAAAAAACTTTTTTAAAAAACAATTTGCCTTTGAAAAACCAACTAAAAAGATGAAAATAAAATCAGGTTAAAAAAAGTTGATTTTGTTCATACTAGAAGATACTTTTTTTAACTCTTCTAGTATGAACAAAATCAACTTTTTTTAACCTGATTTTATTTTCATCTTTTTAGTTGGTTTTTCAAAGGCAAATTGTTTTTTAAAAAAGTTTTTTTTATAATTTTTTATTAACAAATACACTCATCAAAAAAATTAAAGGATAATTTTTAACAAGCAAATTTTTTACCAATTTTCAATCAGTTATATTGCCGCGAAAAATGATTGGATTTGCATTATCTAAAGCTCATACAAAAGCTTGTACCTTCTAGTTTTTGAATCAAGAGCCCAATTATTTTTATCATCCCCTGTCACTCTGGGTCAAGGGTTAAAACAGTTCAAAAAAATATCAAGAGTCATTTTTACTTTGACAGTGAATAACGCGGTCAAAAAAAATCGTACGGCGACGTTAAAAAACACATTTTCAAGAGAAAAGAACAAGCTTTCGAATGCTTTCATTGATTTTTATATAAAAAAAAATTTGCAAAAATTTTACGCTTTCAAAGTTTATAAAAAATTAAGGGATAATTTTTTGAACTGTTTTAACCCTTGGCCCAGAGCGACAGGTGATGATTAAAATAATTTGGCTCTTGATTCAAAAACTAAAAGGTATAAACTTTCAAATGAGCTTTAGATCATGCAAATCCAATCATTTTTCACGGAAATATAACTGTTTGAAAATCAATAAAAAATTTGCTTGTTAAAGATTTAACTATCGATTTGATATCTGCGAGCGGTCGCTCTTTAGAAGGCTGCTGTTTGGAGAGTATTAGAGATACGGCCTTGAAATTTTCACAGAATATTCTTGAAACTATAAACTCTCCAAAAAGGCAAAAAAAAAATGATTTTTTGAAAATTTTGACACTAGTATGACCCCTTAAAGTGAATAATTGATAATTTAATTTTGATCTTACATTTCATTTATAGATTTATATTATTTTTGCCTGAGATTGTACGTCCCATACATTTATTTATTTATTTAGGTTCGATCTCAAAGTAGTTCATCATCGAGTAGTTCGGATGAAGCCGAACCTGAACAAGCGCGGCCGGAAACAATAAAAACAAAACAGGAATTGAATATGATCAGATTATCACGACACAAGATGGAACGTTTTGTACATTTACCGTTCTTTGATCGTGTCGTAGTCGGTTGTTTTGTACGTATCGGTATAGGTAATAACAACGGCAGACCTGTGTACAGAGTAGCTGAGATCGTCGGGGTCTACGAGACCGCCAAGGTAAAAAATGTTAGGTGTTGGAATTAATTCGTAGCGTTTTTTTTTTTTGAGAGATAAATAATGAAGTTATTTTTTATAAGTCTGTGGTCAGATTTTGATCAGATTTATATGGGGCCTTCTCGGGAGTATACTCTTTCAAACAAAACAAAAAACATCCAAATCGGTGCATTTTTGTCGGAGTTATGTCCGAACATACTTAAAAATATAAAGCCGAATTGAGAACGACTTTTTTTCTTAAGTCTGTGGTCAGATTTTGATCAAATTTATATGGGGCCTTCTCGGGAGTATACTCTTTCTAACAAAGCCAAAAACATCCAAATCGGTGCATATTTGTCGGAGTTATGTCCGAACATACTTAAAAATATAAAGCCGAATTGAGAATGATTTTTTTTCTTAAGTCTGTGGTCAGATTTTGATCAAATTTATATGGGGTCTTCTCGGGAGTATACTCTTTCAAACAAAACCAAAAACATCCAAATCGATGCATATTTGTCGGAGTTATGTCCGAACATACTTAAAAATATAAAGCCGAATTGAGAACGACTTTTTTTCTTAAGTCTGTGGTCAGATTTTGATCAAATTTATATGGGGCCTTCTCGGGAGTATACTCTTTCTAACAAAACCAAAAACATCCAAATCGGTGCATATTTGTCGGAGTTATGTCCGAACATACATAAATTTTTTTTAAGGTACTTGACCACCTTGGAACGTTAAAAAATACAACATTTTCAATAATTTTTTTTCAGGCCCTGTATAAGATATTACAATGATTTTTGAAGTTATACTTCTTTAGGGACGTTGAGGGTAAAAATTGAGTAATGTAACGAAATTGTATGCGGTGAAATATCTAGCCCGGGACTGAAAATACAGAATAAATAACACAACTGTAAAGAGTATTGCCTATATCAAAAAAATCATGGCGTATTGACATTCATAAACAATAAAGATTTTTACTTAAATAACACAACTGTAAAGAGTATTGCCTATATTAATTAAATATTATAATTAAATTAAATTTTTAATTATATTTAAAGCAAACGGCAGATTATTGTTATTAAGATTATTCGTAGTTGTTTTTAAGTCATCCCAAATAAGTATAACTTCTAACGTGTGTACACTCATTGTTTTTTTTAACAACTATCTAGGAGGCACCAAAGTCAAGGTCTCAAAAAAATGGTGTCCCATGGCGGACAGTTTATCTCAGGATTGGTGAATTTAAAAAATAGCATCTTCAAAAGAAAGGCTCCTTACGTGACAATTTATTGCCAAAAATTAAAAAAAAATAAAAAATGGCGGATGTTTGAAAAAGAGAATAATGTAATACCCACGCCATTTTTCATAAAACACTACGAATTAATTCCAACGCTTAATTTATTTTTGTGTTTTTAAAACAGTTAATTTATCTATAACGACGTTTAACAGGTGTATGAATTAGGAAAAACACGAACGAATAAAGGTTTGAAGTTAAAACACGGAACGCAGGAGAGAATATTCCGTTTAGAGTTTGTTTCTAATCAAGAATTCACGGAGTCCGAGTTTCAAAAATGGATAGAAGCGTGCGCTATGGCTGATGTAGATCTTCCAGATAAAGCTAGGATAACACAGAAACAACGGGACATACAGGAAGCTATCACGTATGAGTTTAACGAAGCCGACATCGAAAAAATTGGTCAGTCTATTGAATTTATTTTTAGGGTTCTGTAAAACCTTATAGTTTCTCCATGTCCGTCCGTCTTGTAAAAATTTTGACATAATAAGATGAAATTTGGTGTACAGTCGTAAATTGATTTAAAAAAAAAATTTTTTTTAGACCCCCCTTTCATAAAATGAAAAATTTTTCACCTACCCCATTGAGTGGGGTGTCGTTAGAAAGGTCTCCTAAAAAGCAACAAAAAATGTAACAGAAATTTTTGATTTTAACCCTTCGATCACGATGTATTTTCTCTCCAAAGTCGTTAAAAAAGCGTCCCCCCCTCTATTTTCTAAACTATCAATTTAAAAAATCTGAAAAAATTTCAGAATGTAGTTTTTAATTAGTACTTTCACTGAAAATTATAACGAACATTGTCAAAAATATTTTGGACCCCCCTTTCATAGACTGAAAAGTGAAGTCTCATTTTTTTTCCCCACTTACCCCATTGAGTGGGGTGTCATTTGATAGGTCTCCTAAAATGCAATAAAAAATATCAGATAACTTTTTGATTTCAACCCTTCAGTCACGATATATTTGCTTTTTAATGTCTCTGTCAGAGCATCCCCCCCCTCTATTTTCTAAACTATTGATTCAAAAAATCTGAAAAAAATCCAGAATGTAGCTTTTAATTAGTACTTTCACTGAAAATTATAACGAACATTGTCAAAAATATTTTGGACCCTCATTTCAAAGACTGAAAAGTGAAGTCTCATTTTTTTCCCCACTTACCCCATTGAGTGGGGTGTCATTTAATAGGTCTCCTAAAATGCAATAAAAAATGTCAGATAACTTTTTGATTTAAACCCTTCAGTCACGATATATTTGCTTTTTAATGTCGCTGTCAGAGCATCCCCCCCCCCTCTATTTTCTAAACTATTGATTCAAAAAATCTGAAAAAAATCCAGAATGTAGCTTTTAATTAGTACTTTCACTGAAAATTATAACGAACATTGTCAAAAATATTTTGGACCCTCATTTCAAAGACTGAAAAGTGAAGTCTCATTTTTTTCCCCACTTACCCCATTGAGTGGGGTGTCATTTAATAGGTCTCCTAAAATGCAATAAAAAATGTCAGATAACTTTTTGATTTAAACCCTTCAGTCACGATATATTTGCTTTTTAATGTCGCTGTCAGAGCATCCCCCCCCCCTCTATTTTCTAAACTATTGATTCAAAAAATCTGAAAAAAATTCAGAATGTAGCTTTTAATTAGTACTTTCACTGAAAATTATAACGAACATTGTCAAAAATATTTTGGACCCCCCTTTCATAGATTGAAAAGTGAACTTACATTTTTCCCACTTACCCCATTGAGTGGGGTGTTATTTGATAGGTCTCCTAAAATGCAATAATAAAAGTCAAAGGACTTTTTGATTTTAACCCTTCAGTCACGAAAATTTTGAAATAACTTTTCTTTTATAAATCGTAGTGAATCGAAGTGCCCGTTTTATTTATATAAAATTACTAACTGCCCCAGCAAATGTTGTTTTGCCAAAAGATAATTTGCACGCTCTTTGAACTTATATGGACAGTTCTCTTAGAGTTTTTAACAGATATTTGCATGCGCAGTAAGTTGTTTTATATGTTATGATTATAAATTTGTTAACAGTTCGTGAGAAAGGACGTTTCAAACCTAATCCTTTTAATTACGCCATGAAGAAAACACAATTAATGAAAGAACGTGACGCGGCACAAACGCGAGGCGACGACGAAATAGCACGGGAGCTAACACAGAAACTGGCCGAGCTTGAAGAACGTGCAAGTGAACTGGACAAAATGCGCACATCGACTATATCCAGTATCTCGTACATCAACGACCGTAATCGTAAGAAGAACGTAGAAACCGCAGAGCTAGCTATCATGGAAGAGGTAAGTGCGCTCTCTATAACACTAAGGCCCAGTTTTAAACTTCAGATTACGTAATAATTTAAACTGGACATAACCTCACTCAGTTTAAATGGCGACTTTTTGTTATGTCAAACTAAAAATTTAACCTCAAATTATTATATTAAATGTGATAAAAAACGAGTTAATTTCAGTTAAAGAGAACTAGAATTATTAAAAGAATATAGTGCTACTATAGAATGTAAAACAAGTTATAATATTTGGGCTAGAAAAATAAATTTTGGTTACATGTTGATGCTATTTTTTTTAGTTTAAAAAAATTAATATTGGTATGACAAGACAGTATCCAGTATCAGTAGTTAAAATACAGTACAGGTAAACGCCGTTTTGCGCCGGTTCGATTTACGCCGAGTTAGTTTTCTATCTCTTTCTCTCTCTCTGCTACCTGCAGAAAGAGAGAGTGAGAGAGAATGCGTATTGAAGTCGGCCAGCGTGTTTTTCGACAAAACCTCGCTGCTCCGTAAAAACAGCTTGAGTGGTCGACTTACGCCGAATCGATTTACGCCGATTGTTTCCGAGTTAGTTTTCTATCTCTTTCTCTCTCTCTGCTACCTGCAGAAAGAGAGAGTGAGAGAGAATGCGTATTGAAGTCGGCCAGCGTGTTTTTCGACAAAACGTCGCTGCTCCGTAAAAACAGCTTGAGTGGTCGACTTACGCCGAATCGATTTACGCCGATTGTTTCCGAGTTAGTTTTCTATCTCTTTCTCTCTCTCTGCTACCTGCAGAAAGAGAGAGAGTGAGAGAGAATGCGTATTGAAGTCGGCCAGCGTGTTTTTCGACAAAACGTCGCTGCTCCGTAAAAACAGCTTGAGTGGTCGACTTACGCCGAATCGATTTACGCCGATTGTTTCCGAGTTAGTTTTCTATCTCTTTCTCTCTCTCTGCTACCTGCAGAAAGAGAGAGAGTGAGAGAGAATGCGTATTGAAGTCGGCCAGCGTGTTTTTCGACAAAACGTCGCTGCTCCGTAAAAACAGCTTGAGTGGTCGACTATACCGACTCGCGTGCGTTCGGCCGATATTTCAACTCATTCGGTTCTTTTTTAAACGTCAATTGTTTATTTTTTTTTGTTTTCAATAATTAACTTTTAAATTTAAACAGAACAAAAATTATTTGTACTTTTTATTCTGATTCCTTATTTTGTAAACGAGTTTAAACTGTGTTTATTAAATACATTTATAATTTATTTTGAATATATTATAGGATATGTATTTAATTATTTCATCTGTCAGTTAAAAGTTAATCTTAAGATTAATTATAATTTTTAACTGGACATTGAGAAACAAAAAAACTTAAGTTTAACTGGGACATGTGGTTAAACTCATATTGAGAAACCACTATCAAACATACCGTTATTATATTAATTATTAATTTATACAGGTACGAGCGAATAAAGGAAAGAAAATAGATGACCCGTTTACACGTAGATCGACGAAACCACGTATGAATTTCAAAGCATCGCAAGAGGAACAACAACCTGTACCGGCCGTTAGTACCACAGTCGCTAGCGATGTAGTAGAGGCTCCGGTCGTTGTAGAGAAACCCCCGGACGTTCATAATAAAGATACGGCTAATGGGAAAGTTACAACGGAAGGGAAATCATCGGATGATTTGTTTTCTGCTCACGATTTCGATATTAAGATCGATTTAGAAGTTTCGCTTCCAAGTAAGTTTTATTTACGTACAGTAGAAATCGGTTGTAATGACTCAAAGTAAAAGTCTCGGCTGAATTCAATATAATTGCCTTTTATAATATTTTCAGAGAATTTTATCGGTTTAACGACGGGCCGATTTTTGTTTCGATTTTTTTTTTAAATATAGTACTTTTTATATAGGCAATACTCTTTGCACAATTTTGTGTTTTTATTTCATTAATCTTAACGTAAGAATATTGTGTTTATTCTTTAACTAGCCATAGGACCCGGTGTTACCCGGGGATATTAATTTAAACTATATTTAACATACAATCATGCTGTAATATTTTTTTAGTTAAATTATTTGAATATTGGAAAATAATATTTTCTGGGTTTTAACAGTAATTTGAAAGACAGTCGGTGACAAAAGTAGCTAAATTTTAAAATTCATTAATGTATGTGCTTTAGATTTTATATAGAAGTTATAAAAGTCAGGGAATTTTGCTATACAGGAAAAAGTCAGGGAATTTTTTATAAAATTGCAAAAAACACAAAAATTCTCGCAAATATTTAAACAGTGACTTTATTTTTTTATTTTTTAGTGACTAGTGTACGGGACAAACGATATTAATAAAATTATAACACTTTGGTAGTTTGAATATATTTATTTATTGTAAGTTACACTGTTGTTGTATGAATGCTGATGTATTGTAATGTAACGAGCGCGGGAGTACTGCAGCGAGATGTTTACAGTGTCAGAAGCAAAGACCAACCGTCTGTTTAAAAAATGAAATATCCTGTCTTAGAATCGGTAGACAAGGATAGCGAGAGATATTTAGAGAAGGGGAAAAATAGAAAGTGGTTTGCTTGGGGAAATCCAAAAGGCGGCATCTACTTTGACCCTAGCACACTGAGCTTAGGATAAATCAGACGTTAAGCCGACCGGAAATACCCAAGCGTACGTGTTACTAATAAACTACAGAGGATTAAGAAAGATTAAAGAATTTGCTGAAAAATGTAAAAGTCTAGACACGTTGTAAAAGTAAATAATATTGTCGGCAAACTTAAATAAAATAATTGTTATACATTAAAAATAAAATTTAAGAAATTTGAACCTGTGAGATGTCGCGAATGTCGCTACAATTTATTTATTTTTATCTAAATTTTAAATAAAAAACAGCGAAAAACGGTAAAAAATCTCCTGGAAAACCGGGAAAAATCAGGAAAATTTGTTCCAGAAAAATACTAATCACCCTGAAAAATATTTTTTACATAATACATCACGTTTTGTAGGTTAGGTTTAATTCTAATAAACAGAAAACATGTGGTTTTCAAATATTCGTATACAGTACATGATTGGTGGCGAGTTAACCAATCAGAATCATCACCACACCTCATAATGTCAAACTATGTTTCCAGTAAAATAACATATTTATTATTCTGTGCTTAAAATTTTGATTTTATTTTATAATATTTTGTAATGTCAAAAAATTTCAGCATACTCATGAAATTTTTAGTTTTTCCGATAAAAAATCTAATTATCGTTTATTACGACCTAAAATTCGACTGTACATTTATTTATATATGTTGTGTATTTATTTGTTTGTTTTTTTGTTTTAAAGGTGCGCCGGTTAACGTGACGTCTAGAATGGTACCGAATCGTGACGTAGGACCTAAACGTAGTTTGAATTTACAAGATTATAAAAAGAAACGTGGTCTTATTTAATGACATTCAGTGAAATCGGGTTTAGTTTATTTAAAGTGTTGTTGTGATTGTGTGAAGTAGTTTAAACAAATCATTGGACTCTTGCATGTAATTTTAAAATAAAAAACAAACAACGGCGATCTGTGAAACAAACGTTAAAAAAATTTTTTTTTTTTTTTTAAATTATCGTTGGTTATTTTGAACTTTTAATATTTTGTGTCCGTGTTTTATTGTTTTATAACGTTGGTAAAAATCACGATGTATTTTTCTTTTTTGTAAGAAAATGTATTTATTTATTTTGCAGTTAAAATACTGCGAGTGTTTAACAGCAATTGTTAATAATAATAATGATTACGTTTTAATTAGGTAACTATTTAGATGTAAATGTTTATCATATTAGACTATTTAATGATAATATTTTATGCAATCGGATATAAATTCTTTTTTAGTAATATTTTTTTAGAAGAAATAATTGATAGATGATTGTTGCAATAGGCTATTTGACTAATTTTAGAAAATATTTTTAAATTATTCTTTATTACATAATAAGCACACTACATTGATATTTCGGGGAGATCTACTGTATTATCAATAAAAATCAATGTTAAAGTTTAAATTTTCAAAACTGCGTCAGAAACGCTGTTTCTATCATGGCGCTGGTCATATGGCGCGTGTGACGTCACACGCAAGTAAATAAGTCATTACCTTAATAAAACAGTGCAGCTGAAGTGAATTTCATCTTCAAATTTAGTGGATAGAATGGTGTATAAATGGTGTGTAGTGCCACAATGTATAAATACGTCTATAAAAAGTCCACACAAACTGTTTGTTTCTGTTCCAAAGAATCCCAAAAGACGAAAAATGTGGTTACAATAATTGAAAAGATCCAACGAGTATTTTATTGAATACAAATGTTTTTATGTGTGAAGATCACTTTGATATAAGTAATATTTAACTAGATAGTAGCTAAAAATATCGGTTCTTATAAAACGAAATAACATCTTTTCTGAATAACTATACTACTATACACGTGATTTTTGACAATTCTGACAGCGGCCACCCGTACACTCCGTATTAACCAACATCTTTAATAGGTACCTAACCTCTTAATATGGCTTAATCTTGCAGCATATAGGATTTCAAATGTTTTATGTGGTACTTACACTGCTGTTTTCACATTTTTAAGTTCCGCAGCATAGTAATCAGTGTTATTCTTAAAAAAAAAGTACAACCATAAAAGCGTCTACCTTAGATAGGTTGCTATAATCAGCTCGCACAAAATTTAATTCCATTTTGAAATTCGAAACGAATATTTATGCCACTAGTAATAAAATTTATCTAAAAACTGCTTCAAAACTAGCTGATAAATCGAATATAATACTTTGATATAATACACAGAAAGCATAAAACGCGAACTCAACATGCGTGTGACGTCACTAGAGTTGCAATCAATCACATAGCGTTCCCGTCATAGATAAAATTTCAAAAATTATTATATTTTTTTTTCGTGTAATTTGCAAAAAATATACATAATTTATTTTAAAATAAAGTGAAATATGTTCTTTTATGCTATTATCTGATAGGATGACCACAATTTGTAGTATATTTTCAATGTTGTCAAATAGCCTATTATTAAAAAAAAAAAAACTTAATTGTTGCAATTAAAAGTAAAATATTTGTCATATTTCTAATTATTTATGTTTATTTGGTTTTGTTACCGTTACCTTTTTACGGTTAAACTGTTGAACCAATCTTGGTAAGGAGATAGCTTGCATCCTTAAGGAAGGACATAAACTACTTTTATATCCTGAAAACTGTATTAGATTTTTAAAAAATGGGTATAAATGACATTTGTATAAGTGGCCATTTTTATTGACTATAATAGAAATCTACTTTACCTACCTGACTTTCTTCTTTTTCTCTATGGATGACAGTTCTAACCTAACCTAAATTGACATAAATGACGTTTGTATAAATGGCCTCTTTTATCGACTATAACAGAAATCTACTTTACCTACCTGAGTTTCTTCTTTTTCTCTATGGATGACAGTTCTAACCTAACCTAAATTGACATAAATGACGTTTGTATAAATGGCCTCTTTTATCAACTATAACAGAAATCTACTTTACCTACCTGACTTTCTTCTTTTTCTCTATGGATGACAGTTCTAACCTAACCTAAATTGACATAAATGACGTTTGTATAAATGGCCTGTTTTATCGACTATAACAGAAATCTACTTTACCTACCTGACTTTCTTCTTTTTCTCTATGGATGGCAGTTCTAACCTAACCTAAGTTGACATAAATGACGTTTGTATAAATGGCCTCTCTTATCGACTATAACAGAAATCTACTTTACCTACCTGACTTTCTTCTTTTTCTCTATGGATGACAGTTCTAACCTAACCTAAGTTGACATAAATGACGTTTGTATAAATGGCCTCTCTTATCGACTATAACAGAAATCTACTTTACCTACCTGACTTTCTTCTTTTTCTCTATGGATGACAGTTCTAACCTAACCTAAATTGACATAAATGACGTTTGTATAAATGGCCTCTTTTATCGACTATAACAGAAATCTACTTTACCTGCCTGACTTTCTTATTTTTCTCTATGGATGACAGTTCTAACCTAACCTAAATTCCACAAAAACCATTGTACATGATAATAATATTATTGTATATTTGAGGCGAATGAAATTGTGAATAATAGCTTATTAATTATAAATTTAAATGCAGAAGTTAAAATGAAAGGTTGTACAAATATTTTATTTTTAAAATAAATAACCGTTGTGTAAATTAATTAAATGATAACAATAGTATTTTACAATTTACAAATATATTTATTTTTGCCAGAATTAATGTAATATTATGACAATTATTTATAAATATAGGTAATGTATATTTGTAGGCTGAGTTATTATTAGTAGATATAATAATATGTAGTTACTTATCTTATAAACGAGTACGATATTAAGTTATGTAATCTTCAATAAAATATTTGTTTCTCAATGTTTGTTTTATTTATTATAACTACGGTGGTAAATTTTATTGTTTATTGAACACATTTTATGCAAGGTAAGTAATTTGTTGTGAAGATTGAAAAGATAATAAACTAAATATTTAAGGTAGTTGGTCCGTAAACATGTTTTTGTCAGATTTTGTTTAAATAGCACAGGAATATTCCCTAGATTAATATCTGAAAAATAGCCCATTTTTATTAAAATTGACCATCTCAAAGTCATGAAAAACGATCTCAAAGTTTATATTTTTAACACAGCTTATATGGACTAACCGTACACTAACGTAACGTTTTATTAAATAAAATTTAAACGTAGCGTCAGATTTTCATAAAAAACTGACATGTTGTATATTTATATGAAAGAAAACAGTATACAAAAAATTGGAATTATTGACCATCCCGTTATTAAGATTTAACCAGATTTAACTACCAAACCATCACATAAATTACAGTATTGTTGACAATGTGGCAACAACGTATTCATTTGATTATAGGAAAAAATACACGAAATAATGAAATATTTTTTTACAAAATATGATAAGTGGATTGAAGGGAATTATAATCAATTTCATTAATTATTTATATATTCTATGGTAGTTTAGATGATAAAATATAATCATTTGACAAGTAGTTAATAGTAGATAATGTACAGCGTTGCCATGATCATTTCTCTAAATTATAAATATGTACTCATGGCCTAATGTGATCACATTATGATGGACCAACTACCTTAATGAAATATATGAATAATTATGTATTTCTTTGGTTAATGTTTATGTCATGATTCTGTTATATACATTTTAATATTAAAGAATCATTTTTCAATGTTATTTAAATAGAACATCCCATTTTTCAGAGACACTTAAACACTTTAAGGCGCAATGTGTAAAAATAATAATAATATTTATTCCGAAATATGAATGTAAAAGATATAGTAATTTGTCAATCTAAATGACGTTTACCGGATTCAAACGGAATCAATAATGAACTTAGAGCATATACTACTAGAGCCAGCCTTACCGCTCGGCCGTGCGAACAAGCGTGCGGGAGAGAATGCGTAAGAGTGCTACATCCTTTCTCTCGCTCCGCGTGCTGATTGGTCGGCAGGGAGGGGCAAGTGCTTCCCGCTATTACCGGTACAAATCAGCACGCGGAACGAGAGAGAAAGGATGTAGCACTCTTACGCTTTCTCTCTCGCACGCTTGTTCGCCGAGCGGCAAGGTTGGCTCTAGTAGTATATGCTCTAAGCCTTAGACATAATGAACGTAATGAAATTATCGGCGGTGAATACGGAATTTTACAAAAACCGGAATGAAACGTCAAAATTTGATTTTTTGATTTATTTTTCAATTACTGGGTTGTCAGATAAACAAACGGTATTTTTTACAGTAAGAATACGTATGCAAACAAAAAATATTAGGAACTTCTGACTTAGATATGTTGTAAATATTAGTGACGGTATATCAACGTATTTATTTATAATTTCATTATCACTGATTGAGTAATTACTAGAAATGACAAGTACGATTGAATTATACACACTGTGTTAATTATGGAAACACATATATCATATATAACCGTAGAACCTTCGTACATGAAAATAATAAATGATTTCTAAATGAAAATAATAAATTAATTAAGGCAGCTTTATTTTAATAAATGTTACTGAGACACATGTAAATATATTTATACAACATTTATGTTAAATATGACATTACAAAAAATATACATTCTATCACGAATAGCGAGTAATTATTATTTTTTCTCAGTCTGATTATTGGTAACTTTATCATTTGTATAAGAGATATTCATTAACACGAGATAATATTAAGAGAAAAGTTGTTATTTATTTAAAACAATATACAGGGTAGTCCGGTTTGGGATACAGATATTTTAGGAGCTTATTCCCTGACTCATTGTGAGTAACAAATTGTGCGGGAAGTGGGGGTCTATCTTTAACACCCTCTGAGTTACAGGGATGTTTAAAAATTTCCTTCAGAATAGTTCTTACAACAAAGATTATCTCATAACTTCTAAAGTAACGTATCTAGAGCAATCAAAATGAGTCAGTTTCATAGGTAATTAACTAACATATTTTTCAGTATTACGGTTATTGCTATCCGTATTTTTATTTCCGAGTTATAGCTCATCAAAGTCGAAAAATATATTTTTTTGTTGAATTTTTTTATGAAAATTACATTTTTCTCAAAAAGTACCCGTAACATGTTGTATTTTTTATCATTATTTTGGTACATCATAATGTTACCTACAAATTCACTATATAAAGTTTGGATATGGGTCTTATAGTTTTCCAGTTATTAATTAATCCCCAAAGTTACTATTTTGCTATCTGCCCTATTAAATGAAACAGTCAATAAATTTATTTGTTTATAACTACACAATTTTATTATTTATTATTATTTACCATAAAAATAATTATTTACCGAAAAACTGTAAGACTTACGTCCAAACTTTGTATAGTGAATTTATAGGTAACATTATGATGTACCAAAATAATGATAAAAAATACAACACTTTTGGAGAAAAATGTCATTTTCATAAAAAATTTCAACAAAAAAAGATATTTTTCGACTTTGATGAGCTATAACTCGGAACTAGAAACACATATAGCAATAACCGTAATACTGAAAAATATGTTAGTTAATTATCTATGAAACTGACTCATTTTGGTTGCTCTAGATACGTTACTTTGGAAGTTATGAGATAATCTTTGTTGTAAGAACTACTCTGAAGGAAATTTTTTAAACACCCTGTAACTCAGAGGGTGTTAAAGATAGACCCTCACTTCCCGCACAATTTCTTACTAACAATGAGTCAGGGAATCAGCTCCTAAAATATCTGTATCCCAAACCGGACCACCCTGTATAAATAATTAAAAAACATCAATATTCAAAAGTAGGTACCCCCAATTATTAATCTCTAGCTACGAACAGTTAAACGTCACATCAAAATATAAACGTGCGTAAAACAAAAGACAGATCAGTCATATTAATATACAAAATAACTAAAATAAAAATAAGTAAAACACATTCTAATACACGACTATAATAATTAACATTATCTGTAATATTCAATCATCTGTTTTTTCTAAAAACGCCATCTGCATTTGTACCGTTGTATTCTTACGCGTAGGTAAATTAAACTTAGGATCATTAGAATCTTTCACTTCCTTCCGATGTAAATGACGCTCAACCCACTTAAGCATTGTAAGTACAGAATCAGTCGAAGGCAATCTACGTTCAGCTGAAGTCTTAACAATACTCGACGAAGTCACACGGAACGTAGCAGCCATACCTTTCAAAGCCTGCATAGCGTCTTCATCCGTCACATCATCTCCTACATAAATAATCCTTATACGTTCGCTCCAATCGACTCCAAACGCAGTCCTCAGTATATAAATAGAAGCACGGCCTTTATTCCACTGTACCGGAGGCTTGGCTTCTATTGCGCAATGAGCACGGCTTGCTTTAAACCCAGCGTCTTCTATAATAGCTTTAGCTTGTTGTATCATATCAGGCCGTAGATCTACCGGCGTTTCTCGATAATGGAAAGTTAACAGCGCTCCTTTATTTTCAACCCATGCTCCGTCTTTACACACTTGCTCTTGTAAATTCCGCAATAAATCAGATACTTTATCTTGGTATTTAACCGGCATGGGATGTACGAATCTAGTACCGTCTGGGTGTAAGATTTCTAAGCCGTGGTTACCGGCGTAAGTGATTCCTTCAATGCCGACCATTGTTTTTACGTTATCTACGTTACGGCCGGATATGATAGCTATGTATACGTCTGACATGTTGGATAATCTAGTCAGGACACTTTTAGTCTCTGCTGGAAGAACTGCTAAGTCGGGATGGGGTGCTATAGGTGCTAAAGTACCATCGTAATCAAGTAACAAAGCGAGTTTGTAAGAGCTTCCGATATATTTCGAAAGGTAATCGTCGAAATCGTCCATTGTTACTGCTGGGAGGAGAGTTGCACCGACGTCATCCTGTTCTTCTTGGGCTACGAGGGACCCCATCGTTTTTAAAAACGTTTTCATCCAAAAATTCACATCGTTCATTTTTTCTCGTCGTCGTAAATTATTCATTCGAAGTGTTCTCTCGTCCTCAGGCATCGTAAGAGCTCTGTGAATCATTTCTGCAGCTGCTTCTAGTTCGTACGGGTTACAAATCAAAGCTTCGTGCATCATTTCACCGGCGCCAGCGAACGGAGACAGTATTAGAACCCCAGGAGGTGTGTTTATCTGACAAGCGACGAATTCCTTTGCAACTAAATTCATTCCATCTCGCAACGGTGTCACTAGAGCTACAGCTGCATCTCGGTAGAATGCAGCTAGTTCGTGTTGGTTGACACAGCCGTAGATATATCTGATAGGGGACCAATTAGGTGTTGTAAAGTGGCCGTTTATTCGGCCGACAAGTTGGTCCATCTCTTCTTTAAGTTCTTGGTACACTTTAACGTCTGTTCGTGACGGTACTGATATCTGAAGTAAGGTTACTTTCTCGATGTGTTCAGGATGGTTTTTGAGGAATATTTCAAATGATTTTAATCTGTTAACTAAGCCTTTTGTGTAATCTAGCCTATCGACGCCCAAGACGATTTTTTGATTCGTTAACATGACTTTCGGAGCTGTTTCTGCTAAGTGTACAAATCTATCGTACGGTATGCCTATTGGTAAAGGCCGTACTCTTACAGTGCGCCCTCCTTGTTCCACTAAGAGATTCTTGCGGTCGACACGACATCCTAAACATCTCTGACAACAATCGACGAAATTTAAACAATAATCTTGAATGTGGAACCCGACCATATCGCAGGCTAATATACCTTGTAATATTTCATCTGCCCACGGGAACAGACGAAATATATCCCAAGACGGGAAAGGTATATGCAAGAAGAAACTTATTTTGTATTGTAAATTTTGTTCGTCGGCTGATTGTCTTATCCAGTTAGCTGCTAACATCAGGTGATAGTCGTGGACCCAGATTAACGGTATGTTTGTACTTGTAGGGTTAGATTCTTTCACTTTACGAAGCGCTTTCACAGTCATAGATGCAAATTCTTTATTTACTTTTGTATACGCCTTCCAGTAATCTCTAGAAAACTCAGCTCTGTCCGGCATCGAGTGAAACAAGGGCCAAAACGTAGCATTGCAACAACCGTTGTAATAATTATCGAAAAGTACAGGTTCTGCATTTACTGCAACCACTCGTTCTGATAATAAGCCGGCAGTTGGTGTCTTATCGTTTGGATCTGATTCCGGTATTTGTTCGTTGGGATCTTTCATATGAATTCCGGGCCATCCTACCCAAATTCCTTTACCGTTTATAACAACTGGAGCAACAGCTGTCACTAAACCACCAGCACTGGCTTTTCTGAATAGTTTACCAGTTTTTTCGTTACGTTGTAGAACAAATGGTAGTCTGTTTGATACAACAATCATTGTACTTGCCGGTGATACGTCGCTCATTTTTAATGATTTTTCGTATAATTCTAAATCACAATACTAACAATAGAAACTTACACTGCGTCGTTTGATTTAATATAATATAAATTACAAAAACTGTATTATCAAAAAGGTCGTAACCCCGCACATAAGTTATCTTTGACCACAGACCCGAATAGTAAATTGACGTAATTTTATAATCTTTTACGAGTTCGGTAAGTACAATTTTAATACTGACAGGTTTTTATAAACTAACAACTGATTTCAATGTTTTGTATAGATATTTCTGTTCTAGAATAGTCCAATGCACGCTTACGAAAACAATAATATTTTACACGTCTAGCCCGCGATATAACCATTTCATTCTACAGGTGAAATAAACTAAATCACGAAGTTAATTATACAAAGAAATAAACAATTTACATAAAGGTTCAAATAAAAGTATCTACAATATTTAAATAGTAATCAAAACATTTAGTAAGCATAAAATACCCGGCTTTTATCAAAACAATAATAAATGAAAAAAGTGGTAGGGGAGGTCACGTGAAAAAATGTACAACCAAAACAGCTGGTTTTCTATTGTTGCATTATTTTGACATGCAGTGTTGCAAATATAAATAAAAATAACTTTTAAAAAACTGTCAAAAACATGTATTAAATTTGATGGATTTTTTAAAAGATATACAAAAAAATAAATAAAATTTATAACAATTAAAACATTAATTTATTGGTTTAGGTCTATTAAGGGGCAATAGCGTAGTTAGGGGTTGGTGAAACTGGCTCCCACCGGAGGTGCCAGGACTACAGGGCGGCAAAATGGGTCAAAATATGTAGCATTATCAAGAGATTAAAAAGTTACGAGTAAAAAAAAAAATCATCAAAAATAGCAGAAGGTCAAAAATGACGAAAAAAATGTCTTCGATTTTCAGCTTTTGCTGGGGGCACGGTGACCCCATGTTACGTCACTGCCAAAGGGGGTCCGGGGTATAATTTGGTTTGAAAAACATTGCTTTATACGATATATGTATATTTAATTATATTTTTAAATAAATGGATTTCAGATATTATTTTAAAAAAATTTTGGTTAATTTTGTAAAATTAAAATTAGCTATTTACTTTGATAATACATAAAATATATTATTTTAATTACACAGGGAGATTATCAATTATCACTTAAACATTAATGTTTTTACATTTGCTTAGAATTTATACTTTATCTCTAGTAATTTTTTTTGCTGTAAAAAGAGTAATTATGTCAATATATATATATATTAAAATTCGAATAATAAACAAGTATAATTGTGTAAATATTTATAATCATATATAGTTTGGACTTATATGGTGATTAAATCATTTTTACAATTAATAAAGTTATTTGTTGTTGTTTATATATTGATATTTATTGCTTTTAGTAAGGTTCTGATTAAAAAGGCGAATCTCATTTAGATTATTATTTTGTTTTGTCTCGCTAAAATAATTTTAAAGATATTGCAATCTTCTAATAATTATCATTTATATTTTAATATGTTAAAATATTTTTATCTGCTAGGAAATATACGTATAATTTTGTACATATATAGGCATAAATAAATACAAACATGTATTTTGATTGCATATATACATAATTATTAATTTTAATTTTTATGTATTTATATATGTAGTACCTACATATAATTTTAAGAAATAAAATATCGATGTAAAAAATAACAATGTATTTCAGTATATCTTAATTAAAAGAATAACTGTACATTATTATAAATATTATAAAAATACATAATTGTTTAGAAAAGTTTCAAATTTAGCGGTAAAATTGTGACGCCATTTGTAATTGACAAGTTTACCTTAAAAGGGCATTTCAGAAATTCTGCCATCTTATTGGCTCAAATAGCCGGTGACTCACATAAATTCATAAATAAAGTATTGAAAATACAAAAAATATATTATATATTTCTTATTTTGAACGTGAATATGAATTCTTCCTTTAATTATACGTTTAATTTCAATTAGTAAAAACATAGGTATTTACATTTACAAATACGGTTAAGTACTACACGACCGCTATAAAAAGTAGTTCTAAAATAATAATTGAATTTATTTATTGAGTACTGAATTAAGGTATAAACAAATTTTGATAATACTTTGCGGTAGTAAATTCAAACTAATAAAATATTTATTTTTTGTAATATTGGACAAAATATTCGCGTGGGAATACTGAAGTTAATATTGACGCATGCGCAATGATTTTCTTGTACAAAAACCCCCCACTGATCTGCTAATGAAACCACAGTCCGGTGCGATTCGATTTGTAACAGTTGTAGGCACAATTTTTTATATTTAATTAGGTATTTATTGTATATTTGTGAATAGTATTAAAAAATGGTAAGTTAGTTTTAATACTTATATTTAAAACCACTGTTGCTATTTAGTTTTACTTATTACACTTTCTATACTCCCTTTTTTGGTGACAGGGAAGCCGGTCATGTCGCCATTTTGAGTTTAAATATATATTTGGATTATTTTTGGATATTTATCTCGTGTCAATGAATCCTTTGAACAATATTTATACAACAAATTATTTAGATACTAATTCTATTCGTAATTTGTATCAATAAACATAATAAGTAAACGTTTTATAGAAAAATGAGTCACTATAGCCTCGCCCTAGCCTTGCCGAAATTATTACGAATTTAACACCAATTTTTGCAAATCATCAATCAATACAATATTTTATACTAGATTAATACATATTTTTTGGTATACGTGATTATATTAACCCATTAATCCCACATTTTGTTGAAAAAATTAAAAAAAAAACGTGATTTTTTTTACTTCAAAAACTTATTTGAGTATTTATTTAGTAATAAAATGCAGTTAAAACATAAAATTAATTTTATTTTCTACCTTTGGGGATTAAAGGGTTAAAACAGACATGGTTCAAGCAACTTATAACATTTTATGGTTTAATGACTAACGTTTTTTTATTATTATTTGGTATTGCATGGTGAAAGAATCCAACTTTTTAAATATTTATAATTTACATTAGTTAATAAATAATTAACGCGAGTTGGTGCATTTTAATGAACGAATTTGATTTAATTTGTAGGCGTCAGGAGTAACAGTATCTGACGCATGTAAAACTACGTACGAGGAAATCAAAAAGGATAAGAAACATCGTTATGTGGTATTCTTTATTAGAGATGAAAAACAGATAGACGTTGAGGCGATTGGTGAACGTTCGGCTGAGTATGATCAATTCTTGACTGACCTCCAGGTAAATGATTGAATTATTATTTTTTTTATTGCAGTGTTTGAAAGTAATCAGGAAGTTTATTTATGTTTTTTTATATATTTTTTTGATATTCAAGGTCACGTTAATTATTTTAACTTGTTTATTTGTAAATGCCATTACACTATTATATGTATATTTATTTTTATCTACATCCCGTCTATTTATATATCATTTAATATTTAGGGTTATATAATTTTAAGTATATTAAAAACTTATGGAATCTGCAACAAGTTCTATCAAATCAATTTTTTATTTAGGTTTAAACTAAACATGTTTAATGTTGAGTTTTAAGGTTATTTATGGAAAACTCATATATTTTACTTAATTAAAATATTGGACGTATGGTTTTTGAGTAATTGGATATTAAAACAGGGTGGCCAGTTTCTGGAAAACCGGGAAAAGTCGGTGAATATTAAAATCAAAATATAAAAATGCAAAATCACACAAATTCTCGCAAATATTTAAAGATTGACGTTTTTTTTTTTTAGGTTTTTTATTTAAATTTTTAAAATAAAAAACGGAAAAACGGTAAAAAAATTGACACCCTGTAAAAATAGAGTTTTTAACACACGAACTTGCCGAAAATGTTCTATTTATTGAAATTCTACACAATTGGCTATATAGAGACGTTTTAAATACTAAGGCCCGGTTTCTCAATATGAGTTTAAACTTCAGATTAACGTTTATCAGTTAATCTTCACCGTAGATATGAACCTCACTCAATATAAGTTTAAATGGCGGCTTTTATGTCAAACCTTCATGTGTCAAACTAAAAATTAACCTGAAATTATTATATTAAATGTGATAAAAACGAGTTAATTTCAGTTAAAGAGAACAGGGTACATTACTAGAATTAATAAAAGAATATAGTGTTACTATAGAATGTAAAAGAAGTTGGATAATACGAAACATTATTTATTTTTGATTGTTTACAATTTATGTCAACAAACACATTTTGAGTGAGGTTCATATCTAGGGTGAAGATTAACTGATAAACGTAATCTTAAGTTTAAACTCATATTGAAAAACCGGGCCTAATTATTCCAAACTTCAACCCTTTTAAATACTATAAAAATTATAAAACAAATATATTCACGTGTGATTTATTCAAAATAATGAAAAACTAGCTCTACCATTACATTGTATACAAATTAGTACATGTTACTATTATATACCGTTCTGTCTATTTCAATTTTCAAATTAAATTAAACTTTTTTTTACTTTTAATATTTAACAAAGTAAAATATTTTATTAATCCCCAATGCTGCGTAAACAAAACATTTAAAAAAATTGTGTTTTTTTTTTTAAAATATCTCATTGATGAAATGACTTTTTTTGCTGCTAACATCGTTACACAAACTGTTTTAAACTATTCCGTATTAAGTAATAACTTCTGTTTTTCCAACGTTTTGTAAACACAATACTTTGTTGAAAAAATGAAAAAAAAAAACATGATTTTTTTACTCCAAAAACAGTTATTTGAGTATATATTTAGTACAGGGTGGCCAGTTTCTGGAAAACCGGGAAAAGTCAGGGAATTTGGTTGGAAGCCAGGGAATTTTTTTATAAAAATGCAAAGACCACATAAATTCTCGCAAATATTTAAACGTGTGACCTTTTTTTAGGTTTTTTAAATAAAAAACACAGGGAAAAACGTAAAAATTCTCCTGGGAAACCGGGAAAAGTCAGGGAAATTTATTCTAGAGAAATACTGGCCACCCTGTAGTTATAAAATGCAGTTAAAACATCAAATTAATTTTATTTTCTATCCTTGGGAACTAATGGGTTAAATGTAGGTACATGTGTTCTGAATATAAATTAAAAACAACATTTAGAAGAAATCAAATCTTTTTTTACAGTGTGCTAGACGTATAACCTTAAAACTAAATATTTCTGTGTTTTTTAATAAAACAGTTTACAATAATTATTGTATTTGTTTCTAGAATTATTATAGGTACAGTGTTTTTTAATGATTAAATTGTTTATAGTAGGTATAACTGTTAAGTTTAAAGTGTAAGTAAACAACACCCTCGTAATTTGGCATTAATCCATCTAGATATCGATGGAGCGTGAATGCTTTTTTGAGAGGTATATTAATATTATGTATTAGAGAATCAATGCCTTCGGTGTTCACACACGTAGTGTCTGAATTCCATCCTCTATATTCTCTACATTATTATTTAAAGTTTAATTATATTTTATTGAACAGTTTTTTTGTAAAATTAAAAATCGATGTATAATAAGTAATTTTTTATAATTATTTCTGATAGTATAGGAGGATAGACAATATACAGGGTGGTCAGTTTCGGGAAAACCGGGAAAAGTTAGGGAATTTTTTATAAAAATGCAAAAACCACACAAATTCTCGCAAATATTTAAATTTTATCTATGTGACTTTTTTTAGGTTTTTTATCTAAATTTTAAATATAAAAAACAGGAAAAAACGGTAAAAACTCTCCTGGAAAACCGGGAAAAGTCAGGGAAATACTGGCCACCCTGATATAATTTATTTAAAATGGAAAATTTAGAATCAGATGTTTATTAATTTTTAAAATGCGCTGTAAATAGTATTTTTTTAATTTTTCTATTCAATTGTTGTGAATTATTCAATACATTATTTAAATCTGATTGTTTAAAGCAGGGGTTCTCAATTTTTTTTAAAGGAATGACAAAGTTTGTAGTATTTATTTATGAATTAAAAATTGTAAATGACCTTTTTTTACTCTTTTTGAACTCTTGCATTGCATAAAAAACATACAAATTTTCCCATAGACCCCTGGTTTAATATAGATATCTTTCAAACTTCCAGGGAGGGGGGGGGGTCCACATAGACCACGTTGAAAAAACATCGAATTTCAAAACATACAAATATTTTTATAGACCCATATTGGGAAACCCTGGTTTTAATAGTATTTTCTATTTAATTGTTAATTATTTTATATACATTTTTTAAATCTAATTGTTAGAAGTCGCCATTGTATAAAATTTTAACAAAAATTTGACAATTACCTAAAATAAAAGAAAAAGTTAGATTTTTTTTTTTGCTCGTAATTTACAAAAACTAAATTCTTATTAAAATAATAGAAGTAAAACTTTGTTAGGTTTCATTTTTTGTGAATGCATATATATTTTTTTTTAATTTTAACAAACTAATTTTGAAGAGAAAACTAAACAATTAAAAATACATGTTTCTATTTTCAAGTATCTAAAAATAGAGCAACACTTCTATCTTTAAAATCAAAGGTGTTACATATATATATATAATACTGAATACTTTATAAATAGAACATTTAAAACATGTATTAAAAACAATATTGATTATATTATTTATATTTAAATTATTTAAATCTAATAACCCAACAAACAATCTTAATTTAAAATATTTTTCTTATTTTTTTTTTTAACTTATCAAAACTGTTAGACAATTTTTTATTTAAAGTAAATATTGAAAATTGATTGTCTGAGTAATAATGACGTAATAATGATAATAAACATGATTGTACGTATTAAAACAAGTAAACACAAGTATTATTTATTTACTTTGTGGTTTTTGTGGTAGATTATTGTAAATAACTAAATGAAGTTCCGACTGGAAGAGATAAATATAATTAACATTAATTAATTATATTTAATGGTTTGCTGGTTCTTCATATATTTTATTTTATTACTTACTTACAAATAATTGAAATGCAACATGTTTGGTTTCTATAAATAAATGATTTTCAGGGTTGCGTGGAAATCAGTTTTATTAAATTAATTGAATTTTTTTAAACTTTTTTTTATTTAAACCAGTTTTTAAGGTGTGGTATTATTGTAAAATCAGATATATGTTTCAGTAGCTATTGATTAATATTATAAAACAGTCGTACCTGCATTTTTACTTGCGTAGTCTATGGAATTATTGTTTAGGATTTAAAAAAAAGCATAGATATTTTTATTGTACACAATTCTTTAGGTACTACATTATATTGTTGAATATTTAACAGTTTCTGCAGCGTATTGTAAAATCGACGACTTGGATTACTATTATTGTCAGTGCTTATGTTACCTAACGTAATAAAATATATACTAATACCTGGACAAATAACATATCTATCAATTAAGAAAACAAAAATGTAATTTGGATACGTGGTTTTTGAGTAATAAGCGCACTAATGTACAGACAGACAGACAGACGTTGATTTTTATAATATGTTAGGTTAATTAAGTTAGAATAATTCTTTATTATCTGTACTATCAAATAGTCTATTCGTTTTGTTGTAGAAATAAGGAAATTGAATAGAAAAAGATATTTATTTGTTACAATATTTAATAAAGATAACGTTTATTTGATTATTAGTAAGAAAGTCTGTTTTAAATCAGTAGTGAATGTGTTAATAATATGTTGTATTTGTTTTGTTAATTTATAGACCGGAGGTGCGGGCGAATGTCGCTACGGTCTGTTTGACTTTGAGTACATGCACCAATGTCAAGGTACGTCAGAATCAAGTAAGAAACAAAAGTTATTCCTCATGTCTTGGTGCCCGGATACAGCTAAAGTTAAAAAGAAGATGTTGTATTCTAGGTAAGTCAAACAAAACACACAAAACGCTTACCATTTTAACTGTAATTCACAGAAACGATAAACGTTTATTGATTGTTAATATTTGTGTCAAAAATAATCCGATGGTTGGATAAAATATTTTAAACAGACCTAAAGCGTAAATTATATAATTCTTTATTCAACAAAAATAATCTTAACTATTAGTAAAAACCGCATTAAAATCAGTTGAGTAGTTTTTGAGGTAGCCTGTGACATATAGAATAAGTAATAACGTCATTGTTGATTTGTTTGTGTTAATTGTTGAAATAAATAAAACTCTGACTTAATTCGTCTAATGTTAAATCGTAGCTTTAAAATAAAAAAAAACTGCAAACATGCACTGAACTATTAGTGAAAACGGCATTAAAATCGGTTTATTTAGTTTTTGAGGTAGCCTGTGACGTATAGAATAACTAATAATGTCTATTGTTGATTTGTTTGTGTTAATTGTTGAAATAAACAAAACTCTGACTTTATTTATTCGTCTAATGTTAAATCGTAGCTTTAAAATAAAATAAAAAATAAATAGCTACGAACATGCACTGAACTATTAATGAAAACGGCATTAAAATCGGTTTATTTAGTTTTTGAGGTAGCCTGTGACGTAATGTTAATTGTTGTAATTTTTAATATAGCTCGTTTGATGCGTTGAAGAAGTCTCTAGTTGGTGTACAGAAGTACATACAAGCGACGGACCTCTCAGAAGCAAGTCAGGAAGCGGTAGAGGAGAAACTACGTGCTACGGACCGTCAGTGAAATGATGTGCCGTTGTTGTCACTCCACAATTTGAATTATTATTATAATTATTATTTCTCTTTGTTTTTCACAGCTGCTTCTGTTTCTCCAAACCTCTACTTTTTATTCTGTACTATTATTATGTATTAACCTTATATACTAATAAATTTGTAATTTATCAGTGACTCAATGTTTTGTATTTATTTGTTTATCACGTTTTTTTAAATAAATTGTTTTTTCTATTTGTCAAAAAATCTAATAAAACACTTTTTACCTGTTTGATGAGTATGAGAAATAAATCGAAAAATTAACCTCCATTTTCTAAATTTATATTGATTTTATTTGATAATTCAGGGTGGCCAGTTTCTGGAAAACAGGGAAAAGTCGGGGAATTTGGTTGAAAGTCGGGGAAAAATGCAAAGTCTGCAAAAATGTTAAAATTTCAACCTTTTTTTTTTAGCTTTTTTATCTAAATTTTAATTATAAAAAATAGGGAAAAACGGTAAAAATTCGACTGGAAAACCGGGAAAAGTCAGGGAAATTTGTTCCAGAGAAATACTGGCCATCCTGTAATTGAATTAAAATTAATTAAATACGTGCGGGCATCAGTCAGAAAGTTCCTATCCATAGAGATGTACATATTGCATCTCTATGGTACTGCCTCCTATCGGTCTTATTTGAAATTAGTTTTTTTTTGGTTCGTATATCGAATAAAGGTTTAATATAAAGTCGATAGATGGCGTCATTGTACATTTTAAGTTTTAATTCAAAAACATCGACATATTTTAGTTATTTACAATAAATGTACAGTTTTTTTTGGTGAGTTGAAAAAATAAATATAAAAGGGACGTGGTGATGCTGTAAATGGAATTAATAGCAGCGCCGGAACTACCACCAGCAGTTAAAAAGGTTATAATAAAGGTATAAAAAGGTAGGTGCCACGATTGAAGTAACAACGAAAAAAAAAGTTTTCAGCGGGGGCCCCCTTACATACATTCTGCATAATAGACAATCCCTTTTCCCACTCTCAGCCTATATCTGAATTGAGGTTCCAATTGGGGTAAAATTATAATTAAAATAAAATCAAGGGGTGCTTTTTCAAGTTTCGCCTATATTTACAATAAATATAATATATATGATCAAATTATTATCCAACTAATAAAAAATGGATGAACTTTCATTATTATTATATGCACACTTGTGAAATAAACAATAAAAATCATAAATAATTTTTTTATTACTCACCTTTTTACATTTCCCCATGTTTAAATTTCGAGTCATCGAAGTTCGACTATACAATTATCACTTCAGTATAATCTATATATCTTCTATGTACAATTGTCATGAAAAAATAATGTATTTTCAAACATAACAATACAAAAATATTGAGAATCACTGTTGTAATCTATATATTACGAAATAACACGCCCCTTATCACGCATAGTGTACACATTTTTTTAATAATTTTTAACTAACCAAGGAAAAGCCCGGTAACCGGTTTGTGTAATAAGCCATTGTTGTCCCTAGATATGTTCTTTTTAGCTGCACCGTGTTGTACTTTATTGTTTGTATGTTATTTATTTCTACAGAAAGTTGGCACCCGTTATCATAGTCGGCTAATATAATGTGTGACAGTTTTTAATGTACCGAACGTTAAAAGTAACATTTTTTTTCGTAATTCTGACGTATATAACATTAAAATTTAAATGTTTTAACTCCCATGACGAGTGTACTTATTATAGTATTGTGAAATAAATTTCAACTATTAATATTTACGACAGAATTTTGAACGCATCTTTTTGTTAACAATGAGATTAAAAAAATAGTGATAATAGTGGTAATACCACTTTCGGTAGTAATAATATCTAATTCGTATATCAATTATATCGAAACAAACTTTAAAAAAGTTTTTAAAAGTTTATTGCGCATGTGAATTAATTTAAATTGAACTGTCAAATCGAACCTCAACGAACAATCATGTGTGGGATCACGGTTGCGCGCGCACCTGACAAAAGCATGCTGCTGTACGTATGTAGCTGTCTTCAGTTCATTGCCAAGCAAACGGCCGGCCGTTACGATATATCGCGGCCGATCATTTTAATAGCCGGTTAAAAAACGTGTTTTCTTCATACACGCGAAACTAAATAATAAAACAGTGTGTACTTGATCTATTATAAACAATTATGTGCAGTGTTTTGTTTATTCTATGTTTCGCTTGTTTTAATTAAGGTAACAATCATTTATTTTTATCTAAATTTAAATTAATGCTTTCAAATACCTGTTTTTTTTTTTGGTGGAGAGGGAAAGTCACTTGCAGGAACGTAGAAATGAGTTATTATTAGAGGAGATTGATTGATATTACATAATTATTTGTTTGTTAAAAGTTTTAAAGGTGTTTAATACGGATATGTCATATTTATTTTTAAAACAACGTGAAGTATGTTTTTTTTTCTTCACTTGTTTGACGTACGGTTTTATCTTTTGTTTTATTTATACAATTCTATTAAGTTTGAATGTTATTTATTTACTTGTTGGTACGCTCGTTTATGTAAATGTTTATTATGATCTATAAATAGACTAGGTTTGAAAGGATTCTCGTCTAGGATTGAATTTTGTATTTTCTGTTTGTTTTAATGTGTATGTATTTATAAAACATTCTGTTTTATTATTTATTTTATAAGTTATATATATGGAGAAAGTGTTTCTTATTTATTTTACGATATTATTTTACCCAGTAACCGGTTATATTTGTTAATTATACATTTCTGAAATGCTACAAATATGAATTTCCATGCGATGCATTTTGTATCAGAATTATACGTTTTTTTAAGATTTTTTTAAGGGTTGAGGGTTAAAAGGCCTTAGCCCCCCCCCTAAAAAATCGAAAAGTTAATTATAAATTTTTATTTTATGAACATTCTTTGTAATATGAGATAAAAAATTAAAATTTATAAATATAAAATTTTTACTTCTCACGTATAATTGGTTAATTTTAATGTTAGAACACGCAATTAGATTGTTTTTTAGAGTTTTGTTGTACTTTACTAAAGTGTGATGAACTTTTAATTCGTGTTAACTGGGAATAATTAATTCGGAATACAGTGGCGTTACATATATATAGAAAAATATATTAAATGTTTATTTTGAAATTCTACGTACGTGCATTAATTTCATTAAATCGTTCTTTGAAGATAGTGAATAAAAAGAGAAAATAACGTAAAATTCGACTGGGGGAGAAAAACGGATTATTTCAAACATTTCAAAGCGAACAAATTGTTTTCAATCAAGGATGATTTTCTCTTTGGCTTGATTATACAACCCACAACCCCTATACACGCAGTTTTTTTTTATTTCTTACATTCAGCAAAAAAACGTTTCAAATAAATGTGTAATCGATTTATTTGTATTTAATTTATTTATTTTTAGAAAAACTTGAAAAATTATAATTTAAAAGCAGTGGCGCACCTGAAGTATTTTAGGGGTTAGAAATTTCCCCATATTTTCCGTTACATTACTTAATTTATCAATACAGTGATACATACATTAAAAATAAAAATATCATATTCGTAATTACAAAAAAAAAATGTAAGCCTCCCCCATTTTTTTATAGGTGCCCCACTAACGCCCAAAAGAAAACAAAAATATGCAATAGATTTTTTAAATGCAATTAATTAAGTAAATACATATAAACATATTTAACTAAATATACCACATAAACTTTTTTTAATATTTAGAAAAAAAAACTCAAGCGAGTAAATTGGGCAGATATGAAGTCTATTTTGTGTGAGATTGCTTTC
Organism: Sialis lutaria; assembly: GCA_949319165.1. Taxonomy (NCBI): domain Eukaryota; kingdom Metazoa; phylum Arthropoda; class Insecta; order Megaloptera; family Sialidae; genus Sialis; species Sialis lutaria. The sequence continues at coordinate 39,502,556 of OX439232.1, read as the reverse complement.
CTGATATCATTTATATTTTGATAAAAGTAATGTTATATGTATATTTAAGTTATTTCATATGATTTGAACAAAATTCGAAATCATGGATAAAATATATGAGCATACCACGTACCTCTTTTCATATAAAACTTATTGAGAACAATTAAAACACGTTTAAACACTTATGAAACTAATAACGTTAACAGATTTAGTTTGTTGCACTTCTACCAACTGAAATATTGTGAATTAATATCCATAGACAGCACCACTAATTATAAAATGAGGTACGGCGGGCGTTAAAGGGTTAAAACATTGATCTAACTCTATAGGTAATAATACTGAATGTAAGAAATGAAATATAAATTTAAATCAAGGGGGGGGGGGGGCTAGAAATTTCTCTGGGAATCAATTTATATTAAAAATAAAATAAAAATACTCTGCCTAGTAAATGCACGGTGCTTCCTCGTGCTAAATTCATCAAAGGTAGTTAATTTATTGAACAATTTAAATAAAAACCGATAAAGTATTCAGATGAACTGCCTGTCATTTGTTAACCATTTAATTTTCATACGATTTAATAAAAAAATTTAATTTGACATTTTTCTTAATACGCGCCTGGTTATTATGTCGTATATTTTGAATTTTTTGATAATTTCAATCAAAATCATTATTTTTCTGCTATACAAATGTCAAAATGACATTTAAAACGTCAAAGTGACATTTAATATGTCAAAGTAAATAGCAGTTTTAAAAAAACAAATGACGATTTTCTTAAGTCAAATTGAGATAGATCTTTGTAAGGGAATATTTTACAACAAAAGCAGGTGACCTTTATTATAGAGAATTGAATGCTCTACAAGAAAGGTTCTATAAAATTTTCACGTAACATGTGTCTTTCTTGAGATATCTTCAAAAAATAAATCTTTTGGGATGTCACCCCTCCCCCTTACACACGATTTTAATACTTTTGAAATGGGAGCGTCCTCAAACCAGACCCAACCAATCAACCAAGTTTCATCAATATCGGTTCAGTGGTTCATGAGTTAAGCGTGTGACAAGGACTGGGGAAAAACACACAGACACACACACAGACAGACAGACACGGAACAAAAAGTGTCTTGACCTGAAACGGATAGATCCGGTAAAATTTTTAAAATCTGAGAACAAATTTTTTTTCTCGTTTTAAAACGATAACAAAGCTTCTCGTATCTTCGATATTGCGAGGAAGCAACATTTGATGAAAGAAATATTAGAATATATTCGACAAAATATATAATTCCAATAAATATTTATATATTAAAACAAACACATATTTGAGTTTTTTAAACGGAAGCTTTTATAAAAGCTCATAAAGTTTCACATCAGTTGAAAGTGGTGGGTTCTTTATGAGCAGCACATGAAATACAGTTAATTCAGAACGTCAACGCTGTAATTAAAAGATGAAAACCGGGTAGCAATTAGTATATTTTTATCATACGATTATTATCTACTCTAGATTTAAGTTTTCACACCCTGAGTATTTAAAGTATGCGCGTCATAACTACACGAACAAAAATGGAGTCGTTTTTTTTTTAAATAAAAATTAAAGTTGCTGAAATATTTAAATTTTGTATCAATCAGTTTTAACCAAAAATGTACCTACCTGTTGTCAATTGAGTAAAAATTATAATACGCTATTTTTACTATATTTTGTAGATAATATCATTTATTTAATTAATTATTCTTGAGTTGAATTATTTATTATTAAGGTAGTTGGTCCGTAAACAAGTTTTCGTCAGATTTTGTTTAAATTGCACAAGAATATTCCCTAGATTAATATCTGAAAAATAGCCCATTTTTATTAAAATTGACCATCTCAAAGTCATGAAAAACGATCTCAAAGTTTATATTTTTAACACAGCTTATATGGACTAACCGTACACTAACGTAACGTTTTATTAGATAAAATTTAAACGTAGCGTCAGTTTTTCATAAAAAAACTGACATGTTGTATATTTATATGAAAGAAAACAGTATACAAAAAATTGGAATTATTGACCATCCCGTTATTAAGATCTAACCAGATTTAACTACCAAACCATCACATAAATTACAGTATTGTTGACAATGTGGCAACAACGTATTCATTTGATTATAGTAAAAAATACACGAAATAATGAAATATTTTTTTACAAAATATGATAAGTGGATTGAAGGGAATTATAATCGATTTCATTAATTATTAATATATTCTGTGGTAGTTTAGATGATAAAATATAATCATTTGACAAGTAGTTAATAGTAGATAATGTACAGCGTTGCCATGATCATTTCTCTAAATTAAAAATATGTACTCATGGCCTAATGTGATCACATTATGATGGACCAACTACCTTAAAGTGATATACAAATTATTTAATTTCAATTAAAATACAAAGATTGTGTAAAGTATTAATTATATATATTAATAGTATATTTGTTTATTGTTATAACAAATTAAACTATACCAATAATATAGATTTAGATCCTGTACACAATAATTACTAATTGATATTGTAACTTTAGTAATTTAACAAACACGTGACCTACCCTAGCAACAATTACAATATTTTGTACAGTTACAGTACATAAGCAAAACGTTGGATCTGATTTTTTATTATAAAAGGCTCCAAAAAAATCGGTGGGTACCCCACTGCTTGATTTTTGTATTTCTTCGCTTATCTAAGGGGGCTATTACACTATCAAATAAATATGTCAAAGATCTTTGACAAAGATTTGATCATATATTAAATTATAAGAAATTTCGTAGCCGAAACCGTCCACGAATGATTTTCAGTCGCCATTTTGATTTATCCGTCAAGAAACTTTGATTAAATATAAGAAACTATCATTATCTATGATAAAAGAAATATTACGAAGGTAAATATTACGTAAATATTATAAAAGTTGACGTATTACACTGTTATATTTCTTTGATAATGTAATAGCCGCCTAACAAGACCGCTCAAGTCATTTTGACCAACTTTACAGGAGGGCGAAAAAACCGTGTATGTTTTATATAGGCTACCGGCTTGCGCGCTGTCACTATTTTTTGAATTCTGGTCTCTTATTGTCCGAAACGTCTAGAATGTGATTGGTAGATCGACGCGCAATGAGCAGCTCTATCCAATGGCATTAAAATGTAAAAACCGCTAATTTTCGACTTGAACGGTGTTGTTAGCTAAGCGACGATTTGTGTATTTGCACTTGATATCTTTTAGTTTTATTTGACAATTGGATAGTTTTACTAAACATGAATTTTTACATTTCGTGTAAATATTAAACGACTTTAGTTATCATTGTCTAAACACACTCTGTTCCGGACAATGGCTCTGATAATGACGTATTAACCGCGCCTCTATCTACCGCCCGAACGCCTATTATCATATTAGAACACATACACTGGTAGAAAGGATTTCTCAAACCAAGTAAACCTTGTTTTGTATATAACAATATTTTGTTAAGATAAGCAATAATCTCTTAAACCAACTATAGTATTCTTGAACGAAGGAATAACGTAGTTGGATTAAGAGTATGTTTCTTATATTAATATTGTTTTCGTTATATACAAAACAAGGTTTTCTTGGTCCAATACAGTTTTTTTTTCTGTGTAGCTGTAACTCGCGGCTTCGCGCGCGTGGATTTCGAATTTTTGGGAAATGCTTAAATACGTGTTTAATTATTTGTGGTATTTATTCAAAGTTTCAATTAAAAATTTTTTTTTTTACATATACAAACTTTTATAGTTTTATACCCCCTTTTACCACCGTAGGGGTTGAATTTCGAAAAATCCTTTCTTAGTGGATGCTTACATCATAAAAGGAAGACACTCGTGAAATTTCAGCTTTCTAGGTCCAGGGGTTTAGGCTCGGCGATGATGAATCAGTATATGTAGATAAAAGCTCATCTAGTGATGGCTCATTTAAATAACTAGTGTCAATAAACTTTAATTTATATGTATACAGGATGTCCCATTTTAATCTATCACCCCCCTAATTTTTTTTATCTATCAATTAAATCAAAAAATGCTTCAAATAAAAGTTGTTTGGTTTTGAGGGGGACCCACAATGACGTTATTAATTTTTTATTTTTTGGACGTCTTCATGGTTAAATAGGCCCAACTTTTTTTTTTCAAATGGAAACCTATATTTTTTATTACAATATCTTATTGTTTGGAAAAAAACAAGTAGCTTTTGTTTCAAAAAATGTTTTGTATGACTTCATTTTTTTTAATATTAAACAAAATAATTTTAGATTTTAGAATTTTACTAATTTTTTACTCGAAACCCATTAACTTTAGAGGAAAAGTGTAAAAAACAAAAAATGTTTATTTTAATATGATATAACTAGGAAAATTATTTCAGATTTTTATATTTTATTTTTTATTTGCTTTAATATTTTGAAGAGCAAAAGTTAACAAAAAATCCTGATATAATTTTCCTAGTTATATCAGATTAAAATAAACATTTTTGTTTTTTTACATTTTTCCTCTAAAGTTAATTCGTTTCGAGAAAAAAATTAGTAAAAATCTAAAATCTAAAAGTCATACAAAAATTTGTTTGAAACAAAAGCTACTTGTTTTTTTTTCCAAACAATAAGATATCGTAATAAAAAATATAGGTTTCCATCTGAAAAAAAAAAGTTGGGCCTATTTGACCATGAAGACGTCCAAAAAATAAAAAATTAATAACGCCATTTTGGGTTCCCCTCAAAACCAAACAACTTTTATTTGAAACATTTTTTGATTTCATTGATAGATAAAAAAATTAGGGGAGTGATAGGTTAAAATGGGACACCCTGTATATGGTTATTCGTAAGGAAAATATTACATACTTAAGTAAGTACTTCCGTAAGTTTCACGCACGGACACACAGACACACGAGTGCGCAGGAATGTGAATGAATTCTACTACTCGGTAGATGTAGATATAGTTATATGTATGTAAATTAGCATATTTGAAATAGCAAGTCAACTGTAGATTGTAACGAAACATTAAACACGGTGTGCGAATAAATAAATAAATAAATATTAATAAAATAGTATATTGTGTAGCAAGGGTTGAAACAAGACGATTTCTGACTAGAGCGAGAGTTGACTGCTGTCATTGCCCTGGTCTGAAATCGTCTTTGTTTCATCCCGTGCCACACACGCTATTTTTCATATCACATGCATTGAAACAACGAGTTTTGATTTCTGTAGCCAGTCGAAGTAAGACTATTTCAGACAAATAGCGCAGTAATATCTTATACTATTTTAATAATAGAATTATTCAGAAATAAGATTCGCTTTTGTTTATTACAAATTCGATTCTGACAGATTTAAAATTAATGAATTTGCTAGTCAGAAACAACTTTGTTTCTTTGTTTTTGCCCGGCACAGTCGCATTGGTCTGAAATTGTCTTGTTTCGACTGGCAAAACAGGGTTCAAAACTAGTTGTTTCTATGCATGTGATATGAAATAAATAATTTCTATTTATTTACTTTCTATTAGTTGATTTTGTTACTGGCAGACTGACTCACTTATAGGGGTACATCCCGTTGACTTAAAATATTGAAATTTGGCACGAAGGTCTTATAGATAGTACAAGTCAAAGAAACAGTTAAAAAATCATTAATTTATAATAGGCATGTGGTCAGTAACAAAGTATCATTGAAATTATGATTTTAAATAATGAAATAGGTCCACAAGATTCTAAAAAACGTATTTAGTTTTATATTAAAAGCGAGATTAATATAATTTTTGCTAAAATAAAAATGCAAAATACAGCCATCTGTCGCCATGTTAAATGTAACACCAATCAGAGCGAATGATGTCACGCAACAGTAAACGTGTTTTATTTTAGACAAATATCAATTCCTCTTACAAGATTTTTAGGTACGTACCATAATTAAGAACTTATATATTTTGGAATTCATTTTTAACACACAAAATAATTAAATTATTGTCTAACTCTTAATGTTTGATTATTGTTGACAAGGAGTGTGACGTCACAACTCTCAAATGTCACCTACGAGCGTTTTGGCAGCAAATTCAAAATTACAGTGAATTTTTGCGATTAAACCTTTATTTTCTGCAGTAATAAGTATTTTTTTTTGGAAATAAGTGACACGTAAAATCATCATAGAATAGTTTTTTTTTTTTAAATTAGTCCACATGCCTATTTTATGGGGAATTAATTATATAAAACGTAAAGACGCCTCCACATTGTCTACGTAATTAACTGTACTGTCAATAATTGTGTTTTTGTTTTACATATATATCAGTACGGGACACTGAGGGCGCGAGTCTAACTCGCACCTGTCGTATATTTATTAGTAAATCTGTACAAAAGCACATGTTTTGGGTTACCTATTATTACATAATACACAACAGCCGGTACAAATCACTTTCCGGTTATAAGAGTTTATAGATAGAAAGGTAGATACCTAACTTACCTACCTACTGATGCAATGCCGCCTCCTCTAACAGGTGTGTGGCGAGGTGGGGCGACCACAGGTAGAATTCTTGTGAGCAGTTGTTGATCTCAGGCGGCCTTGGAGCGGGCCAAAGCCAATTAAACACACACATACACATACGGAAACAAATGCATCTTCTATCGTATCAGGGATTATAGGCAATATGCAGATAGTCGTATCGGAAATAAGTACTATTTATAATAATATATAGATAACCCCTTACTTCCCAGTGTCCTATTTATACGACACGGTATTTTCTAATTTTTTTCACTGACATAACGTTGTTGTTAAGGTTGTTGTTCACTGAAAGTCGTGGCATCTAGCGAAATTTAGCATGAACTACAGGGTTTTGATATGTCGGTAAAAAAGAACAAATAGATCTGGCAACAATTTATAATATTAGACATGAATAGAAGATTCATTTTTAGCAATATTATAATTATTACTGTTGCTGACAGTAGTAATAATTATAATAACAATAGTAACTATTATTATTATAAATAAAAACATTAAATGTAATCAATAATCACTTGATATTTACAATGCGCGTCAGTTTTCAATACCAAGTTTTTATATTTCAAAGAGCGCGCCGAATGCGCTGTTGCCATATCGTATATTTACGTCATGTGTTCGGGAATTTATCAAAGTTAAAAATTAATAATTATTTAAGGAGATGGTAAATCATTCTAAAATTTTATATACACATTCCTTAATTACCAATCTATAACATATCCGTTTTTGGTTAAAATCTGACGTTTAGTTTTAATACACGAATTAAATGAATATCGAATTCCAAGTGGATCCCTATGCTTGCAATGTATAAGAGGCCAACTTTGCACGTTTATAATTAATAAACGAAATGGTAAACTGACCTGAAATTTTTTTTACAAATGCAAACTAGCTTACTTAACACAATATTAAAATTTTAACAAATTCTGTAGTGATCGATTTTAGTGAACAACAACCTTAATTTGATTTATACAAGGTGGCTAGTTTCTGGAAAACCGGGAAAAGTCAGGGAATTTTGCTATACACGTAAATGTCAGGGAATTTGGTTGAAAGTCAGGAATTTTTTTATAAAAATGCAAAAACCACACAAATATAGAAACAGTTATCTATTAAAATTTAAAAGAAAACATGCGATCTTTTTTTTAGTTTTTTTTTATCTAAATTTTAAATAAAAAACAGGGTAAAACCGGGAAAAGTTAGGGAAATTTGTTTCAGAGAAATACTGGCCATCCTGTTATATTACTAATATGTTTTTTAAGTCTCTCTACTTATAATAAATTTCAAAATGAACTCTAGAGTTCATTAAATGATAGAGAAAAGTCGTAAAAACTGTAAGAGAATGACACTAATAAGTAGCGTTAGTTAGCATTAGGTATGCTAAATGAGGTTAAAATTTCGAATGTGTTTTCTACCCTTTAAACGCCTCGTTAACCTAAATAAAAAACACACGTTTAATGTTTTTTGATGTATGTAGGTAATGTATGTATGTAGTTAATCGAAATGTTAACTTCGTTATAGTTAACTCGTTAATAAAAAGTAAACTTCGTTAATCGTTAAAGCATTAAAATTTCGAAAATTTAACGAAAGTTAAAGTTCACCGTTCAAAATGTTTGAAGAGCTTTTTTTGTAAATTGCGTTATTGAAACAAATAATGACAACTACATAGGCAGAAAAGTTTGCTTGAGCCATGTAAACCTTGTTTTGTATATAACGAAAACAATATTTTCTTAAGAAATATATTCTTAAACCAACTATAGAAGAAGTAATGTAGTTGGATTAAGAGTACTTTTCTTATATTAAGAAAATATTGTTTTCGTTGTATACAAAACAAGATTTTCTTGGTCCAATACAGTTTTTTTTTGTGTGTAGTCATCAAACAACCAATGTAACGGATTAAAGTTAACGGAAGTTAACAAGATCTTTACAATTTTTTTGAGTTAACTTAAAAGTTAGTCCGTTAAGCATTTTGTTCATTAATTAACGATTAATGGATTAACGAGTTAATGCCCTCCTATGGTTACTTGTTAGTTTGATTAAAGTGAGAAACTCAAATGTGCCTCAATAAATCGGAACCTAGTGTACAATTAAACGTAAAATAAAACGATATACGTATGAGGTTAGTATGGCATTTGCCATGTTTGCAAATCAATTAGGTTATAAGAATGTACATATGTATAATTGTTATACATACTATTATACTATTAACCCTGGACGGGTAGACGTTCGTAATAATTACGACTACATTTACACAACGCCCTCTACAGGGAAATCAAGACGGGGTGGGGAGCCGAGCGGGAAGATATGCCTCGTTTAATAGTTCGTCTTCAACCTCTGCCAAGGACAGGTGTCTGTGTTTGCTATTTTTCTAGAGAGAGCCATAGATCGATAAGTCACATCGTATCTTTCACGAAGATCTACTCTTTTACGTAAATTTTAGTCGAAATATGTACGTAAAAGGATATGCTGTGAATGTGAAAAAGATCTCAATCGTCTCAATGCTTGATCCAATGATACTTTCTTTCGTTTGTCGATTCGCTGTAAACTTATATTACTAAGTTTATATTTTAATCTTTCGTATTTCGGTATTTTTGTAAATACATAAATCAAAAGATTTTAAAAGCAAAACTTTTTTTTTTGCCATAAATTTATTAGAAAACCAAAAATTATATAGTAGTAGTCAATTTTACGAACGTCTACTCTTGCCGGCTTAAGTTTGACGTCTACCCGTCCAGGGTTAACTATATTATGCTGAGTTGTTGATTATTATATAAACGTATATTATAGGTAATATGTAAATGTCATATACGTATTAAGTTATCGAGTGCATCATACATAGGTGTGATTGTATTGCGGTTCATACAATCATTTATAATATTAATTATGCACTTGAAGTGTAAGTTTCAAGGGAGGGGCTTATAGATTACGATAATATAACTGATTTTTATCTGAAATAGTGACAAATCGTTATGGCTAACCATATTTTATGCTTCAGAACGAATTAAAATTTTTAACATGTATTGTTATGGGAAAACGCGTTTCATATAACGATCTTTTCGCATAACGAACTTGCTCCTGGTACGAATTATGTTCGTTATGCGAGGCACCACTGTAAATAACAGAAAGTTAAGTAAACGGTGGTATAGCTCTAAACATAAACTTTGGATGTTTTAACGTGACACTACATAGAATTATTTATAGTGTTTTTATTTTTAGTTTATATTTATGTTTTGCAGTCACATACGTTTTCTGTTCAATATATCAACGCGACTAGAAACAGATAATTCAAATGGAAATGGAAAACATATTGACAATATAACATATGGAAGGCTTCTGCGGTCATATGTTTATGTTCATTATCTAAATATTGTCTCCTCAATGTTTCTAAATTAATTATATTTGGATCAAAATTATTTTTGAATAACTTTGTTGCTAATATAAAAAAATACGGACATGTGCGAGTACAACTTGCGCCCTGAAGGTTCCGTACCGATATATAATACAGTGGTGCCTCGCAAACGAACTAAAGCAATTTCGTTATGTGAAACGCGTTTTCCCATAACAATACATGTTAAAAATTTTAATTCGTTCTGTAACATAAAAAAGATCGTACACACGTTTTTTTTTTCGTCAGAATCAGATTTAGGAGAGTCTACCGAGGCTTGCAGGGTCAAATCCTCTTTCTAATTATTTCTTGTTTCATTTCAACAGAAATCACCTTCCTGCTTTTTTTTAGAACTCATAATATAAACACACAAAATTACATTTATTAAAACAAACTGGTGTGTGAGTTAAGCACAGAAAAGAACGACTGACGCGCGTTGATGCATGTTCATGCAAGGTTGAGCATCGACTTGGAAGTTCGGGCGACTTCGTGATACGTAGGAGCGTTCGGGCGGCAAAATTAAACACGATGCAGTTCGTTGTACGAAGCGAGGTTCGTTGAGCGAGTCGCGCAATGAACGAACAGAAAGTTCGTTGTGCGCAGCGTTCGTTAAGCCAGGCACCACTGTACTTACTTATTGACGATAGTTAGTTATGTAGATAATGGAAGTGTCTTTACGAGTACTTACAATTAGACACTCTGTATCAAATAAATCGTTTGTTGTGTAATAATTTCATATAAAATTAGAAATTAATGTTTTTTGAAGATTTTTTCCTTTACTTGTGTATGACACCCTCCTTCGTGCCAAATTTCAAGATTCTAAATCAATGGCAAGTACCCTATAAGTGAGTCAATCTGTCAGTATCAAAAAGTCGTATCTTTTTATTGTATTGAGTTAGAAACTTTAATTTTGTACAGAACTATGTGGCTGTAGCCCTTAATATTTGATATTATTTTCTACTTGATACCTCATTGTCAATAATAACAGAATACCAAATAATCAAATTCGATTTTTTTCTTCGTTAAGCACAAAATTCAAATTGAGAAAAATGGAAATTACGACAAATGAATTCACTTATTTGGAAATTTTATTCTCAAAAAATGTGGAATGTTAAAAAAACGTATACCTGCGAATTTATTGACTTGTCTAAACAGAATTGCAAAAAACGTTCGATCCTTATTCAAATATTCAGTGATTTGTGAAAAATATGAATCTCTTCTTAAATGAGGCAGGAGCGTTTCTTGAATTTCATACAATTTAAAAAATATACTTTTCTTGTATTACTCATCGAAATAAAATAAACTGATGAAATGCAAAATGACTTATGTCCGGTATTATAAAGAAGCTGGTAAAATTAGCTAGCTAGCTAGCACTTTCAAATGAGGTATTAAATTTGTCATAGTATCTATATATTATTTACTTTAGAATTTAGACGAGTGATACTTGACTAGAGTATTGTAACACAGTTGGTGCAGACTCTGACTGTACGTGTGGTATAATTATCATAATATCACCACTGTTTTAACACCCTTGTTTGTGTTTACATACAACATGTGCGTGAAACTTGTCAAAGTCTTCATGAAACTACAAGAGAACTGTCATATAAGTTTGATACCTCATTTGAGAGTGCTCACTAGTTAGTTCCTTTATGATACTGAATGTTTTTTTTATTTATTCTGATATTTAAACAATGATTTTTAAATTGTATGATAGTTTCCCCCTCTAGGAATATTATCTGAACACGCCACTGTACAAAGGTCGTGGTTTTTTACTCCTGACAGGTTAGACTGTTAGAGAATTCATACAATTATGTAAAACATTGGGAGATTCATAAGAAATTCAAATCGTAGCTTGAATACAAATTTTCATTTTAATTTTAATATAAAATTCGTTCTCTCTATTTATGTATTATAATTTTTTAACAGACTAGCTGACCCGGCCACGCGTTGCTGTGGTTAACCTATACTTTAGCAACATGTGGTGGTTATACTATTAAATTGTAGGTTATATGAAACGTTTGGAAGTTTGACATAGCGCCATCTATTGAATACTTACTCAATCCAGTCAACAGATGTCACCATCTGTTAGAATCGTTTGGAACTAACAGATAAAGACAAATAATTTGCAATAAAATAATATTGCGATCATAAATTGAGATGTAAGCTATCCTATCTTTCAAGTTGGATCAAACTGCACACGGTGTACAAATTTGATTAAAATCGGTTAAGTAGTTTAGGAGTCCATCGCGGACAAACATGTGACACGTAATTTATATATATTAAGACAAGATATTAAGATAATATGGGTAAAGATTATTAATTATTGTATGCTGATTAAAATATACTAATATTATAAATACGGAAGTAACTCTATCTAACTGTTTGTTTGGTATCTTTCACGGCTAAACTGCTGGACCGATCTTGATGTGATTTTCAAGGAGATAGCTTACATCCTGAAGAAGGACATAGCCTACTTTATACCCCGAAAAATGAATCACGCAAACGAAATAGCGGGTAACATTTATATGTTCAAAAATACATATATTTGTAAGCAAAGGTACCATATAACCACAAACACATATCCATATAAAGTAATGGGATGTATAAAAACACGTGATAAATATCAGTGGTGTGGATTTATGTACGAACTAGCCATAGAACCCGGTGTTACCCGGGGATATTAAATTAAACTATATTTAAAGGGGTGGCCAGAATTTCTCTGGAACAAATTTCCCTGACTTTTCCCGGTTTTCCAGGAGAATTTTTACCGTTTTTTCCTGTTAAAATATAATTAAAATATAAATTGAACAAACCTTAAGAATTAATAATGTTTTCAAATCGAAAATAAGTAGGTACCTACTAAAGAAAATTATATGTACCAACCTTTGTTTTGTATATTTGTAACCGTGATGGTTTATCTTCATGTTTTTCGACAAATGTGTAAAAATTTCATTTATTCATTACTTTCAGTTGTGCATTTATTTTAATGCGTTATGTTCTCTATATTTATTTTATTATTGTATTCTATTTTATATTAAACACATTCACTTTATTATAACTATAAAATTAAACTGACATGACGTTTCACCGATAAATAATAAAATAAACTGTAACCATAGTTACGACATGACATTTGAATATAATTTAGTAGGCGTTAAAATTTAGAGGGGCCTTTTTAACCCTCCTACTGAACTTTTTTCCAAAAATCGCGACGTCACATTTACCTACGCTGACCAAGGAATATATATTCCAAATTTGAGCTTTCTATGAACAGTGGAAGATACCGTACGGTTGATTGTTAATTTTCGATCAGTGAGTGAGTGAGTCAGGGCACTTCCTTTTATATATTTAGATATGTAGTACATCCGGTTGAATTTATCTCTCGCGAGTCCTTACATACATACATACATACAAGTGTAAAGAGTGCGTGCGCGTAACGCGTAACCCACTGCCGCCGTCTCGAGTATATGGTACATACATTACTCAATAATACACGTGTGTAGACATTATGTTAATGCAGGTCCCGGAGAAATGTATGGATGTGTATGAAGTAGAATTATCCACCCTCCCCGGGCTCCATACATACTTACGACTCAGTGACAGCGGTCGTCAAACTATTGTTTGTAGGGTTCTGTTAGTTCTGTATACTTCATAATGAAATAAGATCACTTCGTTGTTCGTTTGTTAAAACCATTTTTTCTCAGGAACGGTTAGAGATATCAAGATGAAATTTATATCAAATACTTAAGTCTATAGTGTCATAGTTCTGTAAAAAAATCAAGAGTCTAACTTGATGTAATAAAAAGATATGAAGTATTTTGATACTGACTGATTATCAAAATCTATAGGGTACTTTCCGTTGATCTAAAAGGTTGAAATTTGGTACGAAAGTAGGTGTCATCTCATAGCATATAAATAAAGGAAAAAAATCCAGCTGTAATTTCTCACTACTCTCCCCCCCCCCACAACCTATCTAGTTAATATTTAAACATATTCATTTTTCTTATCGTAACTTTATATTATGTATTTTTTATAAATATCTTTTTAAGGTTTCTTTATTTAAATATTATAATTCGTGCATAAAAGTAAAAAAAAAACAAACATTTATACAAAATTTATAATGCCTCCATGTATATTTTGGTATATTTTAAGGTGCCTTAATATTAATTAACATTTTAAATAGTTCTAATATAGGATTATCTAAGATGAACATCGAAAATTGTCGTTTTTATTATAAAACTAGGAGAATGAAACTTACATCATTCGAAAGATGTACACACACAAAAATCATGTGTGTATGTTGCCATTAAGGCAGGTAAAATATGTGTCGAATTTCAACAATAGGCGATAATAGTTTATTATATTTTATGATAGTGTCAAATTCGATCGATTTTTTTATAGTTGTAAGTCGTATACAGTAGAAATCAGTTATAACGACATCGAAGGGACCAGATATATTACGGTCGTAATAACCAATACTCGTAAAAACCGAATAAAATGCAATTGTATTTAACCGATGTCGACTGTATTTATGTATATATTTGTTAAATGAGCCCGCACACACTGGTTTAGTACCACTGGGTGCACATTACTGCACATCACAGTGTGGTGTATGTAGATAATATTGTAAATTGCTACGCTCGCGCTCTTGCGTGGTGGTTTTTCTTTTTTTGTTCTCTTCTCTTTTGTTGGCACTGCGAAAGACATTATAACTGATTGAATGTTGGAGATGTGAATGCCTATGTGTGTCTGTGTGTGTGTGTGTGTGTGTGCGTGTGTGTGTGTGTGCGTGTGTGTGTGTGTGTGTGTGTGTGTGTGTGTGTGTAATGACGGGAGAGATAGGTTTTTGACCGGTCAACATTTATTATTAGATATTACATATTTAAAATATTGATTGCATATTATTTATTAACAACTAGCTGTTATACCCGCGATTTCGTTCGTGTGGAATTTTATTTTTTGAATACAATGTAGCCTATGTTTTTCTCCAGGATATAAGCTATCTCCCTGCCAAATTTCATCAAAATCGGTTCAGTGGTTTAGTCATGAAAAGGTAACAAACATACAGAATTACTTTCGCACTTATTATATATTAGTTTGAACAAACGTCACATACCCTTTTTTTATATATGAAATTTATTTTCGGGATACAAAGTCGGCTATGTCCTTCCTTAGAATGTAAGCTACCTCCCTGCCAAATTTCATCAAGATCGGTTCAGTGGTTTAATCATAAAAAAATAACAAACAAACATAGTTACTTTCGCATTAATTATATTAGTTTGAATAAATATTACACAACCATTTTTTATCTAATACATTTTTTTCGGGATATAAAATAACCTATGTCCTTCATCAGGATGTAAACTATCTCCATACCAAATTTCATCAAAATCGGTTCAGCTGTTTAGCCGTAAAAAAATAACAAACATACAGGCATATTGATAAATAACGTTAAAAACTAAAAAAATATGGTTACTAAAAATCTTATGCATATAAAAGGGTTAAAAATTTGTAGCTTCCCAAACAGGCTCACGGCAATAAGTAAAACATGTAAGACCTAAAAAATAATAATACCCGTGTACCGTTACAGCCATAAAGTAATTGTTATTATTGAGAAATATTTAAATTTTTATAAAACCATTATAATTCACATGTTTATACGTTGAATACTTTATTAAGGTAGTTTTCACATTGTCTGCATGCATTTTGGGTTTCCGTGACTGAAGATTATTTATTATTATATAATATACAACCTGTTTTTAAACATTGTACTGATGCAAAATTACTTATTTTAAAAATAAAATTGTAATTGTATGGTGTAATATTATAGTGCATTACATTTGACATTGAAATGGATATTTTTAGAGTTTTAGACAATCATTTACGAATTTTATTTGTTTTCATATGTCCTTTAGAAAATATAATTATTATAGTTTCCAAATAGGACATTGTTTTTTTTGTTATATGCGTCATTTTTTGATAGTTGGTTTGTATGTGGAGTATTCTGTATTGTATTATTTGCCAACGTTTTGTAACATAAGAGTGGGGAAGTCTGTATAGAAGAAGGAGGGGTTCTTAATTTGAAAATATATTATGTTTGGGCATAACTCTGATAAATATGGACCGATTTGGATGATTTTTTGTTTGTTTGAAAGAGTATAATCCAGAGCTGATCACATATAAATTTTATCAGAATCTGACCATGGATTTTGAAAATACGCCACTCAAAAGGGAAAAATAAAAAACTTTAAAAACACACTGAAAAATATACAATACCTATCGTGCCAAACTTGAACAGTAGATTGAGAAAAATATTTTAAGCAAAAAACTTCCAATAAACATATGTCCGGAAGTTTTTCCTTAGGGAACTACAGGCCTCCAAAGATTTTACTAAAAATGAGTTTTAATTTAATATCTAGAGAACCCGTTGTGATAGAATTATGAAATTTAGTATTTGGTTTAGTAATAATATGTGTTATCGATTTCTAAATTTCTAATATTAACTAATTATATTTTAGGCCAGGGCTGTATGGGGCTAGTGGGCCCATCGATTTTTATCTAGTAATTGTTTGTTCCTTAATTTTTTCCTGAGTTGGTACTTTTATAAGATTATATGACACAAAATACACAAAAACATATTTTACTTGTTTATCATAGGATAAACCGTTTTCGAGAAATATCGATGGAAAAGAAAGCATGCAGAATTAACCTTAATACGGATGCTTGAAATTATAAAAAATAAATTTATATTCTGATTTCATGATAACAAATAAGACAAAAAGTTTATATAAATATACCTCCTAAAATGCATCCATATCTACAAATAGCCATTTTTAGTTTGTTTTTTTAGTCATGTTAATAAAGTTCATGTAACAGTAAAAGAATTGGCTATAGATCTTACAGGATTCATATTAGGAGGTTTATTTAAATGAACTTTATTCTTACCTTTAATCATAGAAAAAGAATATAAATTTATTTTTTGTAATTTCAAACATCCGTAATAAGTTAAATTCTGCATGCTTTCTTTTCCATCGATATTTCTTGAAAACGGTTTATCCTTTGATAAACAAGCAAAGTACGTTTTTGTGTATTTTGTGTCATATAATCTTATAAAAGTATCAACTCAGGAAAAAAATTAAGGAACAAATAATTACAAGATCAAAATCGATGGGCCCACTGACACCATACAGCCCTGGCCTAAAATATAATTAGTTAATATTAGAAATCGATAACACATATTATTACTAAACCAAATACTAAATTTCATAATTCTATCACAAAGGGTTCTCTAAATATTAAATTAAAAATCATTTTTAGTAAAATCTTTGGAGGCCTGTAGTTCCCTAAGGAAAAATTTCCGAATACATGTTTATTGGAACTTTTTTGCTTAAAATATTTTTTTCAATCTACTGTTCAAGTTTTGCACGACAGTGCTGAATCACCCTGTATATTAATAAAATTTAACAGTTTTTAAAGTCGGTGCCAAGCAAATAAAATCTGTTAAAAAATATTATGTACTTATCAGTCTTTTTTTTTAGTTTTTAAGCCTAATGGACTGTAACTTAAGAAACATTGTGTTGTGGTCTCTGTGAATATTTTAAAGGAGGTTCAGAGAATTAAAATAAATAAATTTCGATATAATGGATGAAGCGGTGTCCAATGAAGCCAAAAGTCCGTTATATATGTTAAAGTAAAGGTCTCTATACACTACCCAATCTGCAGGGCTGATTTGTAGGAAGATTGGATCGTGTATAGAGGCCTTAAGGTATGTACTAAAGAATAGCAAATTATTTATTATAAGATATTTATAATAGAAAATATGTTATGATAGTTTAGAAACCAGTGGTCTAATGCAGCAGTGCTTCTTAAACTTTTTGACGTCGCGATCCTTTTGAAGCTCATTTTGATAACTCACCTCCGCCCCTATTTTTCTTGAAACCCAGATGGGTTTAAAATATTTTTTATAATTTAAGTGAGTACGTAATTTAATAATATTTAAACACATTTAACGATAGTTAATTTATTTGTAATATTCGTAGTACTTCGCGATTTGTGCTCTAGGGGACCGCGGCGGCCCACCACTTTAAGAAGCCCTGGTTTAAAAGATGAAAAACATAAATCAAAAAGATGAATGAACAAAAATACGCGAGTATTTTTTTTTACATTTGATGTAATAACATGCAGTTTCTTTCATATTCAAAAGTAAATATGTGCATACATACATGCATATAGTATACTTAAATACATATATAACCCAGATGTGCTAGAAACACATCGCGGAAACCTTTTCCAGTGACGTTAGTTGGTAAGTGTACAAATATTGACTCGCGAACAGTTTTTCTAATAATACGCTTTCCAGTTTTCTATATTCTAGGAACTATATGGGATGGTTTGTTTCAGTTGAAAGTAGGGAGGGGGGTGGATTGGGGCTGGATTTCCAATTTAAATAATAACTGTTTTATATACGATTCTTTGTAAAACTGTTACGTCAATTTGGTAAAAGTTTTAATAAATATCTATGTATTTAGGTCGTATTTATTTTTTGATTCATATTTAGTTAATTAAAGTTTTGTGAAAACGTGCTATATATTATGTACTGTTTAACCCTCGGAGTACACATCTATTTTTTCAACCTACTAGTATACTCTGGGTCAATTTGACCCTGCTTACTTTTTGATCATCTATAATTCCGCAACTACGAAAACCAAAATTCAAAGGTATACTTTGACTCATGGTAAATGAATATATAAGTGTTACAAATACCTTTGAAGTATTCAACATACTTAAAAAAAATCGTGAAAAATGTAAAATACCTGAGCGCTATTCACGATCAAAGTCGGTGTATGGGTCAAATTGACCCACAAGAGGCTCCGAGGGTTAAGGTTAATCGATCATTAGAGCAATGTATAGATAAAAGTCTATGTTATTTATAGATAACTCATTTATTTTACTTAAAATATTGGACGTATGGTTTTTGAGTAATTGGATATTAAAAATAGAGTTTTTAACACACGATAAATGAGAGAACTTGCCGAAAGTGCTCTACTTATTGAAATTCTACACAATTGGCTATATAGAGACGTTTTAAAAACTAACTTCAACCCTTTTAAATACTATAAAAATTATAAAACAAATATATTCACGTATAATTTATTGAAAATAATGAAAAACTAGGTCCACCATTACACCAGTACAAATTAGTACATGTTACTATTATATACCGTTCTGTCTATTTCAATATTTAAATTAAATTAAACTTTTTTTACTTTTAATAATTAACAAAGTAAAATATTCCATTAAATGTAGGTACATGTGTTCTCAATATAAATTAAAAGCAACATTTTTCGAAACCAAATCTTTTTTTACAGTGTGCTAGACGTAGTACCTATTATAAAACATACTGTATATGAAATACTGTATTTTAAATATAAAATCCATGTTGTTTGACAAAATTTAGTGTATTATGTATATACGTTGTTTCAAATATGTTTTTCGTAATAATAAATATTTTATACCCGATAAAATACGGTCTGTAGCCCATCGATTGTATTCAAAGACATAAAATTTGAATTTATAGTGAAAAACACAACAGAATATGTTATTTATGAACGAAAATCTATCACCAGATTGCTAACGTTTTGTTTTTAATTTAATATATGTATTTACAGAAATACGACATTGACAAAGACATTTTTATAAATTACTTTTTTTTAACCTTTTTAACTTGTCGAAAAAAAAACAGATGTGAAATACTTAGGATGGTTATTAAATTGTCATACTTAAAAGAAAAAAACCCAAAGAAAACAAAAACACGCAAAAGATTTTTTAAAATGAAATTAAACATATTCAATATATTTAACTAAATATACAACACAAACTTTTTTTTAGTATTTAGAAGAAAAAATAACAGTGTGTACTCAAGCGAGTAAATTGGGCAGATATGAAGTCTATTTTGTGTGAGACTGCTTTTCTGATATCATTTTTATTTAGATAAAGTCATGTTATATGTATATTTAAGTTATTTCATATGATTTGAACAAAATTCGAAAAATTGAATAAAATAAATTAGCATACCAAGTACCTCTTTTCATATAAAAATTATTGAGAACAATTAAAACACGTTTAAACACTTATGAAACTAATAACGTTAAAAGATTTTGTTTGTTGCACTTCTACCAACTGAAATATTGTGAATTAATATATCCATAGACAGCACCACTAATTATAAAATGAGGTACGCCGGGCGTTAATAAATTAATAATATTCTTAGGTGTGCCCCATTCGCCGCTGTTCCAATATTTTGTTAATTTTGTATATATTTATAGAGTTACTCTGATTGGCCCCTTACTGTCTTGACATTCGTGTAGATAAACATTGTTTTATATTTAAAATAGCGACGTTTTGTAAACATAGCGTCTATAATAGATGTCATCTATAAAATTGTTTATCGCACACAGTGTTATTTTCACGTTAGATTAATGTGACTTCTTAACTGCAATAAAGGACTAGATTTATGTAGAGTGCGCGGCGGCACGGGCGCCCTTTTGGTTAATTCCAAATTAAGTATTCTCGCTCTAAACAAATTGGATCATTATTAAGGAATTCTCTACGCATATATTTTGCTTAAATTTGTTTTATGCTGGCACTGTGTTATACGGGATAATATTTCGTGGGTCAGAAGTTCCCAATATTTTTAAGTACTCATACTATGTGATTTTTTTAGGGTTCTGTGGGTCTGTGACCAAAAAAATTAGGGTTGATTTTTTAATCGATTTAAAAAAGTCGTATAAATTTTGTATGTATATTCGGGGACATAACTCCGACAAAAATGAACCGATTTGGATGATTTTTTGTTTGTTTGAAAGAGTATACTCCTGAGGTGGTCCCATATAAATTTAATCAAAATCTGACCATGGATTTAGTTTAGAAGATACGCCACTTAAAAGAGAAAAATAAAAATTGAAAAAAATAAAGTCGCCTTAAAAAAGCTCGACATTTTTTAACACACCCTTATTACTAAATCAGCGGTTCTTAAAGTTTTTTTTATGGACCCCCTTTTGAACAATTATTTTTCAGGGATCTCCCCCCCCTCCTCTGACACATGTATTTAAAAATATTAATTAATCGCTGGTAAATAGAAATGTAAAATTTACATTTAGTTTGAGAACCGCTGCTATAAATCATTGATATGCAAATTTTACTATACAGTAGAAACAAATATTGCTCTGGTGGTTTAGTTTTGGTTTTCTTTTTATTGTTTTTTCTGTTTGAGTACAATTTCTATGAAAAGTTAAAACTAGAATCTTGAAATTTGACTGAAAATTTTTGTTTTTTCAATTTGGTTAAAAGTATGTTTATTGTATAGAAAATGATGTGAAAAGTCAAATTTTTCAAACCGCAGGTCTGTATCTCATCACGTTCTCGAGTTATGGCCTATCAAAGTTTCAGTTTTTTCAAAATATTGGAAAAAAATGGCTATAACTTTTGAACGTGTGGTCGGATTTGATTTTCGTTGACAGATTTGAAATCAGCGTGTCAAAATCTATATAATGACATGTATAATACTTCAAAAATCGAGAAAAAAATTTTTCGCGAAAAATCGAAAAAATTCAAAGGGGTATACCTTAAAAAAATGTCGATTTTTGATAAAATTTTTTTTGTCGAATTTTAAAGTGTTATACATGTTATTATATAGATTTTGACACGCTGATTCCAAATCCGTCAACAAAAATCAAATCGGACCACACGTTCAAAAGTTACAGCCATTTTTTTCCAAAATTTTGAAAAAACTAGAACTTTAAAAGGCAATATCTCGAGAACGGTTTGAGATACAGACCTGCGGTTTGAAAATTTCAACTTTTCACATCATTTTCTATTAAATAAACATACTTTTAACCAAATCTAAAATTCAAAGTTTTTGAATAATATTTTACGCATCAAACTTAAATTTATGATAGAAATATCTACTCATTTACAAAAAAAATAATAATTAGAATCATAACTAACTATACAAACAATAATTTTCACTACTTTACATGTAAATCACATTTATTTAGTTAAAATGCAATAATTGATACTGAATTTGGATTCCCACAATAAGTAAATAATCCATTACATTGATTATTAATTTCATCGTCATAAGTACTTAATGTAGATATAATTTGCCTTTTACAGAATCCAATTTGGTCTTTTGGTTTAGGAAATAACGTGAAATAAGTACATATATACAATAACATTATTCGTAACAATTCGCGCGAACTACGACTATGTAGACGCCGCGCTAGGCAGAGGGGACAGGCTGGTATTTTTTTGATTGTCAATTGTTTAATTTGTTTTCAATAATTAACTTTTAAATAATCTACTATATATTTTTTAAATCCTAAACAATAATTCCGTAGTCCACGCGAGCGAAGCCGGGCGGGCCTACCAAGTTAATTATAAATATTACAAAAACTTATTAATTTATTATTTAAAATCATAATTATACATATGATTTTATAAATAACACATGTACGTAGGTACCTACATATGTGGTATGTTTAGATGTGTGTTTGTGTGTATTTGGTTCACTTATGTCAATCATCTTCGAGTCAGTGTCAGAATAAGTGATATGTTGTTTATTTAAGATAGTATGCAATAGTCCATATGTACCTACTAGCAATTATCCAACCTAACCATTGACGTCAAATACCAAGTTTGCATTATTTATTTTAAAATTATTGCATATACATACGTATCTGTTTGCAAAATAATAAATGTATATATAACTTTTACTTTGAGTCGTTAAAACCGATATGTTGTATTAATCGATGTCATTATAACCGATTTCGTCTGTATTAAATTGAGGGGTTAGCAGCAATAATGAGTTAACTCCATTTTTAGGACAAACAGAGTTAACAACCGTTTCTTGGGGGAAAAAAATCATTCTTTCGTTTGGTTCAACTAAGAGTTACCTACCGTTGTTGATAGTTCTCAAGGTATCCGCTAGAACGAGTTAGCTGCTTCATTAAATGGAGTTAACTCCAGGAGCTGACTCTTTGTTTTTGGGCTTAGAATTTAGTTAGTACACTCGTTACTGTGTTCTTTCTTGAAATAAACTAATTTTCTTGAAAATTGTTCTTATTCAATGCTTCCTTACTTTAAAAAGAAAATAATTTTCAACTATTTGGGACAAAAAGGAGTTAACTCCAGAATAATATTGACTCTAGAATTGCGAATTTGACGAATTTCTCAATGGAATTTGGCCAAAACATGTGGTCGGTTACAAATAATAATTGGACGAAGACAAAGGCGATTTAAATACATTCTCCATTTTTTTTAAGTTATTTCTATTTTCCCACAAATTATAAAAACTGGAGTTAACTCCTTGTTGCTGCATACCCCTCAATTGTAAAATAACGGTTTATGAACTAAGTGCCCCTTAGATTGGATTAAACTACAAGTGTACCAAGTCTTATCAAAATTGGTGCGATACTAATCACTTTTCAGACGATAATAGGTACAAAATTTTGAATATTTCGGAAACCCCTAATCCGATCAGCACCAAAATCAATAAGTCTGGAGTACTCACTGTGACAAACATTTTCCCCTAAAAT
This sequence comes from Sialis lutaria, assembly GCA_949319165.1. Lineage (NCBI taxonomy): Eukaryota > Metazoa > Arthropoda > Insecta > Megaloptera > Sialidae > Sialis > Sialis lutaria. The sequence goes on along the minus strand of OX439232.1, from coordinate 39,479,117 downwards.
AATTCAAATCGGTGCATATTTACAGTAATTATCGTGAACGAAAGAACACACACGCGCACGGCCGCCATGCGGAAATTAACTTTTCTTTGCGTTTTGAAGTTAGTACAATCAGAATCTACTCTTATCTCGGACACGATTTTTCGACGGTTACAATACTTCCATTTCTTCGAACATGGAAGTAAAATAACCAAAATAAATATATAGGATTACTCAAAAAATTAATATTTCAATCAAATAACGTAGTGTACTATAAAAAAATAAAAACCAAATTGCACAAGGTAGTACAAAATAAGTAAAATTTATTTTAGTATGAACATACGTTGTAGAAATTAAAAATAAACACTGGAATTAAGGTTGAATTGAAGGTAAATCACGTTTATATTTTAGTCTGGCTTGTAATGTAACGTTTCTCATTATTAGGGGCGACCTTTACATAAAAATAAAAGACGCTTGTACTGGGCGGGTTTGCTCCAATTAAATAGATTCACTGCCTTGTCGCGGAATTATTAATGAGAGGAGAACGAAAACTTTAGAATTAGAGTCGCAGTGGTGAACACATCACAAATAACTTAAATAAAACAATATTGAATTAAAACTAAAAAACACCTTAAAAATTATTGGATGTATGGTTTTTGAGTAATTGGATATTAAAAATATAGTTTTTAACACACGATAAATGAGAGAACTTGCTGAAAGTGTTCTATTTATTGAATTGGCTATATAGAGACGTTTTAAAAACTAATTATTCCAAATTGCAATGCTATAAAAATTATAAAACAAATATATTCACGTGTAATTTATTGAAAATAATGAAAAAATTGCTCTGCCATTACAGCAGTACAAATTAGTACATGTTACTATTATATTATACTGTTCTATTTCAATTTTCAAATTAAATTAATTTTTTTTTTACTTTTAATAATTAACAAAGTAAAATATCCCAATTCGCAGCGTGCGCGATGACAGCGCCAATTAACGGGTGGACTTTAGTAGCAACTTGGGTGGACTTTGACGTACTAACAAACAAATAATTTCAATAAAATATCGTAATATATACATCTAGTAGACGATTATTTATGACTATTGGCTATGTGCACGAAGTCTATTAGCGCCGCTAGCAGCGGGTAATAGAGAAATATTGAATGGATTCAACTCTCTTTTTATCATTGTTTAATATGTTTAATACCGTGAAATTTTTTATTAAACAAATATCATTTAATTTAGCTGTTTGCATATAATATAAATAGTATAGCATAAAAGGTACGTGAAAATTATTTATTTTGGGTATCTTTTTCTCTTTAATTATGACGTATAATAGAGAAATAATTAATTCGTTTACATTGACGCATAACCTCAAATTTTGGTGCCGATAATTTTACAATATTGCTCACCACGAACACTCGCATCGACATTATTTCTAACTCCACCCCCTTGCACATAGTCTATAGTGGGATTATCCATGTTGACCTTTCTATTTTCAGTTAAAAACGAGCCTATTAAAAATAACAGTTAGTCCACCCAAAGTGTTATTTTTTGCCACGTTGTGCGCTGTGATCGATTTCGTTTCCCCCACTACCTACTTTGCACCCAACGAATACATGTTCAGAACTAGATGAATTAATAAATTGTTATTGTAGTATTTTTTAATGTATATATGAACTATCTATAAATTCCTTATTATCCTTAAATATGGTCCTCCTAGCCCCTCCCCCCCACCTCTATCTGGTCCAGGAGAGAAGGCATATATTTTCAAACCAAGAAAGATTAATTAATAAATGATTATTGCAGTTTTGCAGTTTTTTATTAATATGTATGAAACTGTCTATATTTATATGTTTATTCAGGAAGAATTATTGATATTTATGTAGTCCAGTCCCAAATATAACTTCCATGTGTTTTCGTTGTAATATATTTTCAGTGACATCGTTGTGTCTAATATCTTATTAATAATTGTTTGTTAGTGTTTACCAATCTTCCAAAAAAAAATGACTGACGACTCACTAATTATACCTCAAGAATTATTTTTATAAATTGTACTTGTGTAAATACGTTTTTATTTTATTTTTTAAATTTAATTTTGTTGAACTGAAAAAATATTTCATAATAATTTAATAATTAAGTCACTGAATTTTTAATGAAATATTACTATTTGACGTAAATGGTACAAAATATTATAATTCTTGGTAGGGTAGGTCACGTGTTTGTTAAATTACTAAAGTTACAATATCAATTAGTAATTATTGTGTACAGGATCTAAATCTATATTATTGGTAGGTATAGTTTAATTTGTTATACCAATAAACAAATATACTATTAATATAATTAATACTTTACACAATTTTTGTATTTTAATTGAAATTAAATAATTTGTAAATCACTTTATTAACAAATAATTCAACTCAAGAATAATTAGCTGAATAAATGATATTTACGAATATAGTAAAAATAGTTTATTATTCTAATTACAATGTAGATTATAGAATAGGGTGTTCCAAAAAAAGTCGATAATTTTTTTTTTCAATTGCATGTGAAATTCTTGTTATATATGCTATAAAAAAAATTCTGTAAAAATTTGAGCCCTTAATATCAACTTGAAGAACTCCATCACCGAATTTGAAGATTTACCATTGATTTAACATGGAAAAATGATTTTTTAACGTTCATTTCTCCTGCAAACTATGTAGAACATTATTTTTCGGAAAAACCATGACTGATCCTTCTTCAGTATTAAATTCTGTAAAAAAAAGCTCTTAGGGTCCAGTCTCTAACGTCAACCCTCTCGTTTTTATTTGCGTTAAAAAATACAGATTTTTTGAAATTTAAAAACGAGAGGGTTGACGTTAGAGACTGGACCCTAAGAGCTTTTTTTTACAGAATTTAATACTGAAGAAGGATCAGTCATGGTTTTTCCGAAAAATAATGTTCTACATAGTTTGCAGGAGAAATGAACGTTAAAAAATCATTTTTCCATGTTAAATCAATGGTAAATCTTCAAATTCGGTGATGGAGTTCTTCAAGTTGATATTAAGGGCTCAAATTTTTACAGAATTTTTTTTATAGCATATATAACAAGAATTTCACATGCAATCGAAAAAAAAAATTATCGACTTTTTTTGGAACACCCTATTATAGAAGTTACTCAATTGACAACAGAGGTACATGTTTGTTAAAACTGATTGATACAAAATTGATCAGCAACTGTAATTTTTATTAAAAAACTGACTTCATTTTTTTTCTGTATAGGTTCAATTAGTTCTACATAGAACTATGTGTCATTACACCTTAATTACAGACATATTATCATTTATAACATAAGAGACGTCTTATTTACCAATTCAGTACCGGCTTTCACCTACAATGAACCCCAAAAATGCTTCTTAAAATAAACAAATAATTGTATTCATAATATTTTTTTATATGCTTATGTATAAGTACGGCACTGTTTTTTTTTAGAAAAATACTAGACCCATACCAAATATGACATGCGCAATGGACTATAATAATAATAAAATACTCACTTATCCTTTATCTTCCAATTACATTGTTAATCCTTTAGATTTTAGTTTGTAATTGGTTACAATGTTACATATATAGGACACACAGAGGTCTCGGACATATATAGGATTAGATAAAATGTCAAAACTCTAAAACTAATTTCAACAAAGCTGTAATAATTTCATTAAATCAGTGGCGTATCGTAATAATTAGTTTAAATTATAATTACTGTATTAAAAATTACATTTGAATCATTTTTTACTTTCTTATACCCATAGTGAAGCCGATTTTTTTCGAAATCAGAATTTTAATGGAATTTCTGATTATTTTTGCCATGTTATCTGTGTGTCTGTCTGTCTGTAAGCGCTGTAACTCAAATACGATAAATCGTAGATAGGTGAAATTTTATATTTAAGATAAATTTTGGTCTGGGAAGAAAACCTCATATTTTTTAAAACGATTTTCAACCGGAAACGGATGTTTACTGATGTCATTTTAGGAATTTTTTCAATTCTTTTTGAAACTATCAGTATAACGTATAAGAAAGTCCCATAGCTCCCATGGCAAATATTTTTGACTTTTTTCAATACCTATAAAAACAATTAATTGGGGAAAAAAATAAAGTATAGTAAAATAAAAAACAAGATAATAGACACCTAGCTTGCCTATTATTATTGAAAGCTCATGATCGAAAGCTAATAGGTTCGAAGCAATCTAGAAGTTATTATTACGTAATGAATTTGTGCGCATCTCAACTAACGTATGTAGCTTATTTACTCCCCGATAATGAGTTATTACAAAGATAGATGTTTCAAAGTGGAACCAATTAATGATAAAACCTTTCTACACTCTAGCTGCTAGCAGCACTAGCTGGCTTAAAGTTGATAGATTGTCTACTCTTTTTATTTAACTTATCAAACGTTTACAGTGTTTTAAAAGAATAGTAAATAAATATATCGAAAACATATATAATTTTTAAGTTTTTAAAATATTTGAAACCGATAAAATTGGGACTTCACTAAGTAAAAATACATTTTTTTAACTAAAAAGTATATTGTATGTTGTATAACCTTATAGATAGGTCTATAAGTTATAGTTTTGGAATAATGTTAGGAAAAAGTAGCACAATTTAGCACAACAATCAAAAATTAGAATTTCAAAAAGGGGGACTATTTTCACACTAGCAAAAAAAACGTTTTTTTTTTTTTAGTTTTATAAGAGCCGTTTTTATTTTAGGGATTACACATTTTTTGGAATAATGTTAGGAACAACTATAGTTTTTAGCATTACTTATTTGAAAAAAGAGGGCTTAACTTCACATTCTTTAATTTAATATTTTTAAATGTACAATAAAGTGCCCCTCTTATGTGATAAAATATATATAAAACTATTAAAAAATCATAAGTAAAATTAAATTTAACACAGAAAGCTGACAAAGTTTAATTTATAATGGGATTAAAACTTAAATAAAGTACTTATTGTGTCTGAATTTTTTATAAGAAAATAAAATAAGAAATTTTGAAGCTGGCCTACTTACCCTACTTTGAACGGAAACAAATAATTGAAAATTGTTGTCTGCAATTATGGTAATTGGTCTGAAGTATACGGCAAGCCAGCTTTTTATGTTACCCCCCCCTCTCTATTTACAAGGGCTTAAACATTAAAATATTTTTATAATTATTGTATAAAATAATGCTTATTTTTTTTATATGTCTATATAATTTTTAGTGTTGTGAAATTTATCTTATTTTTAATTGAGGATTATTTATACAGTCTACGTCAAGGGGAGAGGTCCAGTGATATTAGGTCGTTAAAACCGATAGTTGTGAAAACCAGTTAAAAGTTAATTATATAGAACTCAGTCGGGTTTTTATTTTGAGTCGTTATAACCGATATCTTGTATTGATTTTATTTATATTATTTAACATAGATTTTTATGTTGTCTATTAATTAATCTTGGCTTCTGGGTATAAATTGCAATGTTGTCAAACAGAATTAACAGAATTTCGTTTTTTTTTATTCATTTTGTGTTAGGTTTAATTTTAGTTGTTATCTATCTGTCAGTTTCAAAAACTTTTTTTTTGTGATAACATTTAAAAGAATATTTTCAAACTATCTTTGCGAATAGGAAAAGGTCGTAAATTTCCCCATTCCTGAACTATTTTCAGAAATTAACATACACTAGATTTATTTTAATAATATAATAAGAAGTTACAAAACTCAAAAATTAAGTTTGAGATTTATGTGAAGTCGTTATAATAAAACTAGATACTTTAAACTTCAAAGAAAGATGCACCATTTATTTTAGTATCTACTTGTATTTTTGTTTAGGTACATATGTATAAAATTATATTTCCAAAATACAGTGGTACCTCGACATACGAGTGCCCCAACATACGAGTTTTTCGAGATACGAGCTGGCGAGCGAGTGATTTTTTGCTTTGAGTTACGAGCGAAATTCGAGATACGAGTTCGGTAGTTCATTTATTTTTATAACCATGAATCGGAAGAAAGTTTGTGAAAAGTCAAGTGCTAAGAAAAAGATGATGAGTATTGAATTAAAACGTGAAATTATAGAAAAACATGAGCAATTGTTTTGTATGAGGAAATTTGCTTCGAGATACGAGTAATTCAAGATACGAGCAAGGTTGCGGAACGAATTAAACTCGTATGTCGAGGTACCACTGTATTTATAAATTAACAATTTAATGTATTTTTACATTGGATAGTTAAAGTATTGTTGATATGAAATGAATAGTTTTAATTTTTCATGTCGTGCCAAAATAAAGAATGATTTAGGATATATTTGTCTTTATTTAAACATGTCTGATTTTTCTCAGAAAAAGAGATAGATATATCCTAAATGCAACTGCATCTTTCTCGCTGTTTTGAACAAATGTTACATACACCATTATATTAATACAGAATACACAGTCCATGTTTTATATCTTTATGGTAAAAAATCCTATAATATCTTTTGAACAAAAAGCTAAACAATAATGACTTTATCTCGTCCAGGTTTATTTAGAACACTACGCACTTCTTAACAACATTTCTTAAGAATAAAAACAACACATTATATGTTGCAGCTGCGGTAATGATTACAAATGCAATGAGCAATGCCGCCCTTGTTTACGAATTGCGCAAAATAGGAAATATATATTATAGTATGCAAGTTCAATATTCAAGGATTGGTTTTATGTGCGAGTCTTTATGTACACATTATTGTAGTTTTGTGATAATTGTATCGATTGTGGAATGTAATGGGAAAAATAATTACTTAGTATTTTATATATTATAGTCAGTTGATAAGAAGTACATAGAATTCTTTGAAAATAAGATAAATTAACGTTTATAAGGCCTATTTCACACATATACGGTTTCATTCGGTTCGGTTCGTTTTCGGTCGCTGCCGACAAGTGTGAAACGATGATTCAGTTTGTATTCGGTACCTAATAGAAACCGTACAGAACTGAATACTCCCTCCACACGGACAGATTTCATCAGGTTTCAATTCGTGTCCAGGGAACACAAAGCAATCAACGCGTTCACACATACTCGGTTTAGTTTCGGTTTTAACCTGATAACGAGTGTTATTTTTTTTTTAAGTTTTATCGCGGATTTTCTAATAAAATGAGCGGTTTTCTAGATGTTGATGTGGATCGCCTTCATGCTCTTTAGCTTCAGGAAAATAGTGTAGAATGCTCCAAATTCCTGCTGTAAAGTGATGAGAGGGTGCTCGCAATGAATTCTAGTATTCCTCCTTCATTTTTTAATTTTTTATAGAGAAACAACATGGCAACAACTTGCTTTCTCTCCATGATAACTACTGAGTTTACGGAAAAAAATAAAACCTAATATGAACCGTATGAGAACCGTGTATGTGTGAAAGGGTTTGATTCGTTTTCGGCTGAAACCGAACCGAATGGAACCGCGTATGTGTGAAACAAGGCTAAAGAGGCTAATAATATGACTAGCTAGCAAACACTCTCAAATGAGGTATCAAACTTATATATATGACAGTTCTCTTGGAGTTTTTTTTACAGATAATTTCATGCATAGTTAGTAAAAATACATATATGTATGTTATGTAAATGTAAAGTATATTTATTTACTAAAGTGTATTTACTAACCTTGAGTAAAAATGGTAAAAATTAACTTACTGTGTATGCAAATATCTGTTAAAAACTCAAAGAGAACTGGCATATAAGTTGTGTACCTTATTTGAGAGTGCTTGCTAAGGCTAGCAAATTTTATTTAGTTTGTTAATACCGGATATTAATTTGCAATTGCAATAGGTGTAAAAAACATAAAAATTATTAACTGTGGTCTTTATTGGTATAAATGTATATCAAATAATTTTTTAATGAGGTTGACACTATAGGTTGTGAGGCTTGCTTTGCGGGTAAGTACTTGTGGATAAGAATATAGTGAAGGCAATTCGAAAAACATGCGAAATCATTTTTTAGGGTTCCGTAGAAAACTAGGAACCCTTATAGTTTCTCTATGTCCGTCCGTCTTCAAAAATTTTGAGATAATAAGATGAAATTAGGTATACGGTCGTAGATTGATGACCCAAAAACAGAAATAATAAGATTTTTGAAAATAAAATTTTTTTAGACCCCCCTTTCATAAAATGAAAAGTGTTTTCAAAAAAAAATATTCACCTACACCATTGAGTGGGGTGTCGTTAGATAGGTCTCCTAAAATGCAACAAAAAATGTAACAGAACTTTTTGATTTTAACCCTTTAATCATGATGTATTTGTTCTCCAAAGTCGTTAAAAAGCGCCCCCCCCCCCTCTATTTTCTAAACTATCGATTCAAAAAATCTGAAAAAAAAATTCAGAATGTAGCTTTTAATTAGTACTTTCACTGAAAATTATAACGAACATTGTCAAAAATATTTTGGGCACCCCTATCATAGATTGAAAAGTGAAGTCACATTTTTTTCATTTACCCCATTGAGTGGGGTGTCATTTGATAGGTCTCGTAAAATGAAATAATAAAAGCCAAATAACTTTTTGATTTTAACCCTTCGGTCACGAAAATTTTATAAAAAAACTATTTTTTTATAAATCGTAGTGAGAATGACTACGGAACCCTATCATGCGCGTGTCCAACAAGCACTTGCCCGTTTTATTTTGTCATATTTTCAACAAGAATTGAGAACTGTTTAGTGTTAAAAGGGTTAAGAAAACACTTTTATATTTTCTGGAGATATGAGTATGTCATCCTGAATTTTAACTACTTTTTATAAGTTAAAACCAAAATCTCAAGTGCATCAGACTGTATCTCATACCACGTACATACATACAACCTTACAATCATCTGCAGCAGCTGCAACAAATAATTATTTACATACCGGGTGTCCCAGATAACTTTTCCAGCATGGGGATCTCAGTATCTATAAGAGATACAGGTTTGGTTAAATTATTTGTAAGATGGGGGTTAGTATTATTACACAAAAAAATATTCATAATTCTATGTGGTTTAGGCGGTATACCCAAAAAATTGAAAATTCGGAATTACTTTAAATGGCTATAACTTTTTTGTCAAAGTAGATAGGTACTTTTTGTAGACGGTTTCTTAAAGCACTTTTTTGTGCAGAATCGATTGGTGTATTTAGATTTTTTATATCACTTTTAGTTTCCGAGTTATGAGCCCTAACATTAGTTTTTCTTATGGGCCACTAATTGTAAGTTGACTATGGCATATTTGAACGTGTTTTTTACTCTACTTTACAACGATATGTCACATGCCATACTTATTGTCGAAAAAAAAATATAATGTATTTTTTAAATAGTTTATTGTTTTCAAATAGTCATTTGTTATTTTGATTGTTGTTATTGTGATTTTTGTTTACAATTTTTGTTTTTCATGGCTCACTTAAATGTTTTTAATAAAATACTTAATAAATATCACTGGCATTTAGTACATCTTCTTATTTTCGAAAATAAATGTGACGTGTGACATCGTTGTAAAGTAGAGAAAAAAATACGTTCAAATATGCCATAGCCAACTTAGTGGCCCATAAAAAAAACTAAAGTTAGGGCTCATAACTCGGAAACTAAAAGTGATATAAAAAATCTAAATGCACCAATCGATTCTACCTATACATAAAAAAGTGCTTTAAGAAACCGTTTACAAAAAGTATCTATCTACTTTGACAAAAAAGTTATAGCCATTTAAAGAAATTCTGAATTTTCAGTTTTTTGGGTATACCGCCTAAACCACATAGAATTATGAATATTTTTTTGTGTAGTAATACTCACCCCTTTCATACAAATAATTCATCTGATTTAACCAAACCTGTATCTCTTATAGATACTGAGATCCCAATGCTGGAAAAGTTATCTGGGACACCCGGTATATCTCGAGACACACACATTCTCTCTGAGGGTTTTCATCGCAAATTGTCCATAGTCCATAGCATTGACGTGGCTCGTTTTTACTCACCGGGGAGATAAGGAATATTATTGAAATGTATGTATTGATTTGAATATATCGTATTCCCTATCTAATACTACAAATTATAATTGTATAGTAGTTGTAATGATGTAGGTACTGTCTACTGTAGAGTTGTGTGCAATTAGTAATGGGGTTCATATTCAAATTAGTTGAGTAAACTGGACTTTGATTGTTTGAATTTCAGTAATGGCAATTAAAATATAGAGAACTGTACTGTACAAGATTAGGTATAATATAATAACCATTAGTTGTAACTAAATTCAGCAACGTTTTATTAACTTTACATACCACTAGACTACACTGGTAGAAAGGATTTCTCAAACCAAGTAAACCTTGTTTTGTATATAACGAAAACAATATTTTCTTAAGATAAGAAATATATTCTTAAACCAACTATAGTATTCTTGAACGAAGGAATAACGTAGTTGGATTAAGAGTATGTTTCTTATATTAATATTGTTTTCGTTATATACAAAACAAGGTTTTCTTGGTCCAATACAGTTTTTTTTTCTGTGTATAGGAGTTTTGTGGGCCCCCATGATAGGTTCTGAATTCACCATTTTGGCTCTCATTTTTGTTCCATCATAATTGTTGTATAGTTTTTATTTTAACCCATTAGTGCATAAAGTTAATTTTTTAAATATTTAATTTTTTTGATTCTATGCAATTATTTTACATCAAGACGTTATTTAATAAATAAATCTAGACGTCCATTATAAGACACATTATGCACTAATGGGTTAAATGATATAAAACATTTTTAGTAGAAATATTATTCTTATACATATTATAATATGCAACGTCTGTCTGTCTGTCTGTCTGTCTGTGAGGGCGCTTATCTTTCGAGGACAACTTAGAAGATTTATGTGTTTTTTTTTTATTTATAGATATTTTTTTGGCCATTTTTTAGTACATATGTATTTTGTTATATTAGGTAATATAAGGAATAATCAGTGACAATAATAGTAAATGAAGTGTGCTCTTTTTCAATACGCTACCGTTAAATATTGAACAATATAATGTATTAAATAACTGTGTAGAATAAAAATATCTATATTTTGTTCAACTATAAAAATCCTAAACAATAATTCCGTAGTCAGCGCGGGTACGAAACCGCGGGTACGTAGGTACAGTTAGTATTTTATAAAAGTAATTCGGCTCATTTATTTCCTATGAGAAAATGAATCTTAACGGACAGACAGACGGAAAACAAAATGGTTTAATTTTATTTTATTTTGAAGTACGTATTTTTTTAATGATTTTATTTAAGTTTTTTACTTTTAATGTTAGGTAAAGGTTGATATATTTAATCAGAACTACATTTTAATAATTTGGTTCACTTATTTTCTATGAGAAAATGAGTGTTAACGGACAGACAGACAGACGGACAACAAAGGGTTTAGTTTTTTTTTGAAGTACGCATTTTTTAACAATTTTATTTCAGTTTTTTTTTTCTTTTAATGTTAGGTTTTTTAATCAGAACTGTATTTTAGTAATTTGGCTCACTTATATCTTTGAGAAAATGGGTCTTAACGGATAGGCAGATGGACACACAACAAAGGTTTTATTTTTTTATTAAAGTGAAACTTTTATTACATCGTCTCAAAATTTTTCGTCTGTGTGTTGCATGTCGCTCGGCCGCGGAGTAGGGGTAAATACGTCAGAGCCATACAAGGTTAGTAAATACACAGGTTGTACCATAACTAGTGACCGACCGAAACCAATTTTTGGGCCGAAACCGAAACCGAAACCGAATTTCGGTTTTCATCTCAGTTTCGGCCGAAACCGAAACCGAAACCGAAACTTTTTACAAAATTTTTTTGAAACAAGTTTACTTATAGTGCGGTCATAGAAAAATCTCTACTTACAGCGAGTTTTTGGTTTAAAAAAATCCTTATCTAAGATTATGGATAAATCCGTCTTCCGCACGGCATAATTAATTTTTGCGGGTGAAATTAGTAAAATTCTTCATTTTTGGGGGGGGGGGGGGGGGCTTACTAATATATATTTGAATTTGTTTCAAACACTCCTCTTTCAACTAGATTTAAAATTTTGTAATTTGTTTTGAACAATAACGAACGTTAATCGGGGAAAAATTATTTACGGCAACAATCCGAAAAATATCAGAAAAACGTAAATAACTTTTTTCTTTCATTTTATTTTAATCTGAAATTATTAGGAAAATTATATTAGATTTTTTTTGTAACTTTTGCTCTTCAAAATATTAATGCAAAAAAAATTTTTTTTTAATATTATCATTTTTCTAGTTACATCAGATTAAAATAATTTTTTGTTTTACACAATTTTCCTGTAAAGTTAATGGGTTTCGAGTAAAAAATTAGTGAATATCTAAAATTATTTTGTTAAATATTTTAAAAAATGAAGTCATATAAAAATTTTCTTAAAATAAAAGCTGCTTGTTTTTTCCAAACAACAAGATACCGTAATAAAAGTATAGGTTTCCATTTGAAAAAAAAAATGTTGGGCCTATTTGACCATGAAGACGTCCAAAAAATCAAATATTAATAACGCCATTTCGGGTTCTCATCAAAACCAAACAACTTTTATTTGAAGCATTTTTTGATTTAATTGATATAGATAAAAAAATAGGGGGGGTGATAGATTAAAATGTACGTTTATAAACATTTGAAGGAGCATTAAAAACCTTACAATTTGAGATAAACAAATTAGTTAGACAAATATATCAAACAATTTTTTTAAGTTTTGGCGTTATTTTTTTATATTTTAAAATCAATATTGATAGGTTTATTAACGATCATTAGAAGTACATTATCTCTAATTTTCATCAAAAAAAATTCTTATTTGGTGCAAAGTAATTGAGAGAAACAACGATCTGTTTGTATTTTTTTCGATTAGATATTAAAAGTTATATTTTTCCACGCCCCTCCCCACACATTTCAATAGAGGGGTTTCTTACAAGTGATTCTATTTATTTATTTTGGTCGATATTGATCAAGTAAAAGCCGTGATATTCACGAAAAACCGTACGATACACAGAAAATATGACGATTTTCCGGAAAAATTGTGAAAAAAATACCGCGCAGAAGATGGATTTAATTCTTAAACAAAAAAAATATGTAAAAAATAAAACAAACATGTATAAAAATATCATATTATTCATAAAAAAGACGTGATTCACAGTTTCGGCAAAGCCGAAAGTTTCGGCCATTTTATGGCCGAAACCGAAACTTGGCCGAAACACGTATTTTAGGCCGAAACTAGCCGAAACCGAAACCGAACCTTCGGTCGGTCACTAACCATAACTCTGTTTGTGAGGTGGTGGGGATGGCATGAGAGCCATGAGAGGAGACACAGAGGGGAAACACAGATGGGAGAACGCGTCATCATGAGGAACCTTACAACGTTATAAATGGCTATCAGTATTAAAACTGTCAGAGTATATTTAAGATATTTATTTTTCGCATATTAAGTTATTGTTTTAGTGCTTATTATATAAGCTTATTCATTGTAAGTTGTTTATAAATTATTATTAAATATTTTCATTTGATATTGATAGTGTACTGAATTTAAAACTACGTTTTTATTATGTTATTCCTATAAATTATAGTTTTAAGCAAGTGTTTGTTTAAGATGTGTAACTAGCAAATTTATGTTTAGTGGATTTTTTTCAACTAATATGTATATAATAATGTTAATATACTAGTAGTGACGTTAAAATATAATAAATAAAACAACTAATTGTCTAATTGACGTTTAGACAATTAGTTGTTTTATTTATAATAATGTTACATATGTTGAATTTTGATTATAGATCGATAAAAATGCCAGGAGTTAAAATTTTTAAAATTGACGAAGTTTTTTGTATTTAAGATAGATACATGATACATATAATAAATGTACATACTCCAGTAAAAAAATGTTTCAAAGTGCTATTATTATTTTAGTGATACTAATAAACTAGTATGTTTAATATATGATTATTTATAATGCTTTGTGCTTCTGTGATCGATAACATTTATTTTATATAGTTACAAATGTCCAAAAAATTTAAATAATACAGAAAACAATGTTAAATAAAAATGTATTTGCAAGCGAGATTACTTTAGTACATTTAAAATGTTCCTCATAGTGACGTAGGTGACCTATTTCCCGCGTGATTCCCGCGCGAATACCTGATTGGCCAAAAGTTATGGTACAACCTGTGTATTTACTAACCTTGAGAGCCATAGACATAAAGAAATGGACAGTGCATCTGACTCGAAAAAAGAGCCGTGTCAAATGAAAGAGACAGAAATTGTTTGGTTGTTATATAGAATTTATTAGAATTATTAGAACTTTTTGCTGGTGCATGTTGTTGTTTATGGATTTATTTCAATTTTGAGTGCTTGAATTTATTATTCCGAAAATTTTTAGTTAAATGTCTATAATGTAAAAAAAAGTTTCACTTTTACCGTGGTTTCATAAAACCACACAATCATTTTTTTTAAGTATAAATTTTTTTAATGATTTTATTTAAGTTTCTTACTTTTAATGTTAGGTAATTTAATGAGAACTGCATATAGCAGACGCCTTTGGTTGTAGAGTGCACTGTACAATGCACATAGTTATAATTCCTGTTACGTATTCGGGTGGTCTGACTGGTTAACAGCTGCAAGGTGGTGTCTCGAGTGTAAACGCCACATTTAGTTTTATTTTTGAGATCAAATTTTATACTTCATTGTTTCTTCAGTTTTTGTTGTTTCAAGATAAATATGTTAAACTATTCTCCTAATGATATTGATATTTTGTAATGATTTTTACTTCCTCGCAATATCGAAGGTACGTGAAACTTTGTGATTGTTTTAAAATGAGAAATTTTTTGTTTAAATATAAATGTCTTATTTTATTTTGTTTTCAAAATTTCATCGAAATCTATGTTATTTTTCTATGGTGTCAACCTCTTTAAATCTAACTCAATACAATAAAAATATACGATCTTTTTGATATTGTCAGATTGACTCACCTATAGTGAATGCTCTACAGCCAAAACTGTAAGACTTACAATCATGGAATTTTAAACTTAAGGTTCTTGTTTATACCGGGTGTCCCAGATAACTTTTCCAGCATGGGGATCTCAGTATTTATAAGAGATACAGGTTTGGTTAAATCAGATGAATTATTTGTATGAAAGGGGTGAGTATTACTACACAAAAAAATATTCATAATTATATGTGGTTTATACGGTATACCCAAAAAACTGAAAATTCTGAATTTCTTTAAATGGCTATAACTTTTTTGTTTAAGTAGATAGGTACTTTTTGTTTGCGGTTTATTAAAGCACTTTTTTGTGGAGAATTGATCGGTGTATTTAGAATTTTTATATCACTTTTAGTTTCCGAGTTACAAGCCCTAACTTTAGTTTTTCTTATGGTCCGCTAAGATGGCTATAGCATATTTGAACGTGTTTTTTACTCTACTTTACAACGATATGTCACTTGCCATATTTATTAACGAAAAAAAGTCGAAATACTAAATATCAGTGATATTTATGGAGTATTTTATTACTAACTTTTAAGTGAGCCATGAAAAACAAAAATCACAATAACAACAATCAAAATAACAAATGAATATTTGAAACAATGAACTATTTGAAAAAAATATATTATAATTTTTTTTCGATAATAAATATGGCAAGTGGCACATCGTCGTAAAGTAGAGTAAAAAACACGTTCAAATATGCCATAGCCAACTTAGCGGCCCATAAGAAAAACTGAAGTTAGGGCTTGTATCTCGGAAACTAAAAGTGATATAAAAATTCTAAATACACCAATCAATTCTACACAAAAAAGTGCTTTAATAAACCGTCTACAAAAAGTACCTATCTACTTTAACAAAAAAGTTAAAGCCATTTAAAGAAATTCCGAATTTTCAGTTTTTTGGGTATACCGCCTAAATCACATAGAATTATGAATATTTTTTGGTGTAACAATACTCACCCCTTTCATACAAATAATTCATCTCATTTAACCAAACCTGTATCTCTTATAGATACTGAGATCCCCATGCTGGAAATGTTATCTGGGACACCCGGTATTATTATTAAGAATTACAATTAATATATTTATTAGAACTTTTTCCATACGGGTATGTAGACGACCACTGGTATAAAGCAATGAACGATAACAGTGAGAGCACTGTTGAAAGGTGTTTTTGTCGCTGGGTTATTGATCATCATCAACAACAACATCAGTATATCGATCAAGTATCGGAATCCAGTCAACACGTGATCGGAGTACTGGAGATGTAAGAGTCCGTCATTACCGATTGAATATATCTAACAGCAAGTCAGCCAGGGTTGGTTTTGGGTAATAAGAAACAACAATGTGTAATGTGTAAGCTTTTGTCTAGTGTACAGCCCTTATAAAGTAATAAGGGCTGTACAAGTTGGTGCAAATTAAACTTATGTTATAGATAGTAAACGATATATTTTTCGGAAAACGGTAAGGGGCTATACCAGTGTGAACGCTGGAAATTTGGGCGATTTTCGGAAATTTTTTGGAAGAAAAATACTCAATGAAATATTTTGGAAAATTGAGAATATATTTAGCTAATATTAGACGAGTATTCCATAATTTTTTCACGTAAAAATATCGATATCTAAGCGACTTCGGAGACGCAAAAAAAAAATCTCCTCCACTGCGGCCATGATTCCGGACGATGGAGTAGTTGAAATTGAAAAATGAAAAAAAGGCGTTAAACTGGAAGGTATTAACTGTACGATGACCTACGGTTTTCGAAAAATATCAAAATTAACAAAATGGCGTAGTTATGAAAAAAAGTCTGTTTTATTGCCTATAAAATGGTCGTATTTTTAATGCCAAATCGTCAATTTTCATCCAATCAAAAATATCCTAGTTCATCGTAGAGTAAATATATTCAAGAGTAAGTACTCAGTTCAAATTTCTAATTAATTTTACATTAATAAATGTAATTTTGTATGTGAGGATTTGACCCTGCAAGCCTCGGTAGACTCTACTAAATCTGAGTCTGACTAAAAAAAAAACAGGCAAGTGCGTGTTGGGCACGCACTTGATAGGGTTCCGTAGTCATTCTCACTACGATTTATAAAAAAGAGTTTTTTTCAAAATTTTCGTGACCGAAGGGTTAAAATCAAAAAGTCATTTGACTTTTATTATTGCATTTTAGGAGACCAATCAAATTACGCACCACTCAATGGGGTAAATGAAAAAAATGTGAGTTAATTTTTCAATCTATGAAAAGGGGGTCCAAAATATTTTTGACAATGTTCGTTATAATTTTCAGTGAAAGTACTAAGTAAAAGCTACATTCTGGAATTTTTTCAGATTTTTTAAATTGATAGTTTAGAAAATAGAGGGGGGGAAGCTTTTTTAACGACTTTAGAGAGCAAATACATCGTGATTAAAGGGTTAAAATCAAAAAGTTCTGATACATTTTTTATTGAATTTCAGGAGACCTTTCTAACGACACCACACTCAATGGTGTAGGTGAAATTTTTTTTTTGAAAACACTTTTCATTTTATGAAAGGGGGGTCTAAAAAAATTGTATTTTCAAAAATCTTATCATTTCTGTTTTTGGGTCATCAATCTACGACCGTGTACCAAATTTCATGTTATTATCTCAAAATTTTTGATGACGGACGGACGGACATGGAGAAACTATAAGGGTTCCTAGTTTTCTACGGAACCCTAAAACGTGTGTACAATCTTTTTTATGTTACAGTAACATATTTTATGCTACATAACGAATTAAAAATTATAACATGTATTGGTATGGGAAAACGCGTTTCACATAACAAACTTGTTCCTGGAACGAATTTTCATTATATGAGAAATCCTTAATACAAGTCTGTAATTTCATCACAAGTTTGGTGAAAGATATCTAAGTTCTTGACTGAGTGAATGACCATTGTTATCACACAGACACACACACACTGCTTGCCACAGGGGGGGGGGGGGGGGGGTACAACAAAAGATGAGCTGTGAAAAGGATATATTTGATAAAAAAGATTCGATCTGATTGGAAAATGGCTTCTATGTGGTTGGTTGGGGATGTCTACTATATAGGATTTATTAAACTCTAGAGATTTCAAGTGATATTGTGTATAAAACATATACAGGATGGCCCAAGTAAAACGAAACGGGCGCGCTTTTGGTCATTTAAAATAAGATTTTGAAAAAAAGCTCGAACTCGTCGATTTTGTTTTCAAGGGGGACATCTTTTGGTATAAAATTTTTGCAAGAATCTTTTCAACCCTCAGCGCTATGAGCTCAACCCTTAAAATTTTAAATAGCATGATAGGGCAAGTGATACCTCATTTGAAAGGTTTTTTCATTCTGAATACGGTGCTATTTGATTTTTTCAAATCTGTTTAGTTTTAGTCAAGTTATTGACATTTTGAATTCCATAAATGCAATGATTTTCTGATTAAAAAATAAATATTTACAACTAAAAGTCAGGCTTATTTTCTTTTCAAATAATTCAAAAATGACCAATTTGGACATTTATTGAATTAATTGAAAAAATTTATTAAAAAAAATTTACCAACATCCAAAACATAAGTTTCTGTATGCTGCTAAAATTATTGCTTTATTTGCTTACGAGCATTTTTTATAATACGCTTTTTTTACGTTATTAATTTTTGTTAAAATAAATAATTTTTATAAAAGTTTGTATATTTATAGGTAAACAGTTTCATTTACAATGTACCAAAAATGTGGCATCGATAACAATATCATCTGGCGTCTAAATATTTGCCGTATTAATAAATCATAGTGCGCTAATAATAAAGATCAAATGATAAAGAAATATTTATAACACATAAATTTGGCATTTGAGTAGTTTGGCTATTTATTTAATTGAGGAGGCTGGGACAAATCAGTGCCAACTATGATTTATCATCTCTCATGGTATTTATTATCAAACAAACATACCAAATATACAGGGTGAGTCATATCAGGTGGAACAAACTTAAACCGTTGATTGAGAAAAATATTTCAAGCAAAAAAGTTCATATAAACATGTGTCCAGAAACTCTTCGTGAGGGAGCTACAGACTCCCAAAGATTTTGACTAAAATTGATTTTTATTTAATATCTGGAGAACCCATTGTGATACAGCAATGAAAATTAATACCTGGATTTATAATAATACGTGTTATCGATTTCCAGTATCAAACAATGGTTATTTAGACCAGTGATGTATGAGGCCTGTGGGCCCTCTGATTTTTATCTAGTATTTTTTTGTTCTTCACTTTTTTCTTATGTTTGGTATTTCTATAAGGTCATATCATACAAAATACACATAAATATACATTGTTAAGTTGTCATAAGATCAACTGTTTACGAGAAATACGATGGGGAAGATAGTTTTGCAGAATTTAACTTAATACGGATGCTAAAAAATACATAAAATAAATTTATATTCTTGTTCTATAATTAAAAACAATAATAAAGTTGTATGTAAATATACCTACAAAAATGCATCCTTAACAACAAATAACAGTTTTTAGTTTCATTTTTTGCAAAACTATCTTCCCCATCGTATTTCTCGTAAACGGTTGATCTTATGACAACTTAACAATGCACATTTATGTGTATTTTGTATCATATGACCTTATAAAAATACCAAACATAAGAAAAAAGTGAAGAACAAAAAAATACCAGATAAAAATCAGAGGGCCCACAGGCCCCATACATCCCTGGTCTAAATAACCATTGTTTGATACTGGAAATCGATAACACGTATTATTACTAGTCCATGTATTAATTTTCATTGCTGTATCACAATGGGTTCTCCAGATATTAAATAAAAACTAATTTTAGTCAAAATCTTTGGGAGTCTGTAGCTCCCTCACGAAGAGTTTCTGGACACATGTTTATATGAACTTTTTTGCTTGAAATATTTTTCTCAATCAACGGTTTAAGTTTGTTCCACCTGATATGACCCACCCTGTATACTAGCTGTACCTACCCGCTAAAAATGATTACAAAAAGAGGACAAAAAATGCACCTCTGCACATGAAGCGGTTTCGAAGGGGGGTGGTTTTTAAGGGTTGAAAATGTTTTTTTGTGATTTCCGGCGAAGTATGACTTCCTATCGAAAAATGGTCTATAGTAAAGTTATAGATAATAAATAAATCTACAATTTTGTATCAAACCAATTTACAACATAACCTAAAATTTTCCGAGATATTAGCGAAAAACCGTTTTTTTGAATTTTCGAGTTTTTTATGTCGAAAAATTGTTCAAAATACTTTAATTTTTCATGAAATGTATGTTTTGAGTTCCTTTAATTTTACCGATCTGTCCGGAATTTCAAAGTTAAATATTTCCTGAAATTTCGAAAAAAATTAAAATCGTAGAAATTTTTGATTTTTTAACTTTTAGGTTGCTCATTTTTTTCGTCTTGAGTCGTACTTTAAAATAGATAAATAATTAAAATACCTTTACATTTAAAAATTCTGTGAAAATTTAGAAAAACCAAAAATATGTCTTTATTCGTATACAATATATTATAATTTTAGTCAGGCAAATATTGACTATAGAAATTAATGATTTTTTTATTTTTTTCTTTGTACTATGAGATCTTCTTTCGTGCCAAATTTCAAAATTCTAAATCAACGGGAAATACCCTATATACGTGAGTCAATCTGTCTGTATTAAAAAGAACCTACATATATTTTTATTGTATTTAGATATTTTTACAGAACTATGAAGCTGTAAACTTTAGTATTTGATATTAATTTCAACTTGATGTACCTCTGAGAAAAAGGGTCCTTACGGACAGACAGACAGACAGACGGTTTTTTTTTTCATGTAGAGGTACTGAAACCTATAAACTATGACAAACTGTATATATGTATGTATAACTATAGAATATAGATAAAGTAATTCATAAATTAATTTGAATAGTTATGAATACGGTTATACACTTATAGGGTGGTAAAAGTAGATGAAATTTAGATCAGATATAAAGCGTCTTCAGACGTTGTACGGCAAACATAATTACATCACGCCAGAGAGAGAGAGAGATAGATAGAGAGGGAGAAGAAGCTTTGTTTGATGTATAAATAACACAATAATGCACTATAAGCTCTAATGAAATTTTCAATATTGTGTTCAAGTTATATAATCGTATGGGTTAACAACATTTGTTATGTAATTAATAGTATATTATAGTAGTGGCGGGTTTATTGTGTACGATATCTTTAGCCCGTTTGTTTTTGTAAATTGTATATACCCGGGAAAAAAATGTAGATCTGTAGAGGTTTACTGAGTTTACTTACTCACTAGGGAACCTTTTCATGTCGAAAATTCGTATCTAGTTTAAACTTTGTATATAGTTAGAGGAGGTCAAAGTAAGTAACAAAAAAATTACCACAGCTGCGGTAAAACGGTTTAAGGGGGTGAAACACCCCTATGAAAATGTGCAAAATAATCAAATTTTTTCAAATAGCTCTGAAACTAATGGAAATTTAAAAAAATCTACAATACAAAATTTTCATGATTTTTTATGCTCTATTTCGAATTGCGATAGTCAAAATACGAAAAAAATTAAACCTATCGAATGTGGGTGGGAGATAGGGGTTAACGATTTAATGTTATCGAAATTTGACTATCGCCATTCGAAAGAGCATAAAAAATCATGAAAATTTTGTATTATAGATTTTTTTAAATTTTCATTAGTTTCAGAGTTATTTGAAAAAATATGATTATTTTGCACATTTTTATAGGGGTGTTTCACCCCCTTAAACCGTTTTACCGCAGCTGTGATAATTTTTTTCTTTCTTACCTTGACCTCCTCTAATTATATACAAAATTTAAACTCGATACGAATTTTCGACTTGAAAAGGTTCCCTTGTCAGATCTCTATAGATCTGCAATATGAGACAACATCATAGTTTTTGATCTGTGGAGACTTGCAAAGATCTACAACGGTTACAAAGATCCACAACAATCTACAAAGATCTCTGAAGATCATTGAACCGTTGAAAATTAATGATTTTTTAACGTTGAAAATTCATGAATTTTCAACGTTTTAATCTCTATATCACGATTTACAACGAGCTTTAAAGATCTTGTAGATCCTTTTAGATCTTTGTAGGTCATTGTAGATCTTTGCAAGTTTCCATAGATCAAAAACCAGTGAAAAATATAATATTGTCTCAAAATGGAGATCTATCAAGATCTTAGTAGATCTCTGCAGATCTACATTTTTTTCTCGGGTGTGTTTTTCATAATGGGGTGCTAACTACACGCAACATTCTATGTAAGACATAATATGTATATATCAGGGAAGTTGCTTATGCACCTGTTAGAGTAGAGTTACAATGAAAGATACCTACTGTGCATAAGATTTTTTTGATCTGAATAATCTGAAATAAAACATTTTTTGTAATCTATCTTTTAGTAACTTAATCTATATCTATAAAAGAGTTTGTCCTTAACCACTCACTCACTCATATGTATATCAACGTACAGCCCAAACCCCTGGACCTAGAAACGTGAAATTTCGTAGGTATCTTGCTTACATTATAAAAGGAAGCTTTTATAATGTAAGCACCCACTAAGAAAGGATTTTTCGAAATTCAACCCCTACGGGGTTAAACAAAGTGTCAAATTTTATATAAAAAAATATTTTTTTTGTTTGCATTTAATTGAAACATACTCTACAATATAAATAATGAAACAATTATTTCAGCATTTCCTAAAATTTAACCCCTAATGTGTTGGGGGGGGGGGATTTGTTAAAAAAAATTGTATACACCGAATGAAACATGGCACAAGTAGGCTACAAGATAAATATCAGTTACGAAAATTCAACTCCTATGGGAATGGGAGGGGGGGGGGGTAAATAGGAGGGTAAAAGCATGAGACGGGAACGAGGATGGATTTAGATATGTTTATCTGCATACCTGCTTCAGTTATAAAGGTAAATTAGGGCAAAATAGTCATCTATTAAAATAAAAATTTCGTCATTCAACCTCTAATGGCGGGGGTAGACAGAGTCTGTGTTTTTGATATGTTTATCTGCATAGCTGCTTAAGTTATAATGGTGAAGTCGAGGATACACAGGGGGTGGGTTTTTGCAATTTTGAACTAACATCCGAGATATTTACGTTTTTATAGTTTATAATAATTTTTTTAATACTTTTATAGTTAATGAATAAAAATCAATATAAAAAATGTAATGTGTCATCCCCTATCACGTATGGAGGGTTCTAATTAGTTTCGAAGCTTACGCGAGCGAAGCCGCGGGATTCCGCTAGTTAAAAATATAATGACCTTGGTAACAAGCCCTATAGTACATAATAATTATGTTTATATTCACCGTCCCTTCTCGCTATTGTACACACACACACACACACACACACACACACACACACACACACACACACACACACACACACACACACACACACACACACACACACACACACACACACAGACACACACAACATACAGGAAATAGCATTGAAACAAAGCATTGGTAGTAAAGGTTAACCACCCCATTGTCGCTGTTTCTTCAATACTGGTTTTTATCACAGGGTATCGACAATATAAACATTAAATATCTTGTGGTGTTGTATCACACGGCCAACAAATACATTGATACCTACACTGGTAGAAACGTTTACTTAGTTTATAGGTATTTGTTTGTTTTCTTAAGGGGTTACATACAGTCAATAATACACATATTATGGTAACTTTTATTTGTATTTTAACATTTTTTATTTGTAAAAATAATAATTTCGAAAGCTGCTACAGCTGTTCTCCAGGAGGTCCTCTCAAAAAAGACGCCTTGCGGTGACCACGATATCTCTGGACTGGATCATTTAAAATAAAAAACCCAAACGAATTTCGTTAAAGTAATGTATAATCTTACACTTAATCGAAGGAATAAGCAAAATAAAATTTTTTGACAAAATGGCGGCTTCTAAAAAAAATCGATTTTTGACATTAACCTTAAATTGTTTCTAAAAAAAATATTTATCGGTGAGAAAAAACCTTCGATTAATTACTAAAAAATATACTTAAGAAACTTGTGTTAAAATTTGAGACTGATCGGTTGAGCCGTTTCCGAGGAATCGTGGTCACCGACTTTAAAAACACAGATTTGAGAAAAACGCTCAGCTCCATGTCTCTGGCCCCCCCTTTTTCGAAATTCGAATTTTATTATATGCAGTTGGTTTGTGCTTCGTTTGTGCACGTTTGTGCAGAAATTTTCATCGTTTGTGCTTTAACCCTTTAGGAGATATTCAAAAAAATCAAATGGAGGGCCGTAGACATGCGAGCCCCCCCTTTGATTTTTGTGAATACCACCTAAAGGGTTAAAGCACAAACGATGAAAATTTCTGCACAAACGTGCACAAACGAAGCACAAACGAATTACATATATTAAAATCCGAATTTCCAAAAAGGGGGGGCTCGCATGTCTACGCCCCCCCCCCATTTGATTTTTTTAATATCTCCTAAAGGGTTAAAGCACAAACGAAATGATTTCCTGCACAAACGTGCACAAACGAAGCACAAACGAACTACATATAATAAATTTCGAATTTCCAAAAAGGGGGTGCCAGAGACATGGAGCTAAAACACTCCGGCCTCCTACATTCAAACGCTCTGAGACGTCTTTACAAATATGCATGTAACTTCGAAAATAATAGCCGGATTGACTTGAAATTTTCTGTGTGTGTACTTAAATATATGTACATTACGAAAATGAAAAAAAAATCGATTTAAAAAAAATTCTAATTGTATGTAACCCCTTACGAAAATTGTCCTTGCTTTCTTATTAAAATTTTGTATTTTGCGTTCAAATAATTATTATATTTTTGGCATTATAAAAATATAATTGAATCGGTTAGTGAAAGAACAATACAAGTGCCAAAAATGGCAATTTTAACTGAGATAGGCAAAATGTTTAAAATTCATAGCAAAATAATAATACATCGACCAACATCGTACGCGCGACGGGGGGTAGTTCAATTTTTTTTACAATTACTTTTACCTTACTTTTCTGACGAAATCCTCGAATTTTACTACCATATTATTTCTTGGAAAGTCAAAAATGAAGATTCTGAGTAAAAATTACAAATAATTATTTTGTAAAATAATAAAGCCGAAAATAAAGCAATAAAAAAAAATTAGCAATTTTTTTTTAATTGACTGAAAGAACAGTATAACTGCCGGTCATTTTTTTTCAAATATCTTTTTTTGCAATTTTTTTTAAATTTATTTATGTACGTATTATTATCGGTTAACATAAGTTCTATAATGTCACAATACATAATTAGACCAAATAACCCATAGTTCTCCTTTAAAACAGTTTTTTTCGTTTTTCTCAAAATGGTCATTTTGGAGATATATCGTTCTTTCACTCACCGATTCAATTAAGAAGATGAAACTTTCTCCCAGAAGGTAAGATATATACATACATAGTTTATTTAAAAAATATAATTATTTTGAATAATATTTAAAAATAACATATTATGATTTTTGGTTTGCCACACAAGTGTCCCGTTTGAAATGGCCCGAATCACATTTATTGTGTAATACTAAACATTAATATTCAATGGTTTTATGGCTTGTATTTAATCGTTTCATTAGACCTTATTGGTGTTTTTATTTTTAATTTTTTATACAACGTAGCAGATGTTTTTATTTTAAAATAAATAATTTTAAATCGTGTGAATTTGTAAGATTTTTTTTATATTTGATAATAAATTCAGTTATTAATAATCTCTTATAC
The DNA here is from genome assembly GCA_949319165.1 of Sialis lutaria. Taxonomy (NCBI): domain Eukaryota; kingdom Metazoa; phylum Arthropoda; class Insecta; order Megaloptera; family Sialidae; genus Sialis; species Sialis lutaria. The sequence continues at coordinate 39,453,399 of OX439232.1, read as the reverse complement.
GGATGGAAAGGATGTTGCCTTGGGATTATCAGGGTAGGTAACATGATCACGAAACTCAGGAGATAAGGGTGTGGCCTTCGGATGAATATTTAACTTAAAAATTATTACCTTTGTATAAAAAATAACATACATATTTTAAGATAATCTACCTTGATTATTGTCAGTTATACATACATTTCTAGTCTCTTTAGTAATCTTTATATATGAATCAATAAATAAAATAGAAAAAAGAAGCTACAATATAAGTTGTAACATTTTTTTCCATAAAATTGTAATGTTTTCAAGTAAAATGCTAAGAATTCAATTTCGATAGTATTTGATATTTTTAGTCGCAAATAACTGGGGTATTTCTTATTCATAAATATCTAAATATATATCAAAATACATGGCCTTAAGCGTTTCGTATTTTCTTCGTACAAGATATCCAATTTAAAACTTAAAATAGCTTGTATTTAATATTTCAGTTTTAATCAAAGGAATTCTTTGTTGGAAAACTTTTGATTATTTTGATTTTATATATAATAATGCGTACAAAATGATTGTCTTTAAAATTAGAACGAAATAACCTAAAACTTGGAAACTTATACATACATAAAATATATTTGTTTATTCTTCACATTTGTATGTATATGTAGATTAAAATTAAATACGAAAAATACTGTATGTTTGTTTGTACCGTTTCACGGCTGAACCACTGAACCGATCTTGATGAAATTTGGCATAGAGATAGCTTATGTCATGAGGAAAGACATAGGATACTTCATGTATGAAAAATTGATTAGATAAATAAAACGGACAAGTGCGTGTTGGGCACGCACATGATAGGGTTCCGTAGTCATTCTCACTACGATTTATAAAATGTATTTTTCAAAATTTTCGTGACTGAAGGGTTAAAATCAAAAAGTCATTTGACTTTTATTATTGCATTTTAGGAGACCTATCAAATGACACCCCACTCAATGGGGTAAATGAAAAAAATGTGAATTCACTTTGTTGAGTACCTCTGTACTATGTACGTTTTATATTTATTGTTTTTGATTGTTAATTTAAAGATGGCTTTGCCATTTTGTTAGTTGTCATGTGTTGTTTTGTTTTAATAACAAGTTGGAAAATTAGATATTCAGAAAATTGTTGTGTAAATCATGTAACGTTATTATATCAATATACATATTACTAAAATATATTGTTTGTGATTCCGAGGCGTGGTATTTGATGCCAATAAATAAGTGTGATTTCTTCATCTAATTAATTATAATTTTTTCTAATATTTAACCGCTAATATCGAAGGAATTTAATTTAAATAGTGTTAACATTGTGTTTCGAGTTAACTGGTCCTAAGGCGTTTACATTTTTGGTCTATCATCGAACATTTGGTCCACTTCGACCGGATTCGATCAAGTGTATATGGAACATTATAATTAACGAAGATTTATAGGAAAATCACAAATTTCGACATCAATATTTTCGTCTGTTTGTTGATCACAGCCACCTCTACTATACTGGACTCTGGACATTCATTTGGATATCATAGACAAGAGTGAAGATAGCACCACCGCGTCAAGTTAAGTTGGCTGCATTGTGTTCGAGTGACTACTTTTGATTGTTTGTGTCAAATTTCATATGTCAGATGTGTTTATAAAGGTGAATTGAAGCAAGGACATCATTTGGACATAAACAATTCGAAGATAGCGCCGGCGTCAAGATAAGTTTGGTGCATTGTGCATTGTGTTTACCTTTGATTGTTTGTGACAAATTTTATATGTCACTTGTGTTTTTTAAGGTATGATTTATGTTTAAATACCTTTAATTTTTGAGACTGTAAGTTGTTTTTTATATTTAATTTTCGTAGTTGTCAAATAGATGATTTTTTATACGATATTTGGTATTTGAGGTTAACTGATTGTTGTCGAAAGTATTTTTCAAAAAATATTAATTGTTGTGATTTTGACAGCTGCAGTGATTTTCGTGTATATTGGATATTTAAAGTCATCTTCTTGATAATTTATTTTACATTGAGCATTCTTTTCTATTTTAATTAATTTCATTTGCTACATACTATATTGTTTTTACTTCACTAAAGATGACTGACAGTATTAAAGCTTTGGTAGCAAAGAGGAGGTACCTTAGGGGTAGGATAACTGATATAGAAAATCAATTAGGTGATGTACATTCTATCACCGATTCTACCAAATTGCAATGTGGTTTGGACATTTTGACTGATGTATTCAGTAGGTTTGAAAATGTACAAATGGAATTAGAAATACATGACGAAAAAAAATATGCTCCTGAAGGAAAACTTACTTTTGACAAACGCTATGAACTACATGAAAATATAAGTATAGCTCTTGCTAATCTAAAAGTTATAAAGGATGTAAAATCTCATTCAAGTACATCAACAGGTAATAATCATTCAATCTCGTTACCTACTATTCATTTGCCAATTTTTGCGGGTGATTATGAGAAATGGATGAATTTTAAAGATTTATATGCCAGTTTAGTACACGATAACACACAGTTATCAAATATTAAAAAATTTTACTATCTCAAAACATGTATAAAAGGTAATGCATTGTCACTTATCTCCAGCATTGAATGTACAGATGCTAATTATATTAGAGCTTGGGAAACGCTATTAGAGCGATATGACAACAAAATATTGATAGCAAATACACATTTGAGAGGTATGTTTAATTTAACAAAGGCAACCAAAAATTCATCTACCAGTTTAAGAAATTTATTGAATGAATTTACACAACATCATGATAGTTTGGAAGCTTTAAAAATTCCAAATATGCACGATTTATTTCTTATTCATATTTTGTCTGAAAAGGTCGATTTCGAAACTGTTAGAGAATTTGAAGTTCAAAGAAACGATAACGAGTTCCCAACATTGGAGACATTCAAAAAATATTTAAACAATAAATGTCGAGCTCTTGAAACTGTTACTCGCGGAGAATCTGTTTCTACTTCGAGTTTTAGTAAAAAATCTATTTCTTGCTTTGCTTCAAAGAACTTACAACAAAAGTGTCTTTATTGTAAAGGAGTTTCTCATTTCTTATATCGTTGTTATCAGTTTCAAAAATTAAAACTTGACGAACGTCGTTCATTTGTAAATAAATTACAGCTTTGTTATTTTTGTCTAAGTGATAAGCACCAATTCTCTAAATGTAATAGTGCATATACGGGTTGTCCTAAATGTTCAAATAAAAATCATCATGAACTACTTCATAAAGACATTTCTCCAGGAGAAGGAAATGTTAACTCTTCTACTAAAGGCACTTCATGTATAATATCTAACAATAATGAAAGTGAATCGCTCAATTGTGTAGATGAAAATGTAATTTCAAATATTAGTTGTCAAAAACATGTGATTAATAGTAATCACAAAATTATATTGTTATCAACTGCTATTGTTAAAGTAGCTGATGCCAATGGTGCTCAACATAATTGCCGAGTGCTTTTGGATAGTGCAAGTGATCGTAACTTTATCACTAGTACATGTTTAAAACGTTTAAATATTTCTGGATGTAAATCTAACTGGCGTGTTTCAGGGTTCGGGGGAAAGACATTATCTGTTTCAGAAATAGTTAACCTCGAATTACAATCCAGAGTGTCAAATTATAAAATTAAAATACAATTTGGGGTTATTAATAAAATAACCGATAATTTACCCTTGCGTAGTTTCAATAAAAATGAAATACGTTGGCCATCTTTTGTTCGTTTAGCTGATCCAAACTTTAACATCTCTGATGAAATAGATATGCTCATTGGATCAGAAATGTTTTATAAAATTTTACACAAAGGTAAAATTGAATTAGGTAATAGTGCCCCTGTTTTACAAAACACTGCATTCGGTTGGATTTTTGGTGGTGTTTTGAATGTCAAAAATCAGGATAACACTAATTGTGCCGTCACATTACTTTCACGTGTAACGGAAAATGTTATAGAATTACCTAAACCAATGACAACTTTATTTAAAACTAATGATAATAAATATTATTCTTATCCATTAGAAAAAGTTGATCGTTTTTCGTCTTTTAATTACGTACAAAAAGCTTTTGAGTTTGGGTTTCGTTTCATGTATAATACTACATCTAAAAATGTTAATAAACCAAAAGATGTTTTATCAATTATCGAATTAGATAACTCACTGAAATTAATAGTTCGTGAGTTACAACAACATTATTTTTTAAAGGAAATATTGTTACTTACTAGAAATGAAGCATCCCCTATTAATGTAGATTTGAGTTTTAGTAAATTAAAATATCTTCATCCATTTTTGGATCAAAATGGAATTATACGTGTAGGTGGCAGACTTAATTATTCATCTGTTTCTGAATCACAACGTCATCCTATGATTCTTCCAGCGGAAGATCATATTACTAAATTGATTATTTTGAATGAGCATGAAAGACTGTTGCATGCAGGTGCTCAGTCTACTTTAGCTAATTTACGTTTACGTTTCTGGATCATTAACGGTAGAAATAAAATACGATATATTATTCATAAATGTATTAAATGTTTTCGTTTTGTAGGTAAACCTGCTGAACAGATCATGTCAGATCTACCATCTGTGCGTGTTACACCCCACAGACCTTTCCTTTATGTAGGATTAGATTATAGTGGAGCTGTTGATATTAAACAATCACGTTTACGTAAAACCCTTATTACTAAGGGTTATATTTGTCTTTTTATTTGTATGTCTACAAAGGCAGTTCATTTGGAACTTGTTTCCGACATGTCGACTTCTACCTTTATAAGTGCTTTACGTAGATTTATGTCACGTCGTGGGAAACCCAAAAGAATATATAGTGATAATGGGACTAATTTTAAAGGTGCTCGAAATGAGCTCAATGATTTATATAAAATGCTCAATGATAAATTAAGTATCGCTAATATTTATAACAGTATGACTCAGGATGCAGTGGAATGGAATTTTATACCACCCGCTTCTCCCCATTGGGGAGGATTGTGGGAATCGGATATCAAACTCATTAAATATCATTTAAAACGCATAATGTTGAATACTTTGTACACTTATGAGGAGCTTAATACTCTACTTGTGCAAATTGAGGGCATTGTGAATTCCAGACCCCTCCATCCTTTGTCGAGTGAACCTGAGAACATAGTGTGTCTCACGCCAGCTCATTTTTTAATAAATGAAAATTTATCTGGTCTCCCTGAGGCTGGACTTGTGGATGTTAATGTACATCGCCTGTCTCATGTCAGTGGAATCAAATTCAAAGACTTCGTCAATTGTTTTGGCGTCGTTATAGCTCAGATTATCTTAATTCTCTGCAGCAAAGAACCAAATGGGTTCATGTGAAGGATGATATTACTCCTGGTACTATGGTACTAGTCAAGGAAGATAACATTCCTCCTCTTAACTGGTGCTTGGCCAGAGTCATAGAAACATTTAAAGGAAAAGACGAGCATGTTCGTTCTGTTTCCATTAAAACAAAGTCTGGTATTTATACTAGGCCTATAACAAGAATTTGTGTATTACCCATTGAATAGTTTCGGTTGAAATATAATATTTCAACGGAGGGGTGTATGTTGAGTACCTCTGTACTATGTACGTTTTATATTTATTGTTTTTGATTGTTAATTTAAAGATGGCTTTGCCATTTTGTTAGTTGTCATGTGTTGTTTTGTTTTAATAACAAGTTGGAAAATTAGATATTCAGAAAATTGTTGTGTGTAAATCATGTAACGTTATTATATCAATATACATATTACTAAAATATATTGTTTGTGATTCCGAGGCGTGGTATTTGATGCCAATAAATAAGTGTGATTTCTTCATCTAATTAATTATAATTTTTTCTAATATTTAACCGCTAATATCGAAGGAATTTAATTTAAATAGTGTTAACATTGTGTTTCGAGTTAACTGGTCCTAAGGCGTTTACATTTTTGGTCTATCATCGAACACACTTTTCAATCTATGAAAAGGGGGTCCAAAATATTTTTGACAATGTTCGTTATAATTTTCAGTGAAAGTACTAATTAAAAGATACATTCTGATTTTTTTTCAAATTTTTTGAATCGATAGTTTAGAAAATAGAGGGGGGGGGACGCTCTGACAGCGACATTAAAAAGAAAATATATCGCGACTGAAGGGTTAAAATCAAAAAGTTATTTGACGTTTTTTATTGCATTTTACGAGACCTATTAAATGACACCCCAATCAATAGGGTAAGTGGGGGAAAAAATGTAAGTTCAATTTTCAGTCTATGAAAGGGGGGTCCAAAATATTTTTGACAATGTTCGTTATAATTTTCAGTGAAAGTACTAATTAAAAGCTACATTCTGAAATTTTTTCAGATTTTTTAAATTGATAGTTTAGAAAATAGAGGGGGGGGGGGCGCTTTTTTAACGACTTTGGAGAGCAAATACATCGTGATTAAAGGGTTAAAATCAAAAAGTTCTAATACATTCTTTGTTGCATTTTAGGAGACCTATCTAACGACAGCCCACTCAATGGTGTAGGTGCAAATTTTTTTTTGAAAACACTTTTCATTTTATGAAAGGGGGGTCTAAAAAATTTTTATTTTCAAAAATCATATTATTTCTGTTTTTGGGTCATCAATCTACGACCGTATACCAAATTTCATCTTATTATCTCAAAATTTTTGAAGACGGACGGACGGACGGACATGGAGAAACTATAAGGGTTCCTAGTTTTCTACGGAACCCTAAAAATGGGTGTGTGACATTTGTTCAAACTAATATAATAAATGCGAAAGTAACTCTGTATGTTTGTTTGTTACCTTTTCACGTCTGAACTGCTGGACCGATCTTGATGAAATTTTGCAGGGATATAGCTTACATCATGAGGAAGGACATATGATACTTTATATCTTGAAAAATTGCTTAGATAAATTTTTTTTATGATAAGTTACTTGCACTATTTTAAGATAAATCTTATTTTACCTTATTTATGAATAATAAGCAAGCAAATGTTTAAGTTAGATATAAAATATACAATTAACCGATCTTGACGAAATTTGGCAGGGAGATAGCTTGCATCTTGGGGAAGAACATAGGCTGTTTTGTATCATGAATAATTATTTAGATAAAAATATATTTATTATTATGTTACTTGCATTATTTTAAGATAAAATTTATTTTAACTTATTTATGAATTATATCAAGTAAATATCTAGATAATTAACCAATCTTGATGAAATTTGGCAGGGAGATAACTTGCATCTTTGGGAAGGGCATAAACTATTTTGTATCCTAAAAAAATGTTTAGATAAAAATATATTTATTATTATGTTACTTGCATTATTTTAAGATAAAATTTATTTTAACTTATTTATGAATTATATCAAGTAAATGTCTAGATAATTAACCAATCTTGATGAAATTTGGCAGGGAGATAACTTGCATCTTTGGGAAGGGCATAAACTATTTTGTATCCTAAAAAAATGTTTAGATAAAAATATATTTATTATTATGTTACTTGCATTATTTTAAGATAAAATTTATTTTTCCTTATTTATGAATAATACTTGCAAAATGTCTATATAGACAGTTAGAAAATATATATAGGTCAGCTAAAAACAAATGTAATTAATTCTGTACCTAATGAATCATAGGTTGTATTTTAACAAAGACCACATTACTGTCTTTACTTAAAAATAACATATGTTTCACTCTACCAAATGTGTTTAATTCACTTACTTACCAGATTCTATTAAAGTTTAGTTTTATCAATGTCCACCGAACTGTCTTTCTCGGAGTTGGTGTTTTATTTTACAACGAAAACCAGTGGCGTACATACTGTTATTGTTTATAATCGTAATTACACTTTGTTGTCTATCTGTCTGTCAGAGGTATCAAGTTGAAATTAATATTAAATACTAAAATCATAGTAAGGCCTGTAAAAAATCAATACAATAAAAATATACGGCCTTTTTGATACAGACAGATTTGCTGACTTATAGGGACTTCCCGTTGATCTAGAATATTGAAATTTGGCACGAAGGAAGGGTCTCATAGCACAAGTAAAGGAAAATCTCCCAAAATCATTAATTTCTAATTCTATCACGTAAAAATTTAATAATATGTTTATTTATAATGAATGTATGTACCTTTTAAATTATTAACGTCCGCCGTACCTCATTTTATAATTAGTGGTGATGTCTATGGATATTAATTCACAATATTTCAGTTGGTAGAAGTGCAACAAACAAAATCTGTTAACGTTATTAGTTTCATAAGTGTTTAAACGTGTTTTAATTGTTCTCAATAATTTTTATATGAAAAGATGTACGTGGTATGCTAATATATTTTATCCAACTAGAGCCGCATGCGGCTCTTTGCACAGACGTTTGCGGCTCTTCAGTGATTTTAACTATTTATTCTATTGCACGGGCAAAAAAGGAAATTACAAGTGAATCTCTAAAAAAAAGTAATTAGAATTGAATGTCTAAAAAAAAGGTCATTACAATTGACATCATTTATACCTATGGCTCTCTGATACCTTTGCAATCCTGTTTCCTTAACAACTTGGCTCTTCTAACTTAAAAGACTGCCGACCCCTGAACTAGAGCATGTGATTTAGAATTTTGTTCAAATCATATGAAATATACATATAACATTACTTTATCTAAATAAAAATGATATCAGAAAAGCAGTCTCACACGAAATAGACTTCATATCTGCCCAATTTACTCGCTTGAGTACACACTGTTATTTATTTTTTCTAAATATTAAAAAAAAAAGTTTTGTGTTGTATATTTAGCTAAATACATATAATGAATATGTACTTAATTTCATTAAAAAAAGTATTTTGCATTTTTTGTTTTCTTTTGGGCATTGATGGGTCAATATTTGATAATTCTTGCAAATTAAATTTTTTTATCGAATATTTTTTTTTTTATGGTTGTGGACTTTTTCTCCCCCGAGTCCAATATTCACGTTTACGGCCATGTGTTGGGGGTGTTCTGTAAACTGGACAAGGGTTAGCAATGATTAATGTATTCCCGATACCCCAATCCGTGTTCGTTACACGTTTTTTCTTTTATTTTATTTCCGTTTAACGAATTGTATCTACACAGAATGTGTGTAGGTATGTTTTTTGTCTTGTAGACACACACCTGGTGAATTCTTGATTTATCTATACGTGATTTAAACTGTTGCTATCTATTAATTAGATTTTTTTTCTATTAAACTTATCTTTGATATTTTAGAGAAAATTGACTTTTTGATATTGGTGTTATAATTTAACTTAAGGAACTATTTACTATTACTATAATATCTTCCAAATTATAAGAAAGAATGTTTACTTAAGGTTATAAGTACGTCTAGCACACTGTAAAAAAAGATTTGGGTTCGAAAAATTTGTTTTTAATTTATATTGAGAACACATTTATCTACATTTAATGGAATATTTTACTTTGTTAATTATTAAAAGTTTAATTTAATTTAGAAATTGAAATAGACAGAACGGTATATAATATTAACATGTACTAATTTGTACTGCTGTAATGGCAGAGCTAGTTTTTCATTATTTTCAATAAATTACACGTGAATATATTTGTTTTATAATTTTTATAGTATTTAAAAGGGTTGAAGTTTGGAAAAATTAGTTTTTAAAACGTTTCTATAGAGCCAATTGTGTAGAATTTCAATAAATAGAGCACTTTCGGCAAGTTCTCTCATTTTTTAAATAAAAATTAATAAAATATATGAGTTATCCATACATATATCATATTAAAATTTTAGACTTTTATCTGTACATTGCTCTAATGATCGATTAACCTTAAGGAACCATTTACTATTACTATACTATCTTTCAAATTATAAAAAATAATATTTACTTATGAAAAATCTTAAGAAAATTGAAAATTGATGCTCATAAAATATAATAAACCAACTCAGAAAAAAAATTGTTTAGTCAATATATGTAGTCTAAATTAAATAATATATATTGACTAATTCAGGGGGGGGGATTCTAACCCTTAACCCCTCTCTGGAGTACAACACACTGAACCGATTAAACAGTTAATCTTTATATGTATTGTTACGAATAAAACAAAAAATTTCATATATCCTTTTACATATACGTACGTGTATTTTTCTCCGGTAGAAAAAACATTATAAGAATATATTACAAAACAAAACAAATACCAATAATATAATAAAAACACGTGTTTGCATATTTCCTATATGGCGAGAATAACTTATTTGTTATTTTACAAACGTAAAACATATGCGGTATAACTATATGTACTTTATGTAAAATACTTACTTATTTCATTGTTAAAAACTATCCAGCTTTGTTGTTGTTTTTCATATATTTAAAATACTAGGTATGTCGACATCAACATATATAGATATTGTGAATTATCAGAAAGTATGTAATATCGTACAGTGTGTTAAGTAAGACCGTGTACGGCATTACTCGCAGTTGGTAAGTTATACAAACCTAAATCTTTTTTCATTAGGTTCAGAGTACCCCCGCCTATTGCGCATTGATGAAACAACTTCAGTCCATGTCGATTTTTTGAAAAGAATGTCACGATCAGTTTCTCCTCATTTTTGGCCATTTTCCTACTGAAGCACGATCTGGAAAGTCGTCGACATTTTTCAACTTTTTAAACCGATTCACCCACTTCTAAACAAATGCCTTCGACTTTTTAATGTACTTGGCCGCCACTGCATTAGACATTTTTGGCCCTTTTGGGTGCGTGCAAAAAAACACGGTTTCAAAACGTTTCGCGTACACGTCACTCAAATCGCGGTTTCTGTGTTTCTCTGACAAAAGATCGATATAGACTGAAATTTCTTCATCAATGCGCAATAGGCGGGGGTACTTTGAACCTAATAAAAAAAGATTTAGGTTTGTATAACTTACTGACTGCGAGTAATGCCGTACACGCTCTTACTTAACACACTGTATGTAGTTATAGGTCATGAAGTTCTTTGTAAAAAAATAAGATTACATTTGTAAAGCACTTTATTGTTTATATTAACTGACTTTAAAAAAGGAGGTTATTTTCAATTCGACTGTTGGTTTGTAACTCGGACAAATATGCTCCAATTTGGATGATTTTTTGTTTGTTTGAAAGAGTATACTCTTGTGGTGGTCCCGTATAAATTTTATTAGAATCTGACCATAGATTTCAAAGATACGCCACTTAAAAGGGGAAAATAAAAATAAACTTTTTAAGAAATAAATAAAATCGACTTAAAAAAACTGAAAAGTATAAAATAATTAAATTAAATAGTTTTTTTAAGTCGATACCAAACCAATACAAAACTTTTTAAAAAATAAAATGACTTCAAAAATTCTTTACTTTAATTATTATATATTTTTCAATAACTTTTTTTTGAAGTCGGTTCCATTTTTTACTTAAAAAGTTTTCTTTACTGTTCATTCATATTTTATAGAAAGAAGTTAAGATTTTTTGTTATGATAGTATTTTGAACATATTTAATTTTAATATTAACGAGTTGAGCTAGCTTTTTTAATTTGAATGTAAATCTAAAGTTTATGAATTTAAAAGGAGTATGTTATTTATTTTGAATATGTTTATCTGTTTATTTTACCAATGTAAACAGTTCTTTTATTGTCAATGTAAAGCAGCGGTTTCTAAACTTATTTTATCATGGGACCCTTATACGATTTAAAAAAAATAATTATGAAACCCTAACCATATTAATATTTTAATTATTTTAATAACTAAAATATTAATATGGTTAAAATTTAATATATTTAATTAAGGTGGGAAATGAGGGGTACTGTTTTTTTTAAGTTGGATATTCTCGAAATTAAACAGAGATGAAGCTACAAGGGTATAACTAGTTCTTATGTTTTTAGGCTTACATTCAATATTTTAAAATGGAAATTGCAGAATTATTATAAAATTAGAAAGCTTAAACAAATATCTATGTCGTGGTATATTTTTTTCTCCGTATTTTTCAAGAATTTTTGTTATATATTGAGTTTTATCATATCAAGAAAAATACACACATTTTCAGATTTTTTTTATTAATATATAAAAAAATTAAATTGAAAAATTAAGTATGTCATAACATAGAAAAATTAATCTAGTTTATCACTGTATTTTTTCCTAAATGATTTTTAAAATACAAAATCGTAATTTCTCTATAGTAATTCTTATGGCAATTCAAATAGCATGTTCAGCCTTAAACGATGTCGTTATAACCGGTTTCTACTGTATATATATTTCTATTTGAACTAGTATGTGACAAAAATGAAAACATTGTGGTATTACATTCAAATAAAAAATATTCCCTGATGTATTTCTGAAGCAAAATAAAAAACTAGTGTAAGTTATTTTGTCGAGCACGTATTGAAGCAGAACAACATACTAGGTGTTATTGTAAATATACCTGTTTAGTACTGCTGGTGTATGATGTTTTATATAACAAACTACAGGTGAATAAACTCAATAATATTGTAATAATATTTAAACATGTAGTGTAAGGTCCTCTAACTGCCTATTAAAGTATAATATGTATATATGAAATTATAAATAAAAAGATAATTTAAACATTATTTAAATTAAATGTTATACTTTACTCTCGATTAAACTGCATTGTTCTTCTATAAATCTATAATATAAATTTGTCATGTGTTATTATATTCGAAATTCGATCAATATAAGTTTAAACTTATAATTATTTTAATTAAAAATTCATAATGATAAATTGTGATTTATTTTATTTTTTTCTTAAAAAGTTTTTTATGTTTTCTTTTTTGAGTGGCCTATCTTCGAAGTCTATTATTAGATTCTGACACAATTTATACGAAATCATCTCAGGAGTATACTCTTACAGACAGATAAAAAATCATCCAAATCGATGCTTATTTGTTGAAGTTATACCTAAATATACATAATGAATTTTTAACATAAAAAACATGTCAACGGGAGGATGAAATTTCATTATGTGAAAAATTAATCGGTAACGTAGTAATATTTCATACCAACAGTATCAAAAATTACTATACCGTATGTTATAATAATTATAAAACTTAAATAATTATTTTAACAAGTTATTAATAGTCAGATGAAAAAATGTTATTAACATTTTTATTTATTTACGATGCGTAGGAATGGGGAAAAAATAAAAAATTGCATAGATTGATGAAATTTTTTTTTGATCCTAGAAATTTTGAACACCCGACATGGTAAAATTTAAAAGAACGTCTACTACAATTCAATATACTGTATAGCAGTTTCTATTTTGGCGATAGGCCAGATATGAAAAGTAATATAGAAACATAGTAAAATTATAGAGAATGTACGTGAAATTTTCATATGCAAGAAATTAAATTAAAGAATAGCGTATATTACTATTTCAGAGTAAATAAATTTGAATAGGTACTATGTTAAAATTTACCAGTATGTCATTGTAATTTTTCATTAACTTTATTTTAAATTCTATCGACTTTTCTGTTAATTTTTTTCAGAAGTTGATTCTGTCCTCAGGTTCACAGCATTTTCTGTTAGTTTTTAAAAGAATATTCTCTCCGTGTACATAAAAAAATATATTAAAATATCAAAATTAATTTTAACAAAAGATCTATACAAACATACTTATTACACATAGATCGTATTCTAAGTTAAGTCACATTGTGAGTATGTAAAGTAAGTAGCACGTGTTCTGACTAAGCAGTATTGTCACGCAGTATCAACCGGTGTAAACATTGTCTTTGTCTGCGGAAACTATACAACACCTAGCCAGGATGTTAAGACGTGAACGAAAAATAACAACTCAAATAAATAATAGACGGATAGTATTTTAATTTCTATGTACGAGTGTATTTGTCATTTGAATTTAACGTAAAACAGTCAAAATTAGTTATAACGACGTCAAGGATAGCAGTCAAATTACCTACACAGAAAAAATTAATTTGTCTATGTGTTAAAAAATGTGATCAATGTAAAAAATTCCAGGTTGTTTGTTAATAAGATAATTTTGTACCAATATGGAAATATCCACGTTTATCTTATTGATAAATGTATATTATTGCTAACAATGTTCTTATCACGGTGAAAATTTTGTTTCGTATTGAAAACATATATTTTAAATACAAAAAAAAACTTAATAAATGACATCACTGAATTTATCATATCGAAAATTGCACTTTCACTAGTTGGGTGGTGTAAAAAAATATTCACACTGATAAATATTTATTAATACAACCATTATGTTTAATCTATTTGAGAGTTTCGTTAGTTGGTGTAATAAATTATTTATTAATTTGACAAATGAAAAGATTTTTAGATAAACATGAAGATATATTTTTCAAATGAATAAGGCCTATTTCACACATATACGGTTTCATTCGGTTCGGTTCGTTTTCGGTCGCTGCCGACAAGTGTGAAACGATGATTCAGTTTGTATTCGGTACCTAATAGAAACCGTACAGAACTGAATACTCCCTCCACACGGACAGATTTCATCAGGTTTCAATTCGTGTCCAGGGAACACAAAGCAATCAACGCGTTCACACATACTCGGTTTAGTTTCGGTTTTAACCTGATAGTGAGTGTTATTTTTTTTAAGTTTTGTCGCGGATTTTATAATAAAATGAGCGGTTTTCTAGATGTTGATGTGGATCGTCTTCATGCTCTTTAGCTTCGGGAAAATAATGTAGAATGCTCCAAATTCCTGCTGTAAAGTGATGAGAGGGTGCTCGCAATGAATTCTAGTATTCCTCCTTAATTTTTTAATTTTTTTATAGAGAAACAACATGGCAACAACTTGCTTTCTCTCCATGATAACTACTGAGTTTACGGAAAAAAATAAAACCTAATATGAACCGTATGAGAACCGTGTATGTGTGAAAGGGTTTGATTCGTTTTCGGCTGAAACCGAAAACGAACCGAACCGAATGGAACCGCGTATGTGTGAAACAAGGCTAACATAATCTGAATAAGATTTTTTTTATTATTATATTGAGGAAAATTGTTATATTTACAAGATTTATTAAGCATTTTTTCATCTCAAATTTTCAATAAGAACGAGTTTTTTTTTCTGTGTGGGGATAGTCGTAAAATCCGGTTAAAAGCCAATTATATGGGATTCAGTCGGACTTTTATTTTGAGTCCTTAAAACCGATATGTTGTATTAACCGATTTCGAATATATTTAGTAGGGTAATTTTTTTTACATCTTAATAAGGGTAGTATAGGATATTTTTACTCCTCCGTTTCATATTTTATACCAGCTGATAGGATCCGGTGCTATCCGGAAATTAAAAAATATAAATATTCACTGCTTATCTATTTTAAGTGATAGCGTGATTATATGTAGATACTTTATAGCAGTGGTTCATAAACTAGGGTTCGTTGAACTTT
Organism: Sialis lutaria; assembly: GCA_949319165.1. Classification (NCBI taxonomy): domain Eukaryota; kingdom Metazoa; phylum Arthropoda; class Insecta; order Megaloptera; family Sialidae; genus Sialis; species Sialis lutaria. Next base: position 39,438,053 of record OX439232.1, on the reverse strand, counting down.
TTTTGGGGGTCTGTAAAAGATGTTTGTAATAAATTAATTTCTATTTACGAAACGACAATATTTATTTTTTTGTCAGGGGGTCTCTGAAATATAATTGTTCAAAAAGGGGTATGTATACCTACACTATATAAGTTTAAGAAACACTGATTCTGATTTATATAACTACTGTTGTGAGATTGCAAGGAACACGCTAGTGCAGTGGTTTCCAAACTTTATGTAACTACGCCTCCCTTAAAAAAAAATAATCTTTTGCGCCTCCCCCCCCCCCTTATTTCATAAAAGTATACAGGTATTTTTTAAAATGGTATAAAATGTATTTTTTTGCGTATAATTTTTTTTTTAATGCAATGAATATGCTTGTTTATTAGCACAAACTTCAGTAAATCTAGGTGTTATTAAGGGGAGTGATTTCACTCTGAATTTTTTTATGATAATTCTATCAGTTTTGCTTTTTCAATAATAGTTGTCAGTCAAAAAACTACACAGTAACGTCCCTTTCAGAAACAGATAGTATGTATACAAAAATAATGTTATGTTATAAAAGTTTATTTATAATTATATATTTTTTATTTGTACACCTTAATGTGATGTTATGAAAATGAAATTCCTATAAACTTTTCGCGCCTCCCTTTGATCTTGTCCGCGCCTCCCCAAGGAGGCGCGCCTCCCAGTTTGGAAATCACTGCGCTAGTGGGTCAGTCCGCGGTGACGGTCGTGACATTTCAACTCGTATTGGAGTTCATAATTTCTAAATAATACTAGTTAATAACATGGTTTTACCTTTTTTCTGTAGATCTTAATGAAATACATGTATATTGAAAGAATAAAAGGTCTACGGTTATTTTACAAAATAATGTCAGCGTTTAAAGCCCTGTGACGGTCGTGACGCCAACTATTGCAAGTCTTGCAACCTCTATTCAAAATCTTAAAATATTAGCGAAAATATTGAAGTTACTTTATAATAATCATACTTTAATATGTTACGAATAAATTATTTTTTAGTACCACACTAGCATCAGGTAAATACGTAATGTATTTAACTGGTTATTACTCAACAAACATTGTGACGGTCGTGACAGAAAATTGTGACAGTCGTGACACGTTGAATAAAAGGATACAATAAGAGTACTATTTGTGTGTTTAATTGCTTTTTGATATTATTAACTAATACTTATAACAATTATTTATTAAATACATCAATAGATTCATTCAATTTATAATAAATGCGGTCACCCTTAGTCATTATTGTTGGTGAGGGTAATTTTTTGTTAATTTGGTCAAACGTCACGTTTGATATGTAATTGTCAAAGACTTTTAATAGTTTGCCACGATCGTCACATATTCTTAAGTAAGTTATTGTGATTTCACCTTATTTGTTGTCTTTTTGGAAATTTTTTGTAAATTTTTGGAAATATTTTGAAAATTAACCAACATTTTTCTAATTTTCTTTTGGTTTATTAAAATTGATGTTAAATAGCTTGTTAATTTTATATTTTAGTATTCATTTTCGTAAAATATTTTTTTGACTATCTGGTATCGATTACCGCGGACTGACCCTAGTGCAAGTTTCATTAAAATCGGTACAGTAATTTTTGAGATTATTTCATTCAAACACACACAAAATGTCCCATACTTTATGTTTTAGTAAAGAAGATAATAAATATTAAATAAATAACAACCTAGAAAGGGAGGGGGTTATGGGGAAGAGCAATAAATTATTAATAAAGTATGTAATATAATATTTAATGTTTCAAAATGTAATTTATTTACATATTAAGAAATAAATTAATTAAGTAATACATAACGTACCAAATTCTAAGCGCATTATGTACTTAAATATGTAATTTGTATTGTGTATTAAAAGACAAGATAGGAATTGATTTGTAGTGATTCAAATAGCGATGAAAGTAGACGTTATTTAAAAATAAGAAGGAATTTATAATTTTTTAACTTATTTATGTATTTATTTTAAAGTGATATGTGTAGTTTTTTTAGTGCTTTATTATTTTGCTTTTCTAATGAGTTAAATTCTTCAAAGTTTATAATATGTCTTGTTTTATAATTCTGTGTATTTAAGTGTTATTAAACATTATAGCCAGTTCCATAAAGTAAATGTAAAATGTAAGTAATATACTTAACCCTTTTAACCCGGGTGGTTGCATTTACCACCAGATATTTTTGTAGAATTCATATCTTAAATAAATTGATTTTTTGTAAAATATAAAATATATAAAATATATATTTTTTCATTTTTAACTGAAAGACCTAGTGATGGCTTTTTCTTAAATTTCGTAGTTTTTTGCACCTAAAAAACTAGTCAACAAAGTCGAAGATGTTTCTGCAAGTACCCTAATGAATAATTAATGCAAAGAAATATTTTATTTTGCTTGATAAAAATTCAGGGCTTGAAGGGTTAATTGATTCATTTTTGTATTTTTGATAAAACTATAATTAAATTTGTGGTCCATTGGGGATATATTTTTAGCGCAACCCACGTTCGAATTTCAGTCCGTCCGTCTGTCTGTCTTTCACCGGGTTTTCGCTAAATGGTAGGCCTGTGGTTCTAGTTTAGCCCATTTTAGGTATTTTTCCGGTCACAACCCTCCCCTCAAAATTTTTCATATATAGCTTCATGTACAGTCAACGCCATAAGTCCTCAATCAGTTTCAATTCAAATTCGCAAAGCAGTAACTGAGTAGTCACGCCCATTTGATTTTAATAATATTTAAATCATTTCTCCATGTACCAAACAAAGATAGATAATTTGAAACTCATTTGCTAGATAAAGAAGTACTCTTTGTTTATAGTACTCATATATATTTGTGCTTTTAAATTATCATGTAATCTATTAAAAATTGTATAACAATTTAAATATTGGATATTTCGAATATTAGTATTTAACCCTTTCACTGCGCAATACCCTTTGAGATTTCGTTATCGCTGTGTGTACGTATTTCGATGATTGCAAGTTTATTCGTGAAGAACGGTTAATGATTTTCGGCCACGTGTATATTTAGTTTATTTTATATTAAAAAATTATATAACCTATACATTAAAAGACTGTTTTTTTTTACCATATTTATACGCAATCAACATAAATAAGTAGATATAGTATACTAATGTAACGTGTGACAACGTGACTCGAAAGTACTTGACTTGTATGTAAACACAGCCCAAATAGTCATGTTGAGCGTATGGGACACATTTTAATTATACGAATATATACGGTTTGCGAGCAACGAAAGGGTTAAATATGTTAAACTTGATATAAAATTTTGTAATGTGTATTTTTATTTAAAATCATGTAACTACATAAGCTCCGCCCTAGAAAAAGATAACCGATGATGCTTGTTTTAATAGTTAAATTTGCTGTAAGCGAATTTGACCTTTCGTATGGCAGACCAATTGTGGGGCTGATGGTACCTCGTTGAACTCGGGATTGATTCACGAATCGATTGGTAAGGGTATTTTTTGAGTGGGTTGCGCGGTAACACCCATTTGTGAGTTTTGATAAATTTGTATATAATAAATTTGTCTTTTGAGACCTAATTGGTCTCTTTTAGACATTTTTAAACAATTTTTTGTTTTGTTAGGTGGTGATAATTAAACAAACTGTACGCTAGTTTATTTTGTATGCATATTTTCTATAATTATTTAATTTTAATCGTATTGGCTTACGGATGAAAAAATGGTAAAGTTTTTATTTATTTATTAATTAATAAAAATTCAAGTTGATTATAAATAAATTGAATTATTTTCCAGTAATTTGAACGAGTGTAGTTGTGTAATACATACCACGGTTAGTTTTAAATGAAATAACAATTAAGTGAGGCCAACCATGAGGTTGTAACAAATAATTATATCTATGTATAAGTAAATATATAGTGACATATTGTATGTACATTACCTATCTAGTCTATGTAGCTTTGGTTTTACCACATCCTGTTGATTTTGATATTTTTTAAATGTGTTTTTAATCGGCTAACGGGTATAACAATAATGTAACTAGAAAAAATTAAAAACTGTGCTTTTCAACACTAGTTTTTTATGTTTGTTTCAATTAATTATATATAGGGTGATTCAGAAATCTTTGCTCTTTTGTTTGATACATACAAATATGGATTATTATAGTATTTTAATGTTTATATAAATATACATGTGATATTTACAGTAATACCTCATTTAACGCGGTTTAATTAGTTCCATGAAAATGGAGTGTAAATGGAACAATATTTTTTTTTAAGTCTTACTTTTTTTCTAAACTTTTTTTAAGTGTTTAAATGGGAGGATTATTGTACTTATTTCAATTTAATTTAATGTATAATATTTATGAAGTTTTTATATAAAAAAAATATTTTAAAAGTAATTTATAATAATTTTGATACAAAATACAGCAAATGTTTCTTTTTTTCTATACACATGGTAAAAAAATAAACTTAAAGGATGACAGTTTTTCCCCTGTACATTTCGAATAGTAAGATACAACCTATTATTATAAAAAATATATTTTACTCTTTGCAAAAAAGTGTCACAACAAATGTAGTTTTGAGGAAATAGTAATAAATGTAATAATTATAACAATTAAGGTAAATCAAAATTGTAAAAGATAGTTTATAGGAAGAGGACTGATACACAGTATTTAATTTAAATATTTGAGTATTCCTGTGATGTCTGAAAAATAGTAACTATTAAAACGCTTAGTGATTAAGTATTTAAAAAAATAAAATAAAAAATGTGACATTTATTTAGAATATGCTAGTTTTATTGACGGTAGGTACACAAAGTACATTGATGAAAATTTTTATTAGAAATATATACAGGGTGATTCAGCACTGTCGTGCCAAACTTAAACCATAGATTGAGAAAAATATTATAAGCAAAAAACTTCCAATAAACATATGTCCGGAAATTTTTGGTTAGGGAACTACAGCCCACCAAAGATTTTCATCAAAATGAGTTTTTATTTAATATCTAGATAACCCTTTGTGATAAAATTATGAAATTTGGTATTCTGTTTAGTAATAATAAGTGTTATCGATTTATCATATTAAACAATTATAATTTAGACCGGGGAAGTATGGGGCCTGTGGGCCCATCAATTTTTATCTAGTATTTTTTGTTCTTTATTTTTTTATAAAGTTGGGTACTTATTTAAGGTTATATGACACAAAATACGTAAAAATATACTTTGCTCATTTGTCATAGGATAAACCGTTTTCGAGTAATATCAATAGAAAAGAAAGCATGCAGAATTTAACTTAATACGGATGCTCCAAATTACAAAAAATAAATTTATATTCTTGTTCTATGATTAAAGGTAGGAAAAAAAGTTCATATAAAGAAACCTCCTAATATGAATCCTCTAAGATCTATAGCCAGTTGTAATACTGTATTATGTACTTTAATAATTGGACTAAAAAACGAAACTAAAAATGGCTATTTGTTGATAAGGATGCATTTGTGAGGTATACTTATGTTAACTTTTTGTCTTAATTTTTATCATAGAACAAGAATATAAATTTATTATTTGTAATTTGAAGCATCCGTATTAAGTTAAATTCTGCATGCTTTCTTTTCTATCGATATTACTCGAAAACGGTTTATCCTATGACAAATAAGTAAAGTATGTTTTTGCGTATTTTGTATCATATAACCTTAAATAAGTGCCCAACTTTATAAAAATATTAAAGAACGAAAAATACTAGATTAAAATCGATGGGCCCACTGACCCCATACATCTCTAGTCTAAATTATAACTAGTTAATATGAGTAATCGATAACACTTATTAATACTAAACAGAATACCAACTTTCATAATTTTATCACAAAGAGTTCTCTAGATATTAAATAAAAACTCATTTTTAGTAAAATCTTTGGAGGTCTGTAGTTCCCTCACGAAAAATTTCCGGACACATGTTCATTAGAAGTTTTTTGCTTAAAATATTTTTCTTAAAATATTTTTCTTAATCTACGGTTTAAGTTTGGCACGACAGTGCTGAATCACCCTGTATAGTAATTTGAAATTATTCTACATATGACATTTTGCTTCCTCGCAATATCGAAGATACGAGAAGCTTCGTTATCGTTTTAAAACGAGAAAAAAAATTTGTTCTCCGATTTTAAAAATTTTACCGGATCTATCCGTTTCAGGTCAAGACAAACACTTTTTGTTCCGTGTCTGTCTGTCTGTGTGTGTGTCTGTGTGTCTGTCCCCCAATCCTTGTCACACGCTTAACTCATGAACCACTGAACCGATATTGATGAAACTTGGTTGGTTGGTTGGGTCTGGCTTGAGGACGGTCCCATTTCAAAATAATTAAATTTGTGTGTAAGGGGGAGGGGTGACATCACAAAAGATTTATTTTTTGAAGATATCTCAAGAAAGACAAGTGTTACGTGAAAATTTTTTATAGAACCTTTTTTGTAGAGCATTCAATTCTCTATAATATAGATCACCTACTTTTGTTGTAAAATATTCCCTTACAAAGATCTATCTCAATTTGACTTAAGAAAAACGTCATTTGTTTTTTTAAAACTGCTATTTACTTTAACATATTAAATGTCACTTTGACGTTTTAAATGTCATTTTGACATTCGTATAGCAGAAAAATAATGATTTTGATTGAAATTGTAAAAAAATTCAAAATATACGACATAATAACCAGGCGCGTATTAAGAAAAATGTCAAATTAAATTTTTTTATTAAAATCGTATGAAAATGAAATGGTTAACCAATGACAGGCAGTTCATCTGTATACTTTATCGGTTTTTATTTAAATTGTTCAATAATTAACTACCTTTGATGAATTAACACGAGGAAGCACCGTGCATTTACAAGGCAGAGTATTTTAAATTGTGACACTTTTTTGCGGTCATGCGATATAGGAAAAAAACTGTAATTCTTCAGCTATATTTTTTCCGTGTATACATTCTTGAGTAAAACTTTAATCTGTACTATAGGTACCTGCTATAAGTGTTTATCTCATATTTATGACAGGACCTTGTTTTAGTCATATAGGTATCTGACCTAATTGAATAATAATCTACATAGAAGAGAACCTAAGCCTAGTTATCGAATTCTTTACCCTACATTTTCAAAACTTACCCGGTGACTTTTATACATACTTTCCTATCTTCACTGCTAGCAAGGTTGTTGGTTGTGTATTATACAACACAAATTGGACTAATATAATAGTTTTATGATACATAAGTATATAAATGTGAGCTAATTAAAAGTCTATTGGGTCTTTTTTTATGTATTTAATAAATTGATTTTACTGCGTTATATTATATTAACTTTAGCAATTATCGGTACGTTTATTAGTCTATTAATTAATATAGTTGTATATGTATTAGAATTAATGTTTATAGTTTTTTAAATGATATCATGAGGTGTAAAAAAATACAGAAAAATATTATTTGTCTATGTGTTAAGAAATGTGATCGATTTGAGTTGTTTGTTAATATGATAATTTTTTACTAATATGGAAATATCCACGTTTATCTTATTGATAAATGTATATTATTACTAACAATGTTCTTATCACGATGAAAATTTTGTTTCGTATTGAAAACATATATTTCAAATACAAATAAATGACATCACTGAATTTACCATATCGGAAATTGCACTTTCACTAGTTGGGTGGTGTTAAAAAATATTCACACTGATAAATATTTATTAATACAACCATTATGTTTAATCTATTTGAGAGTTTCGTTAGTTGGTGTAATAAATTATTTATTAATTTGACAAATGAAACATGAAGATATATTTTTCAAATGAATAAAATATCTTCAATAAGATTTTTTTTATTATTATATTGAGGAAATATTGTTATATTAAGAAGGTAAATTTATTAAGCATTTTTCCATCTCAAATTTTCAATAAGATCGATTTTTTTTCTGTAATAGAGAGGTATGGCATATAATAGATTCATTTTCAAACAATAGTCAGTGGTTTCTGCGGCAAAAAAAACCATTCGTTGCAATCTGATGGCTATAACTCACGGACATTACTTCAACAAAAACATTTTAATGAATTCTCTAATTTACATAATGCATAATAACAGTGGCGCCGATATTTAACAACCAAAAAACACTTATTTAAATTCTGTAATGGTTTCAAATCATTTACATACTAATGGGTAATTTTTTTTTACTTTTATACCAAAAAATACAAACTTTAGCTACAGTATTACGCCCAGCTTAAAAAACAAAAGTTACCAAGCATTTATTATAGTTTTTTCGTACTTAAACTATGTACCTTTTGTACCTTGTGTCTCCAAAATTTATTATTTTTGGGAAAGTGTATTTTAGATAATTTTACTTTTATACCAAAAAATACAAACATTGCACTGGTAGAAAGGATTTCTCAAACCAAGTAAACCTTGTTTTGTATATAACAATATTTTGTTAAGATAAGCAATAATCTCTTAAACCAACTATAGTATTCTTGAACGAAGGAATAACGTAGTTGGATTAAGAGTATGTTTCTTATATTAACATAATATTGTTTTCGTTATTTACAAAACAAGGTTTTCTTGGTCCAATACAGTTTTTTTTTCTGTAGGGTAAAACTATACAATACGCCCCACTTTTTTTTAAACCATGATAAAAAAAAAATCATGGAATGTATTTGAAAAGTCTTTATTAAAAATGAAACTTTGGTCTTTCAAGTACAAAATGGCACTGGGTTATCTAATTAGGAACAAAACAAATTGGTGAAAAAATGTTTTTCTAAACCCTTCGGTGGGGCGTTTTGTAATGCAACCGTTGGGTAATATGCCTCACTCGTGTTAAAATTCCCAACCGAGCCTTAGCAACAGATTCAAGGTTATGACGCTCGACAAAATCTAAAAATGTAGGTAATTTTATCTATTTTACTATGGTGTGAGTGAGTTTAACACAAAAAATAAAGTATTTCAAGTATATGAATTTTTTTGAAACTTACCACAAATTGTCAAAACGTCAAAAACCAATATATTTTAATATTTCTTCAAACAGTAAAGACAGAGACGCGTGGATGTCAGCCATGTTACCGACGACTGTTGTGCAAACATGGGCATTAAAAGTTCTAGGATAGCTATATTTGTGTGAGTGCTAGGACTATGGGGCGTTTTGTCAACTGGGGCGTATTGTATAGTTTTACCCTATAGCTACAGTATTACGCCCAGCTTAAAAAACAAAAGTTACCAAACATTTATTATAGATTTTTCGTACTCAAACTATGTAACTTTCGTATTTTGTGACTTCAAAATTTATTATTTTTGGAAAAGTGTATTTTAGATAAAAAATATAAATTATTGGTTACTTTGGGGTTGGCCCATCAGTCATTTAAATTATTTGGATGCGTTAAAATTTATAGTAACAAATATCCATATATAACAAATTATACCCCAAAGTTACGTCATGTATGCCACTAAAGAGACGTTATTTCCAAGCAAGCGTCGCAACTTGGTTTGTGATCATTGAAAAAAATGTACGTAAATACAAAACATAAGTCGAGATGCCGTAACTCGGGGTATGACTGTATCCATCTAATGAAAATCTAAAAAAATCGATACTAATATAATAAATGTGAAAGTAATTTCATCTGTCTGTTTGTTACCTTTTCACGTCTGAACTGCTGGACCGATCTTGATGAAATTTTGTAGGGAGATAGGAAGAATATTGGCTACTTTATATCTCCGGAAAAAATTTATTAGATAAAAAAAGTGGGGGGGTGTGACATTTGTTGATACTAATATAATAAATGTGAAAATAACTATCTGTTTGTTACCTTCTCACGGCTAAACTGCTGGACCGATCTTGATGAAATTTTGCAAGGAGATAGCTGATATTCTGAGGAAAGATATAAACTACTTTATATCCCCCCCAAAAAATTTATTAGATAAAAAAATGGGGGTGTAACATTTGTCCATACAAATATAATAAATGCGAAAATAACTATTTGTTTGTTAACTTGTCACGGCTAAATTGCTGTACCGATCTTGATGGAATTTGTCAGGGAGATAGTTTACATCCTGAGAAAGGACATAGGCTTCTTTATATCCCCGAAAAAAAATTTATAAGATAAAAAAATGGGGGTGTAACATTTGCTGAAACAAATATAATAAATGCGCGAAAATAACTACATATATCTGTTTGTTACCTTTTCACGGCTAAACTGCTGTACCGATCTTGATGAAATTTGGCAGGAACATAGTTTACATCCTGAGAAAGGACATAGGCTTCTTTATATCCCCGAAAAAAAATGATTAAATAAAAAAAATGGGTATGACATTTGTTACTAATATAATAAATACGAAAATAACTGTATCTGTTTTTAACTTCTCGCGTCTAAACTGCTGGACCGATCTTGATGATATTTGGCAGGGAGTTAGCTTACATCCTGAAAAAGGACATAGACTATTTTTTATCCCAAAAAACCAACAGCAAGGATTTAATTTTTGATATGTACTATATTTATAATAACATGTTTAAAATACACAACACATCTAATAAAGTTATGTTTATTACAGGTATCCACACGGTAGAGTGCATCCAACCTGGAGTTACGTGAAACGGCTGCGGCGGCGTGCTGCATCTGTTGGTGCACGCTTGCCCCCTCCCACCCCCTAATACAGTGTGTGTAACATCGCGCCACGCTACACGCCGCACACTGTTGCCAGACTGTGGAATGTCGTATACTAGTGAAGTATGTATGTATGTATGTACATAATATCATCGAGTGATCTGTGGGGCTGTATTAATAATTATCTTCAATGAAAAGTGCATCGTATTTTGTTTGTTATTGTTGATAAGTTATAGTTAGATAGTATTTTGTTTTTGGTGATTTTGTGGGCGGCTATTGGTTGGAGTAGTAGTGAGGATTACGGTAAATTGTTTTATAGTTTTTTCAGATGTAGATGTTATTGTTTATTATGGAGGGGTTCCCCTCCTTAAAAAAAAAAAAATAGCGTGGTTATATTCTATGAGATATATATTATCCGATTTTTATAAAATTAGCTTATAGAACACGACAAATAAAAAATTAGACTAGTATTTGGTGCGCTCCACTTTAAATCAAAATACCGGCTAAAACTCCCCAGTCCCAACTAGGGACTCTTCGGTTCTTTAAAGATTAAGTGTTTCTGCAGCCATTTCAGAAGAAATTTTTAATCTTTTTATTAAGGGCAGACTAACGTTAATTCGTACAAAAAAAGGTACATTTTTATGAATTTTTTCCGACAACACAGTTAATATTTATTTATTTAAACTAATGGTACATCAAAGTATAACATTCGAAGAATATTTTGTAAAATTTTCATAAAAAAAAATTTAAAAATACAGCAATGGCGGCAATTATTTGGAGGCGTCTCGGAAAAAAGTTGAATTGCGGTGCCCCTCATAACTCGGTCCTGGATCATCTGAAATAAAAAAATAAAAAATTGTTCGTTAGCTAATCGTATTCCCCAGGTAACGCTGGGGGGGTTTTTCGAAATTTCAATTTTTCAATTTTTGGGAACACTTTGAAGTGAAAATCGCGATTTTTGCCCAAAAAAATCGGGTAATTTTTTATTATAAAATAAAAAATATTGACAAATTTGAAAAAAACTCTCCAGCGTTACCTCGTAAATTATGTACAGAAATAGTCTTCAAAATTTCAAAAGAATCGGTGCAGTAGTTTTGAAATTATGAGGGGCACCGACTTTGAAAAAGTGAGTTGTGGGAAAAACGTTTTAATGTTTTAAGCACTAAAAAATTTTGAATAAAACGTTCATAAGTTTTTTTGGCTTACCTCACACTGAATCATCGATGCCAGGTCCATAAAGGATGTTGCTATTGTCCATAATGTCTAATGCATCTTTTTGCTCCTGTCTCCGACGAATTCTGCCTTCTTTAGTTTTTTTTTCCGCTCTACTTATACGCATGGAGTCAGTTGATCGCGCCCATTCATGAGCGCTCGGTTCACTTTAAACTGCTGTAACTTCGTTAGTTTTGCTCCGATCCGTGTAAAATTTTCACACAATATTCTTGAAAAGTTTTTCATTCAGAAAATCGAATAAAAAAAATTGGAAAAAAAAATAATTTAAATACGTTAGTCTGCCCTTAAGGGAATTTTATAGCTAATTTTACTGTACTATATGCGAAAATATGTTTTATTGGTTTTAAGTATTTCAAATAATTCTTTACCTAATTTAAATATTTTATGAGATTTAATAGAATATTTATTACATTAATAGTAATGTTTACTATAGATTTATCAATGAACGACCTTCTTATACGTAATAATGTTCATATTGTACGTATATCAGATACTTATAGATCAAAATCTACTGGCTAACTGATAAAAAAATCAATGGCAGATAAATTATTATTAATACATACATACATAGAAAATAACTAAAATTTATATTATAATCAATTTATTTTGCTATTGGGATCCGTCAGATGGGAGGAGCCTAAAAAAACATGGCGCAGGTAAAGGCAAATTAAAAAAAATTACAAGACAGCGTCAATAATGTACACATATTTTAAATTCACTCATTATAATTACAGATAATATCACGCAATAACATCAAATACAATACGCATACGTTATTTATTTTTGATTGTTTACTATTTTTCAACAAACAAATCTTTTAAATACATATTTATATTATAATAAATCAATTATATATAGGAAAAATTGTAAAATTCTTTCTTGGTACTTACTGTCCTTTCATTCATTTATTTTTGGATGATTTAAAACATAATATTGTGATTTAATCGTAAGTTTTACTATGAACCGTAGGTTCATCTGTCAGTTAATGCTTGAGATTATTTATTTTTTCATTATAAAATTCTATTACCATAGAATTTTACCCCCAGTCTAGTTACAAGTTTTGCCACCAGGTGTTGTACGCTCATTTGACGGAACCCAATAGTAAAAATATATAAATCGACAAAAACTAATAATTGACAAGTGTAAACAATTTTTTCTGCCCCGGGAAGAAAAATTAAAAAATATATTATATATATATATTTTTCCTATTAGATATTTCCAAATTTCACGAAACAAGCTCGAGAAACACCTATTAAGAATTGTTTAAATTTTTTTATTAAAGTTTTGGCATTAGGGAAAGCCCCATACAGCCATGTATGACTTAGAATTAAATTAAAAATTTCACATGATATTGAATATATTTTCTTCCATTTCATTTATACCCCCCCCCCCACCCAATAATTATTTTTGACAAGGAATAAATGTGATAAGCATCTCCCCCTCCCCCCTAACGTCAGAAGAACATGAAAGATATTACAATTATGCCACACAATTACATTTTTGTGAAAATGTCATATTTGAAATGTGACAGATGACAGCAGATTCTGATGTTTGTTATTTTTCATTAAAAACTCGAACGACGCGACGCCGACAACGTGGACGTTACTTTTTCACGCTTTATTTGTGTAATTTATGTTTGAATCAGAAATAGTGTGACTTTGGAACGAAAGTATTGCTGAATCAGTAGCTAAAGAATGTTGAAATTTTTATTTTGCGTGAGATTTTTAAATTTATTTTATTTGTATGTATAGGTACAGGGTGTTCTGTTTAACCCATTAACGCCCAAAAGAAAACAAAAACATGCAAAAGATTTTTTTAATGAAATTAACTACATATTCAATATATTTAACTATAAAAATATACAACACAAACTTTTTTTTAATATTTGGAAAAAATAAATAAGTGTGTACTTAAGCGAGTAAATTGGGCAGATATGAAATCTATTTTGTGTGAGACTGCTTTTCTGATATCATTTTTATTTAAATAAAGTAATGTTATATGTATATTTAAGTTATTTCATATGATTTAAACAAAATTCGAAATCTTGGATAAAATATATTAGCATACCACGTACCTCTTTTCATATAAAAATTATTGAGAACAATTAAAACACGTTTAAACACTTATGAAACTAATAACGTTAACAGATTTAGTTTGTTGCACTTCTACCAACTGAAATATTGTGAATTAATATCCATAGACAGCAGCAATAATTATAAAATGAGGTACGGCGGGCGTTAATGGGTTAACATGGCCAACATTGCTATCTTTTTTATTTATTATTATTAAAGATATACTATTTTAAATATTTTTTTTAATAATTTGTTTATTTAATATCTGTTAAACTATTCTCCTAAATTTGGCATTGATTTCTTAAATATAAATGTATTTTTATTTTTAAAGTTTCATCGAAATCTCTGCTATTTTTCTGTGGCATTGATACTGAAGAAAAATTAATTAAAAATATCAAAATAACAGTGGTTTTATATAAGAAACATAATACAGCCTATAAGGAATTTAATAAAGTTGTAGTCAAGACTGAAATTACTTTTAAAAGTATTCTCAACAACCGCACAACAAAGTTTTACTCTAGTGAAATTATTTCGGAAAAACACAAAAAACTTTTTAATGCATTTATATTTTTTAAAACTTATATATTCAAATATTATAAACTTGACCTCTTTTTTGACATTAGTCATTGTTGTATTTGTCTCATTTTAAAGTAAATTCAATTTGGAATTTTTAATTTTTGTGTGTCTTTCGTAAATAAACGTATTATAAAAACCGGAACGTAAAAATTATTTAGACTTAATTGTCGTCATTTAAAAAGTAAACATTTCTTAAGAAATGGTTAAAAGTGTTAATAGGAAGTGATAATATTTACTTGTATCTGAATTACGTGGTTTTTTGGGTTCTATAGACAACTAGGAACTCTTATAGTGTCGGTCTGTCTGTCTGTTTGTCTGTAATTATGTCACATACTTCAATTTGACTAAAAAATTATCAATTTTTGTTGTAATTGCGATATTTCTCTTAATTTATCATGTCTTGTTAAGAATTGTGTGCATTGGCGTTGAATTTTGGGTATTTCTGGATGCGTGTCATGAATTTTTTGGGGTCAGAACTAAAAAAAAGAATTGAAATTTGACTCAAAAATTTTGAATTTTAGATTTCGTTAAAAGTATGTTTTTAAGTAGAAAATGATGTGAAAAGTTGAATTTTTCAAACCGCAGGTCTGTATCTCTAACCGTTTTCGAGATATGGCCTCTCAAAGTTTCGGTTTTTTCGAAATTTTGGAGAAAAATGGCCGTAACTTTTGAATGTGTGGTCGGATTTGATTTTTGTTGACAGATTTGGAATCAGCGTGTCAAATTTTATATAAAGACATGTATAATACTTCAAAACTCGAGAAAAAAAATTTCGCGAAAAATCGAAAAAATTCAAAGGGGTATACCTTAAAAAAATGTCGATTTTGGACAAAACATTTTTTGTCGAATTTCAAAGTATTATACATGTCATTATATAGATTTTGACACGCTGATTCCAAATCTGTCAACGAAAATCAAATCCGACCACACGTTCAAAAGTTACAGCCATTTTTCTCAAAAATTTTGAAAAAACTGAAACTTTGAGAGGCCATATCTCGAGAACGGTTAGAGATACAGACCTGCGGTTTGAAAAATTCAACTTTTCACATCATTTTCTATACAAAAAACATACTTTTAACGAAATCTAAAATTCAAAATTTTTTACTAAAATTTTTTGTAGTGGTGACTCGAAATAATCATGACCGTTTATTAATTAAGAAAAATATCGCAATTACAACAAAAATTTAACAAAATAATATAGTATTTCATATAAATATTATAAAAAAAAGTAAAAAATCATACATATTTAGATTTATTAATAAATAACTAATAATCACGACTACACCCAGAAGCCAAGAAAAACATAGATTCAATTATAATATACCAGGGTGGCCAGTTTCTGGAAAACCGGGAAAAGTCAGGGAATTTGGTTCGAAGTCAGGGAAAAATGCAAATTCTGCAATAATGTTAAAATTTCATGTATGAGACCTTTTTTTAGCTTTTTTATCTAAATTTTAATTATAAAAACAGGGAAAAACGGTAAAAATTCTCTTGGAAAACCGGGAAAATACCGGACTATACATAAAATATTATATTATTTTGCTTTCTCGCAATATCGAAGATACGAGAAGCTTTGTGATTGTTTTAAAATGAGAAAATAAATGTAATTTTTTTTTCTAATTTCGGATTTTGTTGGAATAATCCATTTTGACCTTCCCTGAATCCATTCTGACTATTTTCACCATGATGTCTATCTGTCTGTCCGTATTTCAAATACAACAAATTGTAAAAGGGTGAAAAATTGTTTATTTAAAATTAATTTAATTTTTTAATCATCAAGTAGAAGATAATGTTAGTGAGAATGGCTACTGAACCCTATCAAGTGCAACACAATGTCCAACACGCACTTGACCATTAATTTTTTGTTTTAGTTTCGTCTTATAATAATTTCTTTATTATCGAATACATTTTTGTGTCTAATTTAACGAAGATAATCCATTTTAATTTATCATCAAAAAAAACACATGTGTTAAAAAAACCTTCAGAAAATATTCCTTACCTACCTTAACAAACACGAAAATATCTACATCTCTTTCTATATATTAAAATCAGCAAACATTACTTCCGTGAAATGTACAAGAAATTATCCTTGAAGCATAATTTTCATAAATTCCAATAAATAAAAGTACAATTAGCATATTCTCCATGACACATCATACAGTAGGCTCTGATTCATTATTATACAACACCATTGTAAAGTATAGTGGTAGGTATCTAGTTGGCCATGCTAGGTATTACTACACGCTATAGGTGTAGTCATGGTTCAGTAGAAGTTGTTGTACTGTTTGTGTCGGTTGGTCAGCTTGTTGTTGTCCCGGTACCGGTTCAAGGCACACTGCGATCATCGTAGCCAACTCGTTTTTATTTATTTATTAATATTTTAGTTCGTGTTTTGTTTATGGTGATGATTTAAAATAGTTTTTAGTGCAAGTGTGCTGTGTGTAGTTTTTGTTTTTATTGGAATTTTTTGGTAAGGTCGGTATTTTTGGAAATATTAGGTCAGAATTTTTGTTAGGATAAATTTACAAAATGAGGCTTACGCCTATAGTATGTTTTATTTAAGTTTGCAGTGTTTGCTAGGGTATTTGACGGTATGAATCGTGTATTGTACCGTCAAATCCTCCGGCAACCACTAGAATTTTTTTTTTTTAAATTAATATATTTATTTTCTAACTTAAAGTGGAAACTTTTAATTCATTTTAAAGGGGGCAGACAGTACTGTTGGTTACTGCAGATAAAACTTTAAAAAAAAATTTGTATACTTTGTAAAAAGTTTCGTAAAAATTACCAAAATCGTTTTTTTAGTAATAATATCACGAAAACTTTATTTTTAGGGTTCCGAAGAAACCCTATTAATCTCACTTTGTCGTCCGTCCGTCCGTCCGTCCGTCCTAATCACTCTAAGCTCAATAGCTCGTAAACTATAAAAGCTAGAACCTTGAAATTTTGACAGAATATGTAAAATAACACCCTCTAGTAAAATATGTACAAATATTTTCGAAAAATATTTTTTTAGGGGGGGTGCTAAGAAGCTAAAGACACCCAAAAAAATATTTTTTTTTTATACCAAGGCAAGTGGCACATCAAAATGTGTAACCAAACTAGTGTAATTTGATCCTTATTCTTATTTTTTTATAAATCAAAAATGGCGCCTACAGGGGGCTTTAAAGCAAATTCAAAAAACCAAAAAAAATGTATTCCAAGTCGTGTGGGATATCAAAATGTAGATCTCAGTGAGTAGAATATGACAGTATTTTTTATTTTTTTTTATAAATCAAAAATGGCGCCTACAGGGGGCTCCAAGCAAAAAAAAATTGCCCCCCCCCCTCTAACTCGGTAACTACTGGTTTTTAAATTCAATTCTGAATTAAAACCCCAAAACCCTCTAGGAACAATTGTTTTAAACTTTTTCCAGTACAAAAACTTTGATATTATTTTTTTAATACCAAATATATAAAATTCATTAGAAATATTGTTATTAATCAATATAACTTATAGTTAAATGATACAAATAAATTATAAATATAAAGATTTCAACATTACATCGCGTCAATATTAAAATTAAAATTAACTTCTATCTAAAACGTGAGTTTACATTTTTAAATATTGCACAGAAAACAAATTTTTATTTGTCAATTAAAATATATTTTTAGCTCCTTTAATACATATGTAAATGTACCTATATTAAAAATAATTTCATCGTAAGTCATGTTAATATGTTATTTAATTAATGCTACCTTAAAGTACTTATATTTAAGTCTCTTTATTAAATTTTACTTAATTTATACATATAGGTACTACTACGCCATACAAATTTATTCTATAGAAGTAGCTATACCTTATTAAATATTCAAAGTATTATAGCATTAAAGTTTTTTTTAAAGCTAGACAACTTTTTATAATATTTTTATTGATTTTTACTTTTATAAAAAAATTCATTTAAATACATTATTGGAAAAATCTAACTGAATATATATGGTAATTTTTTAAATGGGCATTAAAAAATGATATTTTTTAGCAAATATAAATTCATCTAAATTAAGTACTACAGCTTTTACAATATGTTGAAACTTTATTTATTTTGTATTCTATTTAACTAATAACATTTGGTGCAAATGAGGGGTGCTATGTGTATTTAAATTAGGGTGTTTAAAGGGGATATGACGTAATTTTATTTAAATATAGTTAAAAACTTAAATTGGCTTATTTCGATTAACTGTTTTTTGTAAATATACTTATAGGAAACTAGCGGAATCCCGCGGCTTCGCTCGCGTAAACTTCGAAACTAATTAGAACCCTCTATAAGTAATAGGGGATGACATATTATATTTTTTTATATTGATTTTTATTCATTACTTATAAATAACGTAAATATCCCGGATCTTAGTTAAATTTTTTTTAACTAACCCCCGTCTACTCTCGCCATTAGGGGTTGAATATCAAATTCTTTTATTGCAGATTAAATCCATCCTAGTCCCCGTCGAACTTTTATTTTTAATTGAATATTAATTTGTCCGAATTTACTTTAATATCATGAACAGTTATTATTATTATTCCCATAGGGGTTGAATTTTCGTAACTGATATTTCTCTTGTAGAGTACCTACTTATGCCATGTTTGTCGGTGAATACAAAAAAAAATATTTTACAAATTTTTCCACCCCCCTAGCACCTTAGGGGTTAAATTTTGGGAAATGCTGAAATAATCGTTTCACTATTTATATTTTAGAGTATGTTCGATAAGTTTCAATTAAATGCGAACAAAAAAAATATTTTTTTATATAAACTTTGACACCCTGTTTTAACCCCGTAAGGGTTGAATTTCAAGAAATCCTTTCTTAGTGGGTGCTTACATCATAAAAGGAAGACGCCTACGAAATTTCACGTTTCTAGGTCCAGGGGTTTGGGCTGTACGTTGATATATGAGTGAGTGAGTGAGTGGTTAAGGACAAACTCTTTTATAGATATAGATTAAATATAAATTCTGTTTACACCGTAAATCAAAAATGGCAAATCGTAGAAGGGTTAAATTTCATATTTTTGATTAATTTTCGTTTGAATGATCTTATAACCGGAAACGGATGTTTACTCTTGTCAATTTTGAAATTTTTCATTTTATCAGTTGGTCATATAAGTGTGTTTAAAAATTCCCCGTGGCGCCCATGGCAGCTATTTGTACTTAAATTAGTGTAATTTTAATTTATATAAATCCCACGATGATTTTGAGTTCTGGGTGTAAGGTACGTCTCGTTGTCTTGGTTGAATGTACCAAAAAAAAACAAGATTTTTGTATTTTAGAAAGTAATTCTAAGCAGTGACGCACCCAAGGGGGGTAGGGGCTAGAACCCCCTCCGAATTTGTCAATATACATTACTAAGCTAGATAAAAAAAAAGAAATAATATAAATTCAAAATATTTCATAATTTTAAGTTAACCTAACATAACATCTACATCTAGAAAAAAATTAAAAATAAATAAAATGTATTAAATTTCCAGCTTCAAAAAATACAAAATCAACAAAAAACATTAAGAAATTTACCACCAAAAAAATATAATGATACAAAAAAGAAATGTGTAGTAGACTAGACACTATAATCTACCTCGCTAAAACTATATCAGTGATAAAACGTATACATCGTGAGTATCGTGAGTATCGTGAGTAGTGTGAGTGTGAGTGAAGTATACAGTGTATATAACGTGAACGTGATTTGCACATCAAGATGCCGTCGAAGAAACAGTACAACCTCGTGCAGAACGACGACTATGATACAAGGATACCATTACATTCTGAGGAAGCTTTTCAACATGGCATCACTTTCCAAGCTAAGGTATGTCATACATTAACTATTTTACTTATATATCATTAAGGTTATTCAATCATTACAGCAATGTATAGATAAATGTCTTAAGTTATTTATGGATAACTCATATATTTTACTTAAAATATTGGACGTATGGTTTTTGAGTAATTGAATATTAAAAGTAGAGTTTTTAACACACGATTGCCGAAAGTGTTCTATTTATTGTAGTTCTACACAATTGGTTATATAGAGACGTTTTAAAAACTAATTATTCCAAACTTGAAACTTTTTAAATACTATAACTAGGGGCTGTGCCCCTGGGCGCTTCGCGCCCCAACCCCCTTTCACGTCATATTTTTTACACAAATTTACTCGGGTCTGCGACCCTCGAATGTGTATATATCATACTCGTTCCACTATTTTTCGATAGTTAATTTTTTAATTTGGCGGAGATAATCAATTTTAAAATTTTCAGTAATCTTACATGTACAAATTACTAAATTACAAATTTA